>JAVIAB010000050.1:49003684-49603684 GCA_032433765.1 Megaustenia siamemsis
CCACGTATAAACTGAGACCTAAAAAAAGAAAGAGCGGAATCCCAACACCAAAATGGGAACGGTGGAGAAAATATTGAGACGTCGTTACTTTGACCCTAGTCGACCAGGGGCGTATAGTGGTGCAACGGCCCTGCAACGTAACACCAAACTGGGACTCGCAAAGATCAAACAATGGCTGAGTCATCAGGATACCTATACCCTTCATAAACCAATTCGTCGCAGATTTGAAAGGCGTCCCATTATAACGAGTGGCCCCCAACAGCAATATCAGGCAGACCTAATCGATTTGAGACATTTGAAAAAAACACAACGATGGATATTCCTATTTGGTTTCTTGCGTGGACGTTTTCAGTAAATTCGCGTGGTCTGTACCGATACGAACCAAAACGGGGAAATCCTTAGTGGAAGCCGTCGGTAAGATATTTCTCGATGGGAAACCCGCGAGTTTTCAAACCGATAAGGGGTCAGAGTTTCTGAACAGAACATTTCAGAAATTCCTCGCTGACAACAACGTTCACTTTTTCACTACGCAGAACGAAGATATTAAGGCCGCCGTGGTGGAACGCTTTAATAGGACTCTGAAACAACGGATGTGGCGATATTTCACGAAATCCAATAAGTTGTCTTATGTCCGAGTCCTACCCGCCCTACTTCGAAGTTATAACCATTCGTATCACAGAAGTATAAAAATGGCACCGGTCGACGTCAACGCAGACAATCAAGAACAGGTATGGAACACGTTGTATAATAGCAAACGCAACTTTAAATTTGAAAGACCCCTGTACAAGCCCGGTGATCGAGTTAGACTGGTCCTGGGCAGAGCCAATTTTAAAAAGGGTTATGCCCCGGCTTGGACGGAGGAACTGTTTTCCATCAGTCGAGTAAATGAAACAAACCCCGTTACATATGTGTTGAAAGACGATAAGGGCGATGAGATAGAGGGGTCATTCTACACACCGGAAATTCAAAAAGTTGGAGACAAGCACGAGTACAGAATCGAGAGTATCATAACCGAGCGTCGCACATCCTTTGGGCGAAAGGAGTGTTTAGTCAAATGGTTTGGGTACGATTCCTCATTTAACACTTGGATACCGTCCAAGGACATTGTCAGATACAAAAACTAGAGATGCGAGAAGAAGAAGAAGAAGTGGTAACTTTTGGTGGAGAGCCCGATTTGCGAGCCGTAAACTCGGGAGTCAGGAGAGACGGCGAACCACGCTGGTGGGGGTCGATGTTTGGGAAACTATCCCCCTACTTAGAACTTGTCTTTATTTGTCAAGTGGTAGTTATATATACAGTTGTAGCGGTCTCGCTGTTCAATCTGACCACCGAAAAGCCAGACGCGAAGGAGGGAAAACTGTGGATAGCCCTACTGAGCAGCTGTTTGGGTTACATGCTACCGAATCCAAACTTGGAGAGGCGACGGTGAAACGAGTAAAAAAAATGAGTTTTTATGTCACCCTGCCCAGCAATGCATCTATGGAACTTTTTAAGGATAATAACCCAGGCCACTTTTTCGTTAAACTCCCTCAGACCATTGACATTTCGACGCAGTATGAGATCGCACTGGTGGAGATACAGTTTCCGCTAAATTATTTCAATGTAATAGAGGGTGATGTCTGGATTCGCTACGAATCTCTCGATAACGACGATATTTGCGACGCCAGATTTTATTTCAACGTGACATTGGAGCCTGGGTTATACACGAAACCCGATGCGTTCATCGGCGCGTTGAACGCGTCGATCGTAAAAGCGGAGGATGAGTCGTACAGGGGAGTGAAAGGGAAAAAAATGAGATTCATTTACGCAAAAGAGGTGAATAAAGCCATCTTGAAACTTTACGAAAAAGGAGTCAGTGTTACCATAAGCGACACTTTGAAAAACATGTTAGCCTTCCCCACGACCTCAATATCAGACACGGCTCCCGATATCTTCAGCGTGGGTGTAATGGACTTGGAAAGTGTTGCGAAGAATGTCTACGTCTACTGCGATCTCGTTTCCCCCAGACCGGTCGGGGATGTGATGGTGCCTCTCCTCAGGAGCGTGCCTGTTCTCAATAGAAATCACACCTCGGTGTTTCAGATCTACGATAAGCCTCACTACCTACCCCTGAGTAGATTTTCCTTCGATACCGTCGAGATCCTTTTAGCCAACGAACACGGAAAAACCATTCCATTCACCAGCGGGACGTCGGTGCTAACGGTACACTTTCGAGTCAAGAAGCATCTCGAGCTGGTATAATGGTGAAACACACTCCCCTTCATAGAGATGTTGAGTTATACGAAGACTTTTACTGTTGTCAGGCGGGCGATGGGATGCCCGTGTTTATAGGAGGTCGAAGTCAGAGCGGTCGAGGAATCGGTAGTTTCTTCGGTGGAATCGGGAGGGCTATTTTACCCTGGTTAAAAACCGGCGGTAAGGCCTTGCTCAGAGAAGGCTTGGGGACCGGTCTGCAGGTCGCACAGGACGCATTAGCCGGGAAAAATGTCGGTGAAGCTTTCAAAGAACGAGCTAAGGAGGCCGGTCAGCGGTTGCTACACGGGGCCGTAGACCACCTGCGTGATAACAACCAATCAGGAAGTGGTTTACGTCAAAGCAGAAAGCGAGTTATGAAGTTACCTCCACCAGGAGAACCCGTTACGAAGAGGATAAAACCGACAGCTGGACGGTTCCCCCTTCATTCGGTGCACAACAGCGGGAAGAAGACGAAGACGAGGGTGGCAAAGGATATTTTCGACTAATAATGTCCCTCATTCACCCCAAATCGTGCGAATGTCTTCACTCTGGTTTGGATTTATTTAGCGTTCCACCAACGCAGACATCTCTAGACTCTGGCCAGTTTATTGAAATTCGTCCGATCGCAGCTTTGTCGCATAGCGCACCGATAGAGTTTTTCATTTCTGGAAACAGCGAGGAGTATCTAGATCTTTTCAACACGTTTTTACATCTGCGGGTCAAGATCACCCTCCCGAATGGTGATAGTGTACCAGTCGATGCTGAGGTAGGACCGGTCAACAATTATCTTCACAGTCTATTTTCACAAGTCGACGTATCGCTAAACGACACGTTGGTTACACCGTCGGAGAATACCTATCCTTTTAGAGCAGTGTTTGAGGCCACGCTAAATTACGGGGAGGATGCGAAAACGGGATACTTGACGGCCGCTCTGTTCTACAAAGACACAGCTGGCCACCATGACGATTTGAAAGAAAATGAGGGTTTTAAAACACGGCGCGATTTGACTTCGGGTAGTAAAGAGGTTGAAATGATGGGTCGTTTGCACTCTGATGTCTTTGTGCAGGATCGTTACATGTTAAACAGAGTCGATGTAAAGATAAAACTCACGCCCTCGAAGGATGTGTTCAGCCTCGCGGCTCACGATAGCTCTGTGGGTTATAAGAGTGTTATCACCTACGCCGCGCTCGTGGTCAGGAAAGCTAAGCTAAACCCCGCGATTTCTCTGGCCCACGAAAAGGCTCTCTTAAGCGGGAATGCGGTACCCGATCAAGAGGGTTACCATCAAGACATTTTCCATCGCTAGCGGGATGTTCTCCCACAGTCAAGACAATTTATTTTTGTCTCAAACACCGACCCGTATAGTGATAGGTCTGATTACGGCCAGTGCTTTTAATGGTGTTTACACAGCTAACCCGTTCAATTTTCAACACTTTGGTCTGATTTATATGAACCTGACGGTCGACGGGAAATGTATCTCGGGAAAGCCTCTAACTATGGACTTTGAACGAAATCAATACGCGAGAGCTTTCTTCGGCACAAATCTGGCCATGGGTCTGATTGGTAAAGACGCTGGGAATAACGTTGATTATAGAGAATTCAAGGACGGATACTGTCTATTTGGTTTTGACCTCTCGTCCAGCCTACTGGACGGCTCCCATTTTGAGCTAGCCACAAGCGGACCCTTGTCGATAGAACTCAAGTTTGCCGCTCCCACACTACTCCCCTACAAGTTATCGTCTACGCCGAGTTGGACTCGGTGCTCGAGGTGTCCAAGACAAGGCAGATTCTAACAGACTTCGCCGTTTGAGAGAGAAAGAAGAATATGAACACGAGGGAGATTTACAACCTTTTGATGTCGGATATTTTCGTTCGACGTTGTTCCCTTGTTAGTGTCATTCCACGAAACCACTTACCGCCAAGCATCGACCCAACGGCGACCGCGGCCTTTGTCATAAACACCGACCCTGCCCACGAACCCGGAGAGCATTGGGTGGCCCTATTTTACAACGGACTCGGCGAATGTGAGTATTTCGATTCCTACGGTTTGCCTCCCAGACACGTGGATATTTTAACCTTTATAGAGCAAAACTCACACGTTCCATTCGTCTACAACCCGCGGGTGTTGCAAGATTTGTTTAGCAACACGTGCGGTCTATATTGTGTTTTTATATACTTCTTAAGTGTCGTGGCGCGAAACTTAACAGAATTCTCATGCCTTTTTCATCGAGACAGCACGTAAACGACCGTATCATTTATCGTTTGCTCGCCCCGTGGATACTTCGGCTTCGAGGGGCCCGCCCAGACGCTTAAAATTATCAACAACCGGACAGTAATATATATTTGTTGTATTAATAAAGTTGTGAAATATAGAATTTGTTTTGGTTTACCATGAATGTGTGAGAGAGATGATTGATACTTTGTGTGGCTTGATAATAGAACATTAAGGGATGAGGGTGGCACATGATGATGATGTTGAGGGTGGCACATGATGATGATAGGATATGAAGGTTGAGGGCACAAGATGATGATAGGATATGAAGGTTGAGGGTGGCACATGAATGATGTGTCAATGTTGGCTTGGTGATGATAGGCCATGAAGTTTGAGGGTGGCACAAGATGATGATAGAACATTAAGGGATGAGGGTGGCACATGATGATAATAGAACATTAAGGGATGAGGGTGGCACATGATGATGATGTTGAGGGTGGCACATGATGATGATTTTTATTTGACTTGAGTTAGCTTGGATATGCAATAGAGAGAGAAAAAAATCGCTATAATCACACCTGGTACATGATGCTAACGATACTAATAATTGCTTGTCAGCATTTTTTTACATGTCGCCTCCTGTTGCCTAATACCCACACATGATGATAACACTCGACCAATAAGGCACCCCCCTTTCCCCACCCGCACGCCTCGATAGCCGTCCGCCATCCGACCCGCGAGATACCGCCATCCCCCTTTTAGAACCGCTGTCGCCCGACCCCTTTTAGAACCGCTGTCCCCGAGAACCGGCGAGCTAGCGACGCACCACGGCCGCCACGCACCAACGCACACCACGACCACACGCACCAACGCACACCACGACCACCGAGATCGTCACGCACCAACGCACACCACCGAGATAAGCCGATTACCGATCACGACCACCGAGATAATAAGCCGATTATCAGACTTTTGCACGGGTTTGGTGCAAGTTTCGTGCGGTTTCGGTGCCAAATCTATTGTCTTTCGGTGCATGTGCGTGCACTTTTGGGGTGGGTTCACAGCGGCACCTACTACTGGCGTAAGGGAATATGGTGTTAGTGACACGTCACGCCAAATGGCGTATAGGAAATATGGTGTTAGTGACACGTCACGCCAAGTGGCGTATAGTGAATATGGTGTTGGTGACACGTCACGCCAAATGGCGTATAGGGAATATGGTGTTAGTGACCGTCACGCCAAATGGCGTATAGTGAGTATGGTGTTAGTGACACGTTACGCCAAATGGCGTAAAGGGAATATGGTGTTAGTGACACGTCACGCCAAGTAGCGTATAGGGAATATGGTGTTAGTGACACGTCACGCCAAATGGCGTATAGGAATATGGTGTTAGTGACCATCATCTTTACAGACCTTCCGCGCATGATTTTTGGATTAATGTGGGCGGTATTACGCCCGTGTCGCTTTACTTTCCCAGAAAAAAAATTCGGTACTCATTTACGGCTGGGTGAAAAAGCTTTGTAGTTCAGTTCACTAACCACTGAGCTATCGCGGTTCCCTATCTTTGAAAGGGAGGGAGAAAAAGCCCCGTCACGTTATGTGGTGATGTATATTGAATATGGTTGTGATGCAAATATTTATTACAGACCTTTTCGGTTATTATTTGTGGGAAATGTTGTTGGTATTATACCAGTGCCATCTTTCTTTCCCAGTGAAATGTACTCGTTATAAGGCTGGTGAACCTGGAAGACTCCTTTCGGATTGAGAGTGACCTTCTATTTTTAATATTGCAAGGGGTTAGCTAAAAGTATATCTTTCTAACTGTTATCCATTCATCAGTGCAATTTTGTTTTTGTCTTCTTTGTTTGTCCAAATAACTATTTTGTTTAACCCTTGACAGTGGTGATCATTGCGGTAATCATGATTCTGACCATCAGTTTATTCTATAAATTCAATTCTTCGTTATTAATGTTACTAGTTCTTGTTAGCCGCTCAATATGACGTGAGAACCATACACCAATCTGTCGTTGATTATTAACTCTGCCACTAAAATAACTGTGCCCTCGTGATTGAAAAGAGCAACAAGATGTCGAAATCGAGTATAACCTATAATGAACATACTATAGAAGACAAAGTATTGAACAATTACAGTAGAGATATTTGACAAAACTAAGTAAAGACAGTCATGTCCACGCAAACGGGATAACTCATTACATCATTTTCTTCCCCTCTAATGCCCACGACTAGAAAAATTAGTCAGTTGCTCACTGTTTAACATATACTTTTATGTTATGTTATGTTTGTTATGTTATGTTATGTTATTAATGACTGTCTAACGGAAAAAAAAGGTTTAGAAAGGAAAGTAGTTACATTAAGTGCAGACAACACAAATTCTAATTTTGGGGACGCTGAAAGGAAAGAAAAGAACAATGTTTTCATAAAGCTGAAAGAAAACCTTGGACATGTTTTGATAGGTGTTGGTTATGCATGTCATATTTTCCACAACACTGTTCCAGCAGCTACAGATGAATTACCTATTGATGTTGAGATGATTATTGCTAAATCTATCTGCACTTCAAATCATACACAGTTAGAGATGAAAGTCTCAAGGAGTTTTGCCAGTTTGTGGACACAAACTTCCAGATGATTTTAGGTTATGCACAGATTGGTGGCTTGTCCTGACAAATGCCCAGTCTTTATACAGAAATTCTTTGAAAACCCACTGTCTGAAGAATGGCTTATTTTTGTTCACAGTCAGCATCCTCTTTGCACGAAGCAGTGCAGAAAGTAGAGGGACATGTGAGTAGTATAGCAGGGTCCAACTGTTTATCATTTGGCCGTAAATTAACAAAGATATATAGTAGGCGTATTTTACGCCTAATGTACACGAGAGAGAAGGGGAGTTAATCGGTCGTGCGGCGGCGGCGGGCGCGTGACCCCTCGTGCGGCGGGCGGTGTGACCCTCGGCGCTCCGGCGGTCGTCGTGGTGACCTCGGGGCGGATCGCGCGGGTGCGTGGTGACCTCGGGGCGGATCGCGTGTCGGATTCTTTTATTATCTCAATAGGTGTATAACATACAGTGGATAGTATATAAATTACAAAATATTTAGTACACTGAGTAAATATATAGTACAAGGATAACATTTATTTATAGCTATGTAGTTGGGTGTCTGATAAGCGTTGTACCATAAATGAAGCATAAGGGTGAAACATTTAGAGATCGTTGGTCAGTCTAAGCTGGTAGTGTAAAGAGTAAATATGTTCCTCGGTGTTAGTGGTTTGCTCTCTCTCTCTCTCGCTATCTCTCTCTCCCTCTCCATCGCTGTCTCTTTCGCTCTCGATCATTCTCTCTCGTTTCTCTCCTCCTTTCCATCTCTCTCTCGCTATCTCTCTCTCTCTTTCGCTAGACTTCTCTCTCACCCTAGACGTCTCTCCTACCATTCCAGCTTTCATCCTCTCTCTCTCTCTCCTAACATTCCACCCTCCATCGTACATTTAGCTTCCGTCATAGACTTCCCTCCATTGTAACACTTACTCATTCTCTCCATTTAACACCCATTAGCTCTACTTAGCTCCCCTAAATTTCTCTCTCTCTCTCTCTCTCTCCTATTCCAATCTAGATTTCCCTCCATTGAAACACTTACTCATTCTCTCCATTTATGCCTATCATCTCACCTTCCTTCTCTCTCTCTCTCTCTCTCTCTCTCTTTCTCCCCTATCCTCTCTTAGACTTCTAACCTATCAGTCCACCCTCCTCCTCTCCCTTTATCTCCCCCGCCCTCCCTCATATTTTTAGCGTCCCTCCTATTGTAACACTTGATTATTCTCGCCATTTATACCTAGCATCTCGCCTTCTTCTCATGTGCTTCTCTCTCTCTCTCCCGCTCTCTCTCTTCTAACCCCTACTAGACTTCTCTCCTACCATTCTACCTTCCTTCCTCTCTCTCTTTACCTCTCCTAGCGTTCCGCCTTCATTCGTATTTTTACCTTACCGCCAGTGTAACACATTAATAACATTGAATATCAATTACAAAAAGACTTGAAATATCTACTTTTTAAACAACCATAAGATAAACATATGAAAAACGAAGGAATAATACACTCGACAAGGCTTAACATACGTACTTTATACACATTACCATTAATGCAACTGAATATCCTTTTATTGATAACCTACCACATCGTTATGAGATAGAGAAAAACATTTAAAAAATATTCAACTTACAGTATAAAATAGACCCACAACACAGACCGCTAGACTGAACAGTACCATGAAAATAAACTTCCGTGAATCAATCGCGCTTATAACACGAAGTTTCACATGCGGCTAGTTTAAATATAAGCTGGTAAATAAAAGTTGGACGACACTATTCCACTCTCGACTAACATCTAGGCTAACCAATCAGAGAAGAGGATTTCTATCGGGCACCCATCAACGAAATGACTGACCTTTATATTAACCAACCAGAGAAGACGATTTCTATCGGACACCCATCAACAAAATGACTGACCTTTAGATTAACTAATCAGAGAAGAGGATTACTGTTATCGTGATAACTGACCTCATTTTCCACTTGAGGTGCTGTCGAGTCTGACGCATGAGTTACTTTAAAGCGATTCGGTCCCTGATACAACCCACCTGTCGGGTCAATGGTAGGGGGAAATAATACAGGTGGCGGTTACTTGAACGCGCTTTGACCCCTGATGCAATACCAGAGGAGTTGCATAAGGCTCAAAAGTTACCCCAAATCACTAAGATTTTACCACCAGAAACACAAAATATAGGCTCATAGCAAAAAGTCGATCTCAAAATCCAACAAATCTACTCCCATACTCATACTAGTTAGACACATCGAACAGATAGTTATATTCAAGGTCCAAAAAGTTAGACCAAATCGCAAACATTTTAGCACCAAAACACAAAAATGTAGACTCATATTCAAAAGTAGACCTAAAATCCTAAAAATCTACTCACATAGTCATAATAGTTAGACACAACGACCAGGAATTTATATTCAAGGTCCAAAATGTTAGTCAAATCGCAAAATTTTAGCACCAGTACTCACAAATTTAGGCTCATATTCAAAAAGTTGACCTTAAAACGCTGCAAATCTACTCCCATACTCATACAAGTTAGACACATCGAACCGATAGTTATATCCAAAGTCAAAATGTTAGACCAAATCGCAAACATTTTACTCCCAGAACACAAAAATGTAGGCTCATTTTAAAAAAGTCGACCTAAAAATTTCAAAAAGCTACTCACATAGTCATAATTGTTAGACACATCGAACCGATCGTTATTTCTAAAGCCCAAAAAGTTTGGCCAAATCGCAAATATTTTACCCCCAGAACACAAAAATTTAGGCTCATACTCAAAAGTCGACCTCAAAACCATAAAATCTACTCACATAGTCATACTAGTTAGACACAACGAGCAGGAAGTTATATTCAAGGTCCAAAATGTTAGACCAAATCACTAAGATTTTACCACCAGAACACACAAATTTAGGCTCATATTCACAAAGTCGACCTTAAAACTCTACAAATCTACTCCCATACTCATACAAGTTAGACACATCGAACAGATAGTTATATCCAAAGTCAAAAAAGTTAGACCAAATCGCAAACATTTTACTCCCAGAACACAAAATGTAGGCTCATATTCAAAAAGTCGACCTAAAAACTTCAAAAAGCTACTCACATAGTCATAATTGTTAGACAAATCGAACCGATCGTTATTTCTAAAGTCCAAAAAGTTTGGCCAAAGCGCAAACATTTTACCCATAGAACACAAAAATGTAGGCTCATTTTCAAAAAGTCGACCTAAAAATCCCAAAAAGCTACTCACATAGTCGTAATAGTTAGACACAACGAGTAGAAGTTATATTCTAGGTCCAAAAAGTTTGGCTAAATCACTAAAATTTTACCCACAGAACAAAAAAAAAAATATATATAGACTCATATTAAAAAAGTCGATCTCTAAACCATAAAAAAAAATCTACTCCCATACTCATACAAGTTAGACACATCGAACAGATAGTTATATTCAAAGTCCAAAAACTTTATTTTAGACATCCCCATAGCAAAAATGTCCCTATAAATCACTTTTATGATTGTAACCCCCTGACTATTTTTTAGGGATACGCCCATAAAATCGGTAAAAATCGTAAATTTTCACTGTAGGCATACCCCAAACTTTATTTTAGACATCCCCATTGCAAAAATTTACATTAAAAACCACTTTTAGGATTTTACCCCTTATCATTTTTGAGGGTTACGCCCATGAAATCGGTAAAAATCTATTTTTAAGTAAATTTTTGGTATGGGGATGTCTTAAATAAAGTTTTAGGTAAGCCTACGTGCTAAATTTACGATTTTTATCGATTCCATGGGCGTAACCCTCAAAAAATGGTAAATGGTAACAATTTCAAAAGTGATTTTTAAGTAAATTTTTGGTATGGGGATGTCTAAAATAAAGTTTGGGGTATGCCTAGAGTGAAAACCTACGATTTTTACCGATTTCATGGGCGTAACCCTCAAAAATAATAAGGGGGTAAAATCCTAAAAGTGGTTTTTAATGTAAATTTTTGCAATGGGGATGTCTAAAATAAAGTTTGGGGTATGCCTACAGTGAAAATTTACGATTTTTACCGATTTTATGGGCGTATCCCTAAAAATAGTCAGGGGGTAACAATCATAAAAGTGATTTATAGGGACATTTTTGCTATGGGGATGTCTAAAATAAAGTTTTTTGGACTTTGAATATAACTATCTGTTCGATGTGTCTAACTTGTATGAGTATGGGAGTAGATTTTTTTTTTTTTAATGGTTTTTTAATATGAGTCTATATATTTTTTTTTGTTCTGTGGGTAAAATTTTAGTGATTTGGCCAAACTTTTTGGACCTAGAATATAACTTCCTACTCGTTGTGTCTAACTAGTACGACTATGTGAGTAGCTTTTTGAAGTTTTTAGGTCGACTTTTTGAATATGAGCCTACATTTTGTGTTCTGGGAGTAAAATGTTGCGATTTGGTCTAACTTTTTTGACTTTGGATATAACTATCTGTTCGATGTGTCTAACTTGTATGAGTATGGGAGTAGATTTGTAGAGTTTTAAGGTCGACTTTGTGAATATGAGCCTAAATTTGTGTGTTCTGGTGGTAAAATCTTAGTGATTTGGTCTAACATTTTGGACCTTGAATATAACTTCCTGCTCGTTGTGTCTAACTAGTATGACTATGTGAGTAGATTTTTATGGTTTTGAGGTCGACTTTTTGAGTATGAGCCTAAATTTTTGTGTTCTGGGGTAAAATATTTGCGATTGGCCAAACTTTTTGGGCTTTAGAAATAACGATCGGTTCGATGTGTCTAACAATTATGACTATGTGAGTAGCTTTTTGAAATTTTTAGGTCGACTTTTTTAATATGAGCCTACATTTTTGTGTTCTGGGAGTAAAATTTTTGCGATTTGGTCTAACTTTTTTACTTTGAATATAACTATCGGTTCGATGTGTCTACTTGTATGAGTATGTGAGTAGATTTGTAGCGTTTTAAGGTCGACTTTTTTAATATGAGCCTAAATTTGTGAGTACTGGTGCTAAAATTGTGCGATTTGGACTAACATTTTGGACCTTGAATATAAATTCCTGGTCATGGTGTCTAACTATTATGACTATGTGAGTAGATTTTTAGGATTTTAGGTCTACTTTTTGAATATGAGTCTACATTTTTGTGTTCTGGTGCTAAAATGTTTGCGATTTGGTCTAACTTTTTGGACCTTGAATATAATTATCTGTTCGATGTGTCTAACTAGTATGAGTATGGGAGTAGATTTGTAGTGTTTTGAGATCGACTTTTTGCTTATGAGCCTATATTTGTGTGTTCTGGTGGTAAAATCTTAGTGATTGGGGTAACTTTTGGGCCTTATGCAACTTCTCTGGTATTGCATCAGGAGTCAAAGCGCGTTCAAGTAACCGCCACCTGTATTATTTCCCCTACCATTGACCCGACAGGTGGATTGTATCAGGGACCGAATCGCTTTAAAGTAACCCATGCGTCAGACTCGACAGCACTTCAAGTGGAAAATGAGGTCAGTTATCACGATAACAGTAATCCTCTTCTCTGATTAGTTAATCTAAAGGTCAGTCATTTTGTTGATGGGTGTCCGATAGAAATCGTCTTCTCTGATTGGTTAATATAAAGGTCAGTCATTTCGTTGATGGGTGCCCGATAGAAATCCTCTTCTCTGATTGGTTAGCCTAGATGATAGTCGAGAGTGGAATAGTGTCGTCCAACTTTTATTTACCAGCTTATATTTAAACTAGCCGCATGTGAAACTTCGTGTTATAAGCGCGATTGATTCACGGAAGTTTATTTTTATGGGACTGTTCAGTCTAGCGGTCTGTGTTGTGGGTCTATTTTATACTGTAAGTTGAATATATTTTTTAAAATGTTTTTCTCTTATCTCATAACGATGTGGTAGGTTATCAATAAAAGGATATTCAGTTGCATTAATGGTAATGTGTATAAAGTACGTATGTTAAGCCTTGTCGAGTGTATTATTCCTTCGTTTTTCATATGTTTATCTTATTGGTTGTTTAAAAAGTAGATATTTCAAGTCTTTTTGTAATTGATATTCAATGTTATTAATGTGTTACACTGGCGGTAAGATAAAAATACGAATGAAGGCGGAACGCTAGGAGAGGTAAAGAAAGAGAAGGAAGGTAGAATGGTAGGAGAGAAGTCTAGTAGGGGTTAGAAGAGAGAGAGCGAGAAAGAGAGAGAGAGAAGCATATGAGAAAGAAGGCGAGATGCTAGGTATAAATGGCGAGAATAATCAAGTGTTACAATAGGAGGACGCTAAAAATATGAGGGAGGGCGGGGAGATAAAGGGAGAGGAGGGGGTGGACTGATAGGTTAGAAGTCTAAGAGAGGATAGGGGAGAAAGAGAGAGAGAGAGAGAGAGAGAGAGAGAGAAGGAAGGTGAGATGATAGGCATAAATGGAGAGAATGAGTAAGTGTTTCAATGGAGGGAAATCTAGATTGGAATAGGAGAGAGAGAGAGAGATTTAGGAGAGCTAAGTAAAGCTAATGGGTTTAAATGGAGAGAATGAGTAAGTGTTACAATGGAGGGAAGTCTATGACGGAAGCTAAATGTACGATGGAGGGTGGAATGTTAGGAGAGAGAGAGAGAGAGGATGAAAGCTGGAATGGTAGGAGAGACGTCTAGGAGTGAGAGAGAAGTCTAGTGAAAGAGAGAGAGAGATAGCGAGAGAGAGATGGAAAGGGAGAGAGAACGAGAGAGAATGATCGAGAGCGAAAGAGACAGCGATGAAGAGGGAGAGAGAGAGATAGCGAGAGAGAGAGAGAGAGAGAGAGATAGCGAACCACTAACACCGAGGAACATATTTAACTCTTTACACTACCAGCTTAGACTGACCAACGATCTCTAAATGTTTCACCCTTATGCTTCATTTATGGTACAACGCTAAGCAGACACCCAACTACATAGCTATAAATAAATGTTATCCTTGTACTATATATTTACTCAGTGTACTAAATATCTTTGTAATTTTATATACTATCCACTGTATGTTATACACCTATTGAGATAATAAAAGAATCCGACACGCGATCCGCCCCGAGGTCACCACGCACCCGCGCGATCCGCCCCGAGGTCACCACGACGACCGCCGGAGCGCCGAGGGGTCACACCTCCCGCCGCACGAGGGGTCACGCCGCCCGCCGCCGCCGCACGACCGATTAACTCCCCTTGTCTCTCGTGTACATTAGGCGTAAAATACGCCTACTATATATCTTTGTTAATTTACGGCCAAATGATAAACAGTTGGACCCTGCTATACTACTCATGTGGTCACTGTTTTTGAAGTAATTGACAATATCAATGGGTTGAGAACTATCTTGGAGTCCAAACTGGATGATGGTTTCTTGCCATCAAGAGTTGAACTAATTCTTGACAAGCTGGAAATGGAAGGAATTCCACAGGATGATGTGAACAAGTTTAAAGCCAGTGTTTCTTCATTCTATGAAACAGCATTAAGTTATTTGAAGCAATGGGCTGCAAATAATTTTCAATGCCTTGAGGCTGATAGCTGGGTAATGTTGAACAGAACACCAACTTGGGAAGATATTCAGAAATCTTTATCATTATTGAGTCAAACAGTACCTTCAGTCGACTTTCCAGAAAATGAAATGTATGACGAATATGTTTACATGAAGCAGTTTGTTACTTCTCAGAAAATTAATGAGTGGAGTATTAATAAAACATTACCAGGGCAGCGTTGGATTGAAATGGCTTCGCACTTCAAAAACAGGCATGTGCCAATTTCGCATAATCTGAAGCTGTAAAAAAATTAAAGTACCCCGTCACGAAATTGGCGTAAAGGGAATATGGTGTTAGTGACCATAATTTTTACAGACCTTCGGCACATGATTTTTGGGGTAATGTGGTCGGTATTATGCCCGTGCCGCTTTAATTTCCCAGAAAAAAATTCGGTACCCATATAAGGCTGGGTGAACCGGTGGCCGTAGGTTGGGATCGAACCCTACCTCTTGTCCTTTGTAGTCCAGTTCACTAACCACTGAGCTATCGCAGCTCCCATTCTGAAGCTGGCAGAGTTCTTTTTGTGTCTACCGGGAACAAAGGCTGCAACGGAAAGATTGTTTTCACTGATTAACGGCTTGTGGACAAATGATAAAACACATCTAAGTGTGGACACTTTGAAGGCCATGTTGATCACCAAAGTGAACAATGAGTAAACATGTATTGATTTTTTTTTTAAGATGCCCCAAACAAAGAAAGATCTTTTATTAAAAAATCCACTAATTAGAAAAGTGCAGCAACTGTTTCACCTTCCATTTAAGTGAGTATCACTAATGTTTTGTTTTTATCTCCTGATAACGTTTTGTAAGCCTATATTGTTAGGTGTTTTAATAAGTTTTAAAATATATGTATTATTCACTTGAAAAAAGACGGAAGAAATTACATTTTATTTGATGGGAAATTTAAGTCAAATTAATCCCTCCCGGATTAGGTTTCAAAAATATGGTCACTTTATTAGTAATCAATTTATTTTTTAAAAGCAGTACGTGCTTAATCTTTTCTCTATTGTTTTTCTTAAATCTTGTTATAATCATCACTGTTAAATATAACAAAGTGTCACATCATTATGACCAGGATTTTAAATGCTTTAAGAAATCTTTGCAGAATTTGTTTGACTTCTTACTCAAATATTCTCTTTTCATTTTTAGTACTTCACATGTCAGAAATAGGTTTTGCAACCATTTTAATTCTTTTTAACACAACCTTTGTCTGAACTGTTCTGCACCACACATCTCATAGACATCTACCATCTAGAGCTAACATTGCTCTCGGTCATTTACTGTTATTGTACATTCTGAAGAAATATTTTTCTTTGTTGCAGACATTTTGTTATTTTTTTGCACTTTGTCACTGTAATGTCAATCATTTTTTGTTAACTCATTTTTGCATTTATTGATAAAGAATGTACCTTCAGCATACTATAGATTGTTGTATTGTGAACATCCCACTTATATCCCAGGTTTTAAAATAGATTTTAGCCTAATCTGTTGTACAAGTTAAATAATTGTAAGATAATACACAACCCTGCCTAACCTAACACTGTGTTTTATCTCGTGAAACGCCCCCAGTTAATTGTGAAACTACAGTATATAAGGACACTGCATGGGCTGGCTGTGTATTGTTTTAATGCGCTAATCATTCACCTGATGGTTCACCTGAACTTGTAGAATGCTACACAGGTAAACTGGATATTCTCTTGGACTTGATAGCAGGTTATCACAAGTGAAACATGTCTTGACTTGGTGAGTTTTTTCTTTTTTTTTAATTGTGTAAATTGGTGGGGAGGAGCAGGGATGTATACATAATTGTTTGTCATCCTGTTCGCCTATGTAATTAGTATGTGTTGTAGTTATGTAAAAGGGAGCTCTTAAAAACATCAGAAAGAAACAATCAACATTTTTCGGGCACATCATAAGAAGAGGAAAGTTGGAATACTTGGTTACAACTGGCAAAATAAAAGGACAGAGAGATCGCGGACGACAAAGAGAGAAAATACTGGATAGCTTGGTGTCATGGCATGGAAAGCAGTCAACAACAGAACTGATACGATGCACTGCGGATAGAAGAATGTGGACGGACATGATCGCCTACGCCAACCGGTATGGCACATGATGATGATATAGTTATGTGCCCACTATATAAAATTAGATCTGTGTTTGGATGTTTTCATTCCTATATTAATCTTGAAGTAAGTCTTTAGTTATTATTTACTTCATAACTACCGCAAACAACTTGGTACTTGGAAACACCCAAAGTTGGTGTGGCTCATGATGTAATAGGGTTGGCATCACCAGAAGTTTGCTGTCACAAGAATAAAATGAAGAAATGTGGAGAATTGTAATATAAGTAGAAAGTGATTATGTGATATTAAACAATCAGAACATGTTTGCATGATGAAGATAATATTGTGAAAAAAAGTTGTTTTTTTTTGCGTAGTTGTCCACATTTATTAAATAATAAAATACAAACAATATTTTTCTGATTTGGTCCATAATACATAAGCTGTAAAATTCTCTTATCTTTATCTGACCTGTCTGTAAAGCTTCTTCTGCATTATATCCTTCTTAATTACGTCTTGAAAATGAGATGTATCACCGTCGCATATTCTTGGTTATAGTCAATGCTTTGTATTGTCCAACAGTTCAATATCCTACCTAGACTGTCCTAGAGTGTACCCCATTTGGACTTGAACTGATATTCTATAATGTGAAGTTGTAAAGTAGTCACATCTCCATGGCTTACATATTGTTATGTTCTCCCCCCCCCCAATTATTGACCATTCATGCTTACTAAGATTTGTAATTCTCCAGTCACATCACCTTATAATTTACTGAGTCGACTTTAATAACCAGCAATTAACATATTTTAGCTTTACTCTCTGTTTTAACCTCTTCTGAGTCCATCTAGCCCATACTAACTTCAGCTGTCGATCTTATCTTCGTTACCAAAGCAGTTGCAGATTTATTTATAATTGATCGTCATTCTTCAATTGTCTTATTTCTACATTTTTCTTTTTAATCCGCCCGTTTTTCCATTTATTGTCTTGTGACCTTTACCTTTATGCTCATGTTAACTCACCCAGTTATAGTGAAGCAGTAAATATTTTATTTGCGCCACAGCTGTTTGTTTTCATCTCAAAGTGGTATTTTAGTTCTGATCTTGGAAAGTGTGCGGTATTTGTGGATGAAGATGTCCTGAGTCCAGCACATTCCATTTATCTTTAAAACTGATAGTTCATGGAAGTGGTTTCATTTTTTGTCATGCATACACACAAAGTTACATTTCCCTCTAAATAAATTTTAACTGTGAGTTATATTTTAGTAGTTAATGCTTATAACAAAGAAATCAAAAGACTGACAAACCTTAAATTTTGGGGGAGTGTAATATGTAATTTTTACCCCAAAAGTTTATAAATCTTAAGATACAGCGTCTTCTAATTAATATTGAATGTTTAACTCTTTTACTACCACAAGTCAGTGTACTGTACGGCTGGTTTTTTTGTAAAAAGACCATCGTACATTCTACTGTACGGTTGACGGTCACCAAGCTTTTGTTTTGTCCTGGCTTATTTAACAATTTTAAAGTTGGAACAAGTTAAAATATCTAGCAGAATGTTTATTTTTACAGAATTTGACATTAGGCAATGGTATTCGATTACTTTGTAAGAAAACATTAAAGATTTTCATGAGATACATTTTCCTTTACTTTCGTAGACGATCCCACGAAATCGCCTCATTTCTCAATGTGATTTACATAGAACTATTTATTTCAAACAATTTTAGAATCGATTCTAATGTTAGTAACGAATCATAGCACACAATTTTTATATTATTCGATTACAGTTTAGTCTTCGAGTAATAAAACTTGGATTTTCAAAAGTCTAAATTTTCATGTTTATATAGGAAATATAAACTCAAGTCATGTCGTGTGGCACAAAATGTTATAAAACATAAAAATATTCGGGTTTTTTAATAGCTTTTTTGTGCTAGTTGTGAGGAAAATGGTTGTAAAATATATAAAATTATTAATTCTGAATGGATTTAATTATAAAAAACAACGTGAATATGATCGATTATATGGCAAGATCTGTTAAAGTGAAATGAGAAAAAAATTATTTATCACAGATTCTGAGACATTTTTCTATAAATTATTATATTATTTTAACATTTTTTTTTTACTTCATATGTACTCCTACTTCAATCTTCTTTTATTTGATGTATAAAACATATAGATTGTTTCAATAATTACATTGTTAATGAGATTTTTAAGACAGTGGTGTCCTTCAATTATTTTCTCCATAAATTCTGTTCGGTCTGGGCAAATCTTCCCGTGTGTTTTTCTTTGGTAGGAAAAGAGTTAATAGAATAAACATATGTTTTTTTATCTTACTGGAAAGATACAATTGCTGGAATCAACTAAAGTCTAAGTAACAAATGACAGTGACTCTCATATAAGCTGTTCTGCTTACCTTTCACTCCGCCATATTTATTTTCAACCCCTGATTTATTTTTTGTTATGAGTATGGCCCCTCTATCTTTGCACTGTAAAAATGAAAATTCTTTGATTATCTTAATGTAAATCTTTTCACCCTGTAACAGGTGATAAGATGTTGAACTCTGGACAGCGATGTCCTTGGTTCAAATGTTGCAACAGCTGGTGGGATTGTCTCTTTGAATCCATTGATTCTTTAAGCTTCACTATTCCCCAATTTCTGGGTAGTGATGCCCAAAATAACAACAACAACAACAGCAGATCTATGTCTACACACTTTACAGAACCTTTTCCAGTTAAGAGTTAAAGAGTATGTTACAGAACCTTTTCCAGTTAAGAGTTTAAAGAGTATGTCAAAATTGTTTCTGCACTGCCAAATTGTTAAACAACTGATAACCTGCAAGTGATAAATCTTACCACATAACCAGAGCAGAAGATGAGAATCTGTACACCAAGAACTGATTATGTTAACTGTTGTATACAATATTAACATTCACATCTACTCTTGTGGTGTCAATCACCTTTTCTGTTTGCTTCCTTTAATTGCTAGCATTTTTTGTTTCTTTGTTGTACACATTTTTATATTTGCAAATGAACTGTTTTAAAATCTTTCTTCAGCCATAAGAGGTCTCGAAATAAAGGAGGAAAACAAGCAAGAAACGAAGACACGGTGAAGGGTCAGATGCTGTTCTTACCAAATCTCAAGAATGGATCACAGAACTCTTCTGATGCTTTATCCAGTCAACGTAACGTTTTAAATTCTACACATTTAATACCCACTGGTCAATACTTAGATCATTACAAACAACATATGAAAAACCAGGATGAAGTGAACACTAAAAGTGTCACAATGTTGACATATGACATCGGTAGGTGATGACAAAACAATGATAAATGACATAGAATCAACTGACTTCGACCGAGTCATTGAACTACTGAAGGGAAATCATCCTCTTTCACAGAATGACCTAAACAGAGCGTTGATCTTCTCTTGTCGTCAAGGTCTCACATTTTTTATTCAGAAACTTGTGGGTTTTGGAGCAAATGTTGAAACCACGGACACGAATGGAAACACGCCATTGCTGATTTGTGCAAAAAATGGTTTCTTTGATATCGTTTGTTTTCTTCTCCTAAGGAAGGCAAACTTCAATGCATTTAACTCTGAAGGTAACACAGTTTTGATCCTGTCCATAAAGGCATCAGGATCATCACAGATGGTTAAAGTTCTCCTAGCACAGACAGGAATAGATATCACTCACCAGAACCGAGATGGGTACACAGCTTGATGAGAGCAGTAGAGGTCAGGGATATTAGCACAATTAAACTTCTGATAGACAAATACCAAGTTAGAAACCTGACATTTAATGAGTCGGTGAACTGTAAGGGAGAGACAACTGAACAAATTGCTGAAAGATGTGGGCTTGGGAACCTTATCCGGATATTAATTAGGAGCAATAGAGAAAGGACGCCTTTACTATTGGCCAGTGAGACTTGTGATATAGAAACGTTCAACATCTTGCTGGACTGTCAATTTCTAGATGACATAGATATGAAGTATTCAGTAAATTTGGCGTTTAGAAAAATATTTGACAACTTTAAATTAAGACAAGACAAGGTTATTGATAACAATGAATTTGTGATGATAAGAAGACTCTTGGAGTGTGGAGTAAGCATGAACATGGGGAAGAGTAGCGAACTAGTTGTTGCTGTTGAAGTTGGGGACTACAAATTGGTTGAGCTTTTGTGTCAACATCTTCATCCACAACAAAAAGTTGGAAGTTATAATAGCGTCACAGAAGCTTTAAAAGCTGCAGCTAAAAGTGGTCGATGTGACATTGTTGAACTTTTACTACAACATCAAGTAGACATCAACCAGGGTTGTTATCCTGATTCCCCATTGGACAACGCCCTCAGTCACAAACATTTTGAATGTGCACAACTTCTTGTCCAACATGGCGCTACAATGGACTTTGGCCAAGCACTTGTATCTGCCTTGAGACAGAGAGAACCAGATTACATGAACTTTCTTTTTGAGAATTATAAATCAGACATCTTGAAATATGCAGTGAGGAAAGCTGACGAGTTCAATAAGTTGTTACTGCGAGCTGCAAGTCTGGGGGATTTGGAGACCATAAAGCATCTCCTTGATGCTGGGGCAGACGTTAATTATGAAAGTTTTTCTGAAGAGACCCCACTGAGTGAGTCAAAGGATGGAGAAGTTGCCAAGTTTCTGATTAACAGGGGAGCAAATGTCAATCACGTGACACACAGAAGCAACACTCCCTTGTTGAATTTTCTTATCAACAGACACAATTACAACATGGATGTTATTGATGTGTTGCTAGAAAATGGAGCTAATGTAAATGGAAGAAACAGTGATGGCAGAACACCATTAATATTGGCAGCTTCTAAGGCAAGATATCTGGAATTGTTAAAGGCTTTGTTGGATCATGGTGCTACTTTTAATGACCAGGATGTAAACGGTAATACTGCTCTTATGGCAGCTGTCAAAGTGGACTGTCCAGAAAATGTGTCATTTCTGCTTCAGTTTGCCCAAGAGACAAAATATTCTATTGATGTACAAAATAAAGCAGGGCACACAGCTTTGATATGTTCTATGCAATCAAACAATATTAGCATTCAAATTGTGAAATTACTGGTAGACCACAGCGCTAATGTAAATATCAAAGATCACAATGGCAATACAGCACTACTTATTTTTCTTGATCGGTTCTTGAGATCATCAACGGAGCTTTTGGTTACTCTGATCACTGCTGGGAGCGATGTAAATCATCAGAACAATGATGGAGTCTTTCCTTGGTGCTTGCCGTCAAATCTGGCTGCGCTAAGTCTATATCAACACTGATCGATGCAGGAGCAGACGTGAATGCAGTCAGCAAGAAGGATAAAACAAAAACTGCTCTTACATTTCTAACAGATAAAAGAAAATTTAAAGAAAATGATATATCCTGTCTCAAGGTTCTTCTAGAGGGAGGTGCTGACTCGTCATATGCTGGCAAATTTGTTCTTTGGAATTTTGTTTCTCGATCTGAGATAGAAATCATCCCTATGCTTATTAAATCGGGACTAGGACCTGGAAAGTTTAGTATGCCGGTTTGCAATGTTAATGACAAGAGTTTAACTCTGTCCCCACTAAGTATGGCACTAAGATATGGTAATGTCTCATTGGCCAAATATTTTGTTGGAAACTTGTTTCTGACAAACAACTCTGACGTGTCTTCTTTGTTGACTGACAAGACTGTTCGCTGTTTACTTGAAAACAGAGATCATCAGGATTGTGTGAGTTTTCTTGATGAGCTTTCCTCACAACCAATGTCACTCTTTCAGTTGGCCTTTGTGGAAGTGTCATCTGCTATAGGAGCATCCCCGGAGCGTAAGAACAGAGTTAACGTGTTACCCCTACCTCAGGCATGAGGGACAAGCTTCTATTTCGGTCAGAAAATGTCACATTAAATGTTCCAACAGAACTCAGGCTACATCTATATTTTCTGATGATGAAGAAATCTACATTGAAAGTGAGGAATATAAGTTTACTTATACAGATTGGGCTGTTAATGACAAATTGCAATCTGATGAAGAAATCAACAGTGAAAGTGAGGAATATATTTTTACTTTTACAAAGAGGGCTGTTAATGACAGACGACAAATTTCAAGTAGCGATTCTGATTGATATTGACAAGTACATAAACATTGAATGGTTCATTTCCTGACAGAAAGTATCAATTGCAAATTTAGCAATATAGTACTTTGAGATAGTGAATAATATAAATTTAGCAATATGGTACTTTCAGATGGAAAGAAGAAAAAAATTAACGACGAAGTCTTAAAACAACTAAAAATGAAAAGAGAACTACTAAACACAATTCAAAAAGACAAATGCGATTTAGCCATGTTAAAAGACACAACAGCCTAACAAAGTGATATTGGAGGGGAAAATACAAGGTAATAGAGGCAGAGGCAGGCCAAGACTAACATGGACGAGTAACATCAAAAGATGAACAAATCAGTCTATAACAACCTGCACACACAAAATTATGCTTAAATTCTGCTAATGATTGGGGAGAAAATATTAGGAGAAGGCAGTCCAGAATGTTGAGGCAAATGTGGAGAAGAAGAGGGTTGCAATACAATACAATAGGAAAAATAAGAGGCTGGAGAGATAGATGTAGACAAAAGAAAAAAATACTGGATGGACAGACAGTGTGGTACGGGATGAGGTCAAAGGTGGAACTGTTACAAGCACACAAGGTTGATGGATGTGGAGGAACATAATATCCAAATGATGGTGGAACAACATATACATCATCATCATGTGCCATACCGGTTGGAGTAGCGATCATGCCCTTCAACAATCTTCTATCCACCATGCATCGTATCAATTCAGTCTTTGGTTGTTTTCCATGCCACGACAACAACAAGCAATTTAATATTTTTCTCTCTTTGTCATCCGCGATCTCTCTTTCCATTTTGCCAGTTGTAACCAACTATTCCAACTTTCCTCTTCTCATGATATTCCATGCTTGTCATGAAAAATGTTGATTTATTCTTTCTGATGTTTCTTTTCAGCTCTTTTTTGCGTTTGCCTCTTTGAGAATTTCCTTGTTGATCATTTTAGCTGTCCAGGGAGCTTTCAACATTCTTCTGAAAAATTCCATCTCTGCGGCCTATAATTGTTTTTTTTTAATTTGTTTGTTTACTGTCTATGATTCGCTTCCATATGTCAGAATTGGCTCTATACAGCACCGATAAGCTCCCTTTCTCACTTCTATTGACATTGACTTGTTGCATAAGATATTTTCCATTTTCTGAAATGCTATATTGGCCTGATCTATTCTGCTTTTTATTTCTGTTTTGCATTTTCCATCTGATGTTATTATTGTGCCTAAGTATTTGGTGTGTTGCACTTGTTTCCTATTTTTCCTGTTTATTTTTATGCGGCTTGCTGGTGATGGGAGCCGCGATAGCTCAGTGGTTAGTGAACTGGACTACCACGGACAAGGGGTAGGGTTCGATCCCAACCGACGGCTTCCGGGTTCACCCAGCCTTAAATGGGTACCGGATTTTTTTCTGGGAAAATAAAACAGCACGGGCGTAATACTGACCACATTACCCCAAAAAATCATGTGCTGAAGGTCTGTAAAATATAGGGTCACTAACACCATATTTCCCTATACGCCACTTGGCGTGACGGGGGTACTTTACTTTACTTTACTTGCTGGTGATGATTGTTTCTTTGATATGACCATTACTTCTGTTTTCTTACTATTCAATTGATACCATTTTTTTTGGCTTTATTTTACTATTATGTCTATCATTTCTTGTAGTTCATTCTCTGTCTCTGCTATTAAGACTGTGTCATCCGCATATCGGAAATTATTTATGATGTGACCGTTAATTGCAATTCCTTTTTTGTCTACTATTGATCTCATAATATGTTCACTGTAAAGTGAAAACAAATCCGGCGACAGAACACTAATTCTACTGCTAATTCTTATGGCTGCTGTTTGTTGCCAGTACAATGCTTTTTATGATTCGCAGGTCCTTGCCATCAATGTTTAATTTCTCCAGCATATTGATTGTTTCGACATGCTTTACTTTGTCAAATGCTTTTATGTAGTCCAAAAGCACATATATAGATCTTTCTTTTTCCTCTATAGCTCTTTCTATCAATGTTTTTAAGATGTATATTGCACTATTGGTTACCCTTTCCTCCCACAAATCCACATTGTTCCTCACTTATTTCTGGTTTTATTTTGTTCCTTATACGTCTCATGATGATTCTTAGTAATATGTTTGTCATATGGCTCATGAGACTAATAGTGTGATGGTCTTCACAATCAGGGACGCCTGACTTCTTCGGTATGGCTAGAAAGATAGATTGTACTACATCTTCGGGTATGTGTCCAGTGTTATAGATGTCATTGAGTAGTTTTGTTATGACTTGTACTCCCAGCATATACATACACGTACATATTATATATATATATATATATATATATATATATATATATATATATATACATATATATGGACAGGCCACGAAAAAGTTGGATTTATGGAATATTAGAAAGACTGGGTAACATAACAGCAGGAGAGACCAATATAAGAGAAAACATCGCAAATTATATATACCCTCGACGTTGAAAGGTAAATGAGGAAAGAAAGAAGAAGAATGCATTATTTGTTAAATAATCTCTGACAAGATAAAGTGCTGTAGATGGTTTCTCTGCACCATCATTCATTCGTCATGTTTTTTGTTTTCAAATTATGAACGTTTGTAAATTTTGGCGATTTGTTGGTTAATAATTGTATCGGCATTGAAAAGGTTTCTGTCAATTACATAAATGTTATGTGTGGAAGATACAGAAATTATATGGAATTACACAACAGTTATAATAAAAAAAAGACAAAGAGCAAGACCCAAATATTCATGGAGAAGACAGATGGAAGCAGAGATGGAGATGATGGAAAAATTGAAAAAAAAATTAAAAAATGGTATGTTAGAAGCTTTACGTGATTAATAGACGACACAGATTCGAACGACGTTTCGGCCCAATAGGCCTTCAGCAGGAACAAACAAACAACATACACACACAGATATGTGAATAAATAAAACTAATCCTACATAGCTAACTAGTAATGAAACATCAAAAACAAAATAATCGAAATATGTTGACTTCCCTGTGTGTCGTGGACAGTGGTCAGGCTATGAAAGGAATTTCTCACGGGTGTAGCTGTAATTTATACCCTGTGGTCAGAGGTGAAGGGTTCTAAAAATACACGAGTGGGGGGAACGCTATCTAGGTACGTCGACTACAAAGGCACAGGCAATATCTGAAAGTATCTAAGGGCCCATAAATACATGTATACACACACACAGATGCGTGTATACATATGTACACGTGCAAGAAGAAGTGCACATACTAATACATATCAACATACACATACATATACACACACATACATGTGTATGCATACAAACAAGAGCACATATACATGCATGTATATGCGTATACATATATATACCAATACCAGTGCCTATGGACACATACATGCATGTGCACGTCCTTACGGGGACAATCGTATGTGTGGAAGGGTTCAAACCGGGGTCAGTGTGCAAACTCGAAGGAGAAAGAATAGAACAGTGGAATGACAGGTATTCAAATGGCGGAAAGAGTGAGATGTATGAGGGTGTGGTGCAATAAAAACATATGAGGGCTAAGTAGCGCAGAAAAAAGGTATATAGGAGAACACCGAAGTGCCTCAACGGGGACTAGTGGAGAAGAACTAAGAATAGCGTGGCATAGTAGATAGACTAAAGAGCCACCACATGGGTGGTAGAGAGGGCTATGCAAGAGGGAAGGAGCAGCCGAAAGGAAACTATGTGTATGAGTGTGATACATTCATGCCTCGTGGGGTCAGCGAACCATACTGGACTATGAGGCGATTTTCCAAAGTATAGCGGCTGCGGTCGCCAGAGTGACAGAGGACAATACCAGTGACACGGATGTCGTCTTTGCCCTTGTGATCTGGGGAGTTGAAATGGGAAGACATGGAATGAACATAAAATAATAGCAAGAAACCGAACGGCTTGGAAAGTGTTTGTTGAAAACCTATGCTCTACAGCAGGGATGGCCAATTTCTTTCAAATAGCGGGCCACTTTTTTATTATGTTTTTGTGTGGCGGGCCACACACATAACAACATCAATACAAATAAACTTGGCATTTGTTTTAAGGTAATATTTTTGTTATTTATCGGCATTATTTGCTTACATAAATCATTTTATTGCAACAGAGTTAAAAATGCCTAGTTGATTTATAAAAATGAATAAAATTTGCTATTTATATTGTTTAACAAACATGTTTTAGTTAGGTCATTTTAAAGTTGACATGTAAAAAACCTTAATGAGAACAATGTGGACGTTCATGTGCAGCAACAAGTTCATTAAAGTCAATGTGTAAAGATGATGATGATATTCGTATAAATCCTGAAGGTGGCCATCAGTGAGTCGGTTTCTTTGTGACGATTTAATCTCCTTCATTGTTGAAAAAGCGCATTCACATATATATGTGCTTCCGAACATAGAAGTAATTTTCAAACTGAAATCACTCAATGCGGGATATTTTTCCTGTGGCACATTTCCAAAAGTCAACTCCTATCTCCAACCTTGATTGGAAAAAGGGGTCACTTTGGAGGTTATATAACTCCAACTGAAAAGTGTCATGTTGTTGGAAAATGTCAGACTTCATAGGGTTGTTAAACAATGCCAGTTCTGGTCGTATACCACTGAAGTCAGAACATCGTTCATTGAATTGCTCCAATAGTTTGTCTAACATTAATACAGAAAATTTGACATCAGTGTCACTTCGCTCCTCAATCAATTCTTTGCACGAAGAAAATGAATGAAGTTTTCTTTGGCAGAGTAAATCTAAAAACTTTTAGTTGACTTATAAATCCATCTAGGTGTCCTACCAAATCTGAGACTGTTTGGGAACGTCCCTGTAGCTTCACGTTGAATTCATTCATGTGCTGGGTGATATCAGTTAAAAAGGTCAATACGCTGTTAAAATGTGGATCAGACATTTTTCTGATCAGTTCTTTGTTGGTATCATGTTTCTCTAAAAACTGCTTTATCTCGTTTCTCAAAGCAAAAAACAGCCTCAAACAATTCCCTCTGCTTAGCCAGCGTACTTGTGTGTAGAGCACGAAATCGCCATATTCCGCCTCAACTTCTGATAGAAAATTTATAAACTGTCGGTGTGTCAAAGACCGATTCCCGCCTTTTATTAAATTCACACACTTTATTACAGTTTTCATAACATGCTCCACGTCTAGAATCTTGCCACACAGCGCCTCCTGGTGTTTAATGCAGTGTAATGATGGGCAATGGATTCCAGCCTTCCTTAATAATCCAACTAGACCTGTTTGAGTACCACACATTGACTTAGCGCCATCTGTCACTATTGCTGAAAGTCTGTTTATGTCACCGATACCGTTAACAACTTTCATAACTGAGTTATAAATGTCTTGACCTAAGGTCGTAATATGCAATGAATCTGAAGCTAGTAGCTCTTCATTGATAATAAAGTCTTTTGAAACAGTTCTTCTGGAAATTAAAAGTTGTGCTGTGTCTGATATGTCAGTAGATTCATTCAAAGCCAGAGAAAAGTAAGCGGAATTTGTAACGACACTCTTTAATTTACTAGATATATGAGAACTTATTTCCTCAACCCTTCTAGTGACTGTCTGTTTTGATAGTGGAACGCTCTCAAAATAACTGGCAATTTTTTCTTCCCCAAATGCATGCGCCATGTTAATGGAACAACGCTTTACGAAGTCACCGTCAAATAATGATTTTTTTTATTTCGCTATCTCTGCGCTTACAACAAACGATGCCATTAAGGAACTTGTTTGTTTTGTTGTTAATGTAGTAAAAACAGATTTCCTAGCACTAACCTTTTTTTGTCAAATCGCACACACGTGTAGTACGTATTGTACCAATGTAGTCCTTGTATTTAGCGGCGTGATGCTGTGTGTAAGTAATGCCGTTTAAGATTATACTCTTTATTTACAGACAACACTTGCAAACACACAAGGCACTGCGGTTTGCTATCCTTATTGTTGATAAATAAAAAATCATGTTCCCATTTCTCATGAAAAATCTGATTTTTTCATTTAATTGACGTTTATTGTTCATATTATATCACGACCGAAGCAACAGACAATGAAAACACAGATTACAACAATAGCACTGTTTCCTGTTAAAATGGAACTGTTCACTGTAACACGACAAAATCAGAATGATCAGATCGGATATATAATTTTGACTGATGAAAAGAGGTTTGGAGAGAAAGAAACTGAAAGTAAAATAATTGTGAGGTGAATGCGTTGGGGTGGAGGAGGTGGGTGACTGACCGAGAGTCGGCTCTTGAACCATTCGTTGGCTTCTTCCTTTGTTTAAGTCGGTCGCAGGATGATCAAAAGGAAAAAAAAGGATAGGCCGGGAATGACGGAAGTCGACGTTAAACTAACTACTAGAGTGTTCCGAGTTTTAAACATAGGTCTACTAGGGAATATTTGAGTTAGCTTTCTCCACAATAGAAGTTAATGTAACAAATTTTAAATCAATTTTACCCAGGACATTTTGCTCAATGCAACCTGATTTTTTTTTTATCCACCGCGGGTCACAAAAAGGACGTCGCGGGCCACTTGTGGCCGGCGGGCACCTAATTGGCCATCCCTGCTCTATAGGGAGCTGAAAGGTGGAAGAAGTAGAACAGTTACCAAAAACATGTATCTAAACTAATTCCTCATACAGTGTCAAATACGATATTAAAGCAAAGTAAAAATGAGAGTGTTAAAATGGTGTTCTCCCTCAGCCATCTTCTTTTTTTCTTTCATTTGATTATATCAAACATCTCTTTTTCGGTCGCTCAGTGCTTCATCTTCTATCGACTCTATGATCGCTAGACTTCTGTTCGACTGCGACTTCGACTTCTTGTTTTTATCTTCTCCTGGCCGATGAACTTTCTAGTTCATTCTTCATTTTAAAAAATACTGATTTTTTTCGTTTCTCATTCCGAATTCTAACTTCTTTGAATTGCCTAAGTCTGTTTCTCCTAGTTATTCGATATCTTTACTTCTTTATTTCCTTGCAATATCTGTTAAAGGTTACGTGCTTTTTATTACAGTGTTCATTTTCTGTTTTAATTCCCCTTCTTATTCTCTTCTCTCTTTTACATTTTGTTTTACATCCATTTTAACAACATATCTGAACCTGTAATTTTCTACCTCTCTTTCTTATCTAAATCATTCTGAGTACTTGCTCTAGTCAGGTATGGAACAACGCCATTGAAGATTACTCTTTCATGGCACTTGCCAGCTTTCCTTGGCATGTTCTCTATAGTTTTGATATTCTCACTGTCTCTGTGCCAGTTCTTTCTGTTTTGGACTTCCATAAACTACTCTTTTTATCCTTCACACTTCTCTGACACACATCTACTTGAGTATTCTCGGGGAGCCGCAATAGCTCAGTGGTCAGTGAACTGGACTACAAAGGACAAGAGGTCAGGTTCCATCCTGATCTGTAAACGGGTTTTAAACGGACTTTATAAACTGGAGAACTTTTCTTACACAGAAGGAGAGTGATTTGGTAGTGTCCTCATTGAGCTGTGTCGTCGTTGAATCTCTGGGTCTCCCACAGGTAACAACCTCAGCTTCGTCTATCGGCACAGCATATCTACTCAGTCGCGGTGAAACCTGTTACGACCTCAGTAGCTCGCATTGTGTCAGTTTCTTTACTTCTGTCAGTCTTGGATACAATACACGCGTTTAACGGTACACAACGGTACACACAAGTTTCTCCCATAAAACATATTACAACTTTATTGAAAGAGTCCAATATAACAACTTCTCAACAATAAAGAACCCAGCGGTTTAAGTATTCCAGCCCGGTCTCCAAGTAAAACTAAGTCTCTGGTACTCACTATACACTGCACTCTCCTTGTGCACACGGTTACTTCTCCTCTGAAGAGTGTTGGCTGGTTATACTGCGCTCAAACTAGTCTTGATAAGTGGTGCTACAACAGCCTCACTTGCTGCTCTCCTCGTGAGAGCTCTCTTCTGGTGTATCTTATCTTCTGGATCCATATGAGTCTTTCTACTAACAAGGTTCAGCTTAGCTGTTAATATCTAAACGCTGAACATGTCACCACTATGCTATCTTTCTGGATTTACCTGTCAGCTCTCTCTCTCTCTCTTAGTCTAAAACATTCCACTTAACTAGTTCTATCTAAACGCTGAACATGTCACCACTATGCTATCTTTCTGGATTTACCTGTCAGCTCTCTCTCTCTCTCTCTCTCTCTCTCTCTCTCTCTCTTAGTCTAAAACATTCCACTTAACTAGTTCTATCTAAACGCTGAACATGTCACCACTATGCTATCTTTCTGGATTTACCTGTCAGCTCTCTCTCTCTCTCTCTCTTAGTCTAAAACATTCCACTTAACTAGTTCTATCTAAACGCTGAACATGTCATCACTATGCTATCTTTCTTGATTTACCTGTCAGCTCTCTCTCTCTCTCTCTCTCTCTCTCTCTTAGTCTAAAACATTCCACTTAACTAGTTCTATCTAAACGCTGAACATGTCACCACTATGCTATCTTTCTGGATTTACCTGTCAGCTCTCTCTCTCTCTCTCTCTCTCTTAGTCTAAAACATTCCACTTAACTAGTTCTATCTAAACGCTGAACATGTCACCACTATGCTATCTTTCTGGATTTACCTGTCAGCTCTCTCTCTCTCTCTCTCTCTCTCTCTCTTAGTCTAAAACATTCCACTTAACTAGTTCTATCTAAACGCTGAACATGTCACCACTATGCTATCTTTCTGGATTTACCTGTCAGCTCTCTCTCTCTCTCTCTCTCTCTCTCTCTTAGTCTAAAACATTCCACTTAACTAGTTCTATCTAAACGCTGAACATGTCACCACTATGCTATCTTTCTGGATTTACCTGTCAGCTCTCTCTCTCTCTCTCTCTCTCTCTTAGTCTAAAACATTCCACTTAACTAGTTCTATCTAAACGCTGAACGTGTCACCACTATGCTATCTTTCTGGATTTACCTGTCAGCTCTCTCTCTCTCTCTCTCTCTCTCTCTCTCTCTCTTAGTCTAAAACATTCCACTTAACTAGTTCTATCTAAACGCTGAACTTGTCACCACTATGCTATCTTTCTGGATTTACCTGTCAGCTCTCTCTCTCTCTCTCTCTCTCTCTCTCTCTCTTAGTCTAAAACATTCCACTTAACTAGTTCTATCTAAACGCTGAACTTGTCACCACTATGCTATCTTTCTGGATTTACCTGTCAGCTCTCTCTCTCTCTCTCTCTCTCTCTCTCTCTTAGTCTAAAACATTCCACTTAAATAGTTCTATCCAATCACAAAGCATGTGCCCAACTACTGCTTACAAGGCCTTACGCCCTCATGGCGTGTCCACTATGCTACTCTCTAGTTTTACATGTGAGTCTTCTCTTTTGGAGTGTATTCTCGACCCCTCTACAGGCCCTTAAATCTCTCTCATCTCAGACAATCAACAACTACTTCCTTAATTTCCCATCCAATGGATTCTCTTAACGTCATCCCTTCTATTTCTCCTTCACCTTTCCCCCCAATCTACTCACTTCCCCGTATTTGTTAGCTGTCTCCACAATCACGAGATTTTCCTCTCTCACCCAAACAAAGTAAAAAAAAATGTAAAGAGCCCCCGTCACGCCAAGTGGCGTATAGGAATATGGTGTTAGTGGCCATAAATTTTACAGACCTTCAGCACATGATTTTTGGGCTAATGTGGTCGGTATTACGCCCGTGCTGATTTACTTTCCCAGAAAAAATCTGGTACCCATTTAAGGCTGGGTGAACCCGAAAGCCGTCGGTTGGGATCGAACCCTACCTCTTGTCCTTTGCAGTTCAGTTCACTAACCACTGAGCTATCGCGGCTCCTCTCACCCAAACAGTTCACTCAGAATTCTCAGGAATGTCACTTCCCCACACATACTGTGTTTCTCAACTCTCACCATACTGTCCCTACTCCCCTTCTTTCATTACATTCTCGTTTACCCTCGCAGATCGACGGCTTCCTGGTTCACCCTGCCTTAAATGGGTACTGGATTTTTTCTGGGAAAGTAAAGCGGCAACGGTGTAATACCGACCACATTACCCTCAAATTTATGTGTCGAAGGTCTACAAAAATTATGGTCACTAACATCTTATTCCCTATACTTAGCATGGTGGGGATCCACTTAGCATGGTGGGGATCCACTTAGCATGGTGGGGATCTTTACATTTTTTTTTAATTGAGTGACTCTCGAATCACTATCTAATCTGCCGAGTCATGTTCATGTTTAGCTAAGAATTCACAACAAAAACAGTGATTAATAACTGTGAACACCTCCCAAAATTGTACAGGAAGTAAAACAAAGACTATAACAATGAATCTTTGAATCTGCAAAGAAAAAGAAGAAGCATACACCACAGAGGCAAAAAAAGTCTATTGAAAACTGCACATCATTAATATATTTTTGTTATTTTTATTGATTAATGAGCATGACTATAGTAGGTGGGACAATCATGTCTATTTAAACCTGTTTATTGTTGTTATTGGTTTATTCTTGTGAAAAAAAATATTTTATTTGCAATACTTACGTTGATAATTAACAATTAGTATTGAAATTGAAACATTGCTGCTGCTAAGTGAACACGTTTCTCATAATTGGGACACTACTGTAGATAATTGAACATGTTTCTTGTAATTGGGACATTTATTTTGATTACTGAACACGATTTGTTATGTAAACATTTATGTTTATGAGTAAACAGAACTACTTGAAATAGAACATTATTATTAACAAATAATTATTATTGTAGCTGGGTCAGTCCTGTTGATACATGAACATGATTATTGTAATTTGAAATTTGCTATTAATAAATGAATACATTATTAAAATAGTTATAGCAATGCTACCGATAAGTGAATATTTTCTAATGTTTTATATTTCTTTTAGCATTCTGGAGCATTTGACAAAGTAAAGCATGTGGAAATAATCAATATGCTGGAGAAATTAAACATGATGGCAAGGATCTGCGAATTATAAGGAACATGTACTGGCAACAAACAGCAGCTATACGAATTAACAACCAAACAGGACAATTCCAATATATAAAGCAAGGAGTCAGACAAGGCTGTGTTCTCGAAAAGGATTTGTTTTCACTTTACAGCGAATATATTATGAGATAAATAGTAGACAAAAAAGGAATTGAAGTCAACGGTCACAACATAAATAATTTGCGATATGCGGATGACACAGTCTTAATAGCAGAGACAGAGAATGAACTACAAGAAATGATAGACATACTAGTAAAAGAAAGCAACAAGAAAGGTCTCAGTCTGAATAGTAAGAAAACAGAAGTAATGGTTATATCGAAGAAACAATCACCACCATCATGCAGTATAAAAATAAACGAGACAAATCTGAGACAAGTGCAACGTTTCAAATACTTGGGCACAATAATAACATCAGATGGGAGATGCACCACAGAAATAAAAAGCAGAACAGCTCAGACCAAAATGGCATTTCAGAAAATGAAAAATATCTTATGCAACAAATCTATGTCAATAGAAGTGAGAAAGAGAGCTCATCGGTGCTATATAGAACCAATTCTGACCTATGGAAGCGAATCATGGACAGTAGACAAACAAATGGAAAGACGATTAGAGGCCACAGAGATGGGATTTCTCAGAAGAATGTTGAAAGCTAAAAAGACCAATGAGGAAGTTCTCAAAGAGGCCAACACAAAAAGGGAGCTCTTAAAAAACATCAGAAAGAAACAATCAACATTTTTCGGACACATCATGAGAAGAGGAAAGTTGGAATACTTGGTTACAACTGGCAAAATAAAAGGAAAGAGAGATCGCGGGCGGCAAAGAGAGAAAATACTGGATAGCTTGGTGTCATGGCATGGAAAACAGTCAACAACAGAACTGATACGATGCACTGTAGATAGAAGATTGTGGAGGGACATGATCACCTACGCCAACCGGTATGGTACATGATGATGATATAGTATATACGTATTTTATTTGGTTTCATGTTTTAATTCATTGTTTGCGCCATTTACTTGTTTTTATTTTACCTTATGTTATGTGTATTTTAAGCTTATGTTTACCGAAATAGGGATCATTTAGGTTCTGATAACGAATGCATTCACTGCCCATTATTTCTTATAGGGATATTTAATGCGAATTTCAAACAATTCAGAGCTCCAGGGACTTTCGGAATCGAATTAAATTCGAAGTAGGATGCACCACAGTATATTTGATGAGCGTATCTGATTAACTAACAGGATTATATTGATAAAAGCAGCAATGTTGTAAATACAGAGGTTACATTTGTTTGAAAACTCTTAACCCTGTCACAATAAGGCAGAATTTTAAAACATAAATACAAGAAAAACACTAAATGATGGATTGCAACAACTGAATTCTGGCAAATACCATGTGTGTCCTAGACAGAAAGTCGTTAGTGAAAAAGGTCGGAGACTGATCAGCTCCTGAGTGTACTTATTCATTAATTCCTCTTTAGTGTTTCTTTTACATGTAGAAAATATTTACAACACAATGCATTAAAGAATCAACAACAACAACAAACTGTTAGTTACTTTTTTTTTACATGTGTGCGTGAATATTTTTTTTATATTAAAAATACATTTGTATTGTTCTATCGAAATTCCTATTTGTAAATAAAAACTAGACTGTCGATAACGTCATCATGAGAGGATATTTAATCATCTGCGGAACTTGCTGATAATAAATTGGCAATAACAATGTCATATAGAGATGACATCAACAGATGTCAGAAACAGAAGTGGTGATACATCGTTCTAGAATGTAAAAACTTCACATCCATCTCTGACTGATTATGGTTATCAAAGATTGAGTAGGAGACAAAATCAAACAATTGAAATACATTTTGCCTTTCGTCCCGATCAATCATTCGAGAGCTGCAGAGGACACGAAACACAGAAGAGGCGTGATCAGAAGAGATCAGTTAGTATTCAGACGATTAATCTGAAGAGTGACAAAAGTTACAGGGAGGACAGACATCATCTAACGATGAAATACTATTTGGTTTCGAACTGACACATCTGAAGAAAATTATTTTTTTTAGAATAAAATAAGGAGAAGAATATAAAAGTTATTATTTCATTTGTAATTGTTATATTTTACCATCGATTTATATCTTTTCGTAATTTAACGTTTCTCTACCACCTGTTAAGTAATAGTTTGTTAGCTGCAATAAACAACATTATGTGTAAGTGCCTAGGGTAGCTCTCACTAAAGGGAAATGGTTTTAGCGAACTATGAAAGTTCAGCAGGAAGAACATGCACAAATAAAGCGTAAAAATAAATTATAGTTAAAATTTTACGGTGATAAAAGACGACACAAGACGATTCGATATTGCGACATAAAAATCGGCTTCCAACTCAAACACAGACACTAGAAAATATGAAGCTAAAACAGACAACTAAAAATAATCACAGTTGTATTCTCCTCATCGCACATCGACAACAGTCCATAAGCGCTCAGATCTTCTTCCCAGCAAGAGCCGCAATGTGAAACAATAAACTGGTTTACGAGACAAATAATAATACATGAATATTATTAAGAAGGGAGACTTCTAGGGGATAGATCAACGGATCATTTCAGGGAAGAGGTTTTGTTTACAACACTCGAAAAAGTCACATTATAATCAACAAGAGGAAAAAAAAAACAAAGACAGCCAGAAGCAGGATCGAACCCGTACTCCTCGGCAAAGCGCCTTACCAGGAGAAACTAACGCTAGAGCACACGACCAACTAAGCTACTTTAAAAAAGTACATATCATTGATGATATGTCCTTCATGCGTGTGTACACATGACTGTAGCATAAGGTTACGAACACAATTCGGGACACAACTTTGGGCTGTCTTTGATTTTTCTGTTTTCTTTCTATTGTTGATCATTTGTGACTTTTTTCCGAGTGTTGTAAACACACCTGTTCCCCTGAAATGATTCGTTGATCTACCGCCTCGGTAGTTCCCCTCTATAATAATATTCATTTATTATTGTTTTGTCTCCAGTCTAAACTATGGGAAACTACAAGTCGTGCTGTTTCGTCCTATAACTGTTTGTCTGCAACGCAAGTAATCAGCCCTACCAAATCAGGGAGACACTTGTTGTAATAGGAAAATACAAATATACAAATTATTCCCGAGTTGTGTTCATAACCCTATGCTATAGTAGTACACATGCGTGAAAAACATCGCAAATGATAGCTACTTTTTAAGGTAACTTAGTTGGTCATGTGCTCTAGCGTTTGTTTCTCGTGACAAGGCGCTGTGTCGAGGAGTACAGGTTCGATTCTGCTTGAAGACTGTCTTTGATCTTTGTTTTTTTATGTTGATTACTTGAGATTTTTTTTTCTTGCGAGTGTTGTAAACATACCCCTTCTCCTGTAATGGTTCGCCTGATCTCCTCATCTACACTTGATCTCCTCATCTACCCTTGATCTCCTCATCTACCCTTGATCTCCTCATCTTCCCCTGATCTCCTCATCTACCCTTGATCTCCTCATCTACCGTTGATCTCCTCATCTACCCATGATCTCCTTATCTACCCCTGATCTCCTCATCTACCCTTGATCTCCTCATCTACCCTTGATCTCCTCATCTACCCTTGATCTCCTCATCTACCCCTGATCTCCTCATCTACCCTTGATCTCCTCATCTACCCTTGATCTCCTCATCTTCCCCTGATCTCCTCATCTACCCTTGATCTCCTCATCTACCCTTGATCTCCTCATCTACCCCTGATCTCCTCATAGCTCTCCTGAATTTAGGCAACAATTACCCCCCCCCCCCCCCCCCCCGACTAACATGAAAAATCCTGGAGTCGCACCAAGACTGTCACACACAACTCTATCAACCTATCAACTCGAAATTTTTAAACCTTTCATTTTGGTTGGTTTAGCTATATAAATATGAACGTTCATCATGATGACGTAGCACACACAGCAATAGAAGCGACCATAACACCCGGACACGCCAAGGAATGCAACCAAAAGTCGCACGAATTACCACAGCGAGGGCGCAAAATCCCCCAAATTAATTTCATAATTATAAAACGTTTGAAATCTTATTTGGTTGACCATTCGAACAATAAAAAAGAAACAAAGGGCCTCCTGCTAAGTCATATTTGTATGGATACAACAAACAGACGTTGAAGCTTTACAAGCTAAAAAGTTGCTATCTACAAGTAAAATACTTCGTATACTCTGGCGTGAATTCAAGATTAGTGCACAAATAAGAGAAATGACAAAGCGTACAAAAATATCAATTATAATTAAGAGACGAAGGTGGACTTATGTTAATCATGTGATGAGAATAGATAACAAGAGAATCGCAAAGCAAATGAGAAAAGAGAGTAAAAGAAAAAGAGGTTGTCCTAGAGAAACACTAAAATGAACACAGAGGTAAGAGGCAACAACAGCAAGCATCTACCATCTCGCCGAGATTGAGCAATTCGTCCAGAACTGGGATATATGGTGAGATACAATGTGGCCCCTGTGCTATGTCTGATACTTAATAACAAAGATCGTTAGACCTTGACGGTCTAGAATTTCTGTCTTATGTGCCATCTTCGACTCAAAACGACAGTAGATAGTCTACATGTCATTAAGGAATTAGATTAGACAACAATATCTGTTATAATCAAGACGTGTCATGTTTCTGAGAAGACTCATAATAGATGCTCTGTGCTATATCACGCGGAAAGTGTAAATGAAATAATGTGTAACTTGTTGTTGGCTTAATTTGTATCCACTGATATACATGTAATCATGAGTTGGCGTCTTCGCATCGAAGGTTGGTTGTCAATGAACGTCTGTTTAGTGCTATCTTAACTGGCATTGACTCTTAGAAGTCATTATATCAACTATATGTCAAACAGACAACAAATGTCAAGCACTAAGTTAAAAACTGATGAATAAATTATCATTTAATTTATGTACTTTAAAGCTAGCACCAAGGATGATGCGCAAATGCAATTTTATAAAGAATTCAAAACAAACGAAACTGTATATACAGAGAATCGCAACAAACAATGAATCAAAATAAAAATTAATTGTTTTGATGTTCGAAAAACATTAACCAAAGTACACATGAAAGAATGGAAACGTAAAGCTCTCTTAGAAGATGGTTAAAATTTATGCTTACATCAAGGTTTACAAAGCGTAAAGGTTAGCCTGAAATGAGGTATCTGATATTGTAACGTTTATGTGAAGTAGCTGACAGAGAGAGGACATCGGCGCAAAGACAAGTCTGCCGGACGTCTGGAAATATAGGACTAGAGTCTTAGGTGCCAGGTAAGCTATGTCAATTGTTGTATCCTGAGTTCATTTTTTCTTCTTCTTTTTATTCCATGTTTTTTTTTTTATGTGTCGTCTTCTACAGCACTCTCGTATATTTAGAAATTTAAAAAAATATCATTTTAAAAAAAAAATACAGATAATACGAAAACTGATACCAGTGTTTATGTGTTAAGTCGTGTTTTGGTTCGAAATGATTTCCATTTATTTGAAACTAACTGGACTACAGAAAAACTACATCGTCAGGTTGTATGTAGTTTGCAGAAAGTTGCACTTATCACAGCCCGTCTGAAGGAATCTCTATCCCTCACCAGATCTCGGCACAGAGCCTTGCTATGAGATTCATGAGAAACCAAACGCTAGAGCACACGGCCAACTCAGCTATCTTAGTTTATCATGGCAAGGCAGTGCGCCGAGAGTATGGGGTTTGATCCTGCTTCGGACCATCTAATGTTCTTTGTTTTATTTTTTCTGTTGTTGATTATTTGTGATTTTTTTCCGAGTGCTGTAAACATACCTCTTCTTCTGAAATCATTCTTTGTTATAACTCTTATCTTTGAGACTTGTCGACTGTGTAGACCCTCTGCCCTTTTTGCCAGTAACTGGGTGCATTATCGAAGGGGGACTTCCTTAGTTTATCCTGTGTAATTTAGAGGCATGTCATAAGAGGCGACTAAGGAAATTGATGGCTTGACAAGCTGTCATTGTAAAAAGTATTGTTATTGAAACAGAGCCATAGATTTTAGAAGCAGTGATTTCTGCAATATGTGTCCTTTTGGCAAGCAAGGTTTCTGTTTTTGAAATTGTAGTTCCGCCCTGTGTGCCGTCTTCGGCTCGAAAGGACAATATTATATATATTGAGTTTAGCCGGGCAGACGAAGCCTTGCCCTGAGGGTAACGCTGCCATACACAAGCAGACTCTAGGACTCATAGACTGGGTAGGAGCGGGGGAACCAAATATGCTCCAGGGCCGACCCAAAGGATGAGGCATTAAAAATTACATTTTATCGCAGATAATAAGTTTCATAAATGAAGATCACATGACTCTGTTGATTACATGATAGGATCATACAAATGTATCAATAGTTTGTTATTGAACATTTACATTTCAAGATAAATATGACACGTTTGAAAGTTTTAACACTTTCCGTACGTTTCGCCGCACCATGAGCCATGTCAATTTCGGTCGCGTACGTTGCGCCGCACAGTGCGTCACTCTCAATTTGATTAGTTTAAAATTATTATCAAACTATATTCTTTTTACATGTCTTGTATCATCAGGTTGGTATTGGTGAAATCTAATTCCTTGTTTAATTATCTAAAAATTCATATATAATATATTAAGTATTAGATAAATATAAACATGTTTATTAATATTTTAAAACATTAACAATTTTGACTCTGAAATCGATACCGCTGAATTGATTCTTCTGTACTAAAATAGTTAAAGACATTTTTTTAACAATATCGACATTCTAGTAACTGGCATGTTAACTAGGCCCAGGTATCAAATAATTAGACACCAAAGGAAAGAAAGTAGGCCAAAGCACAATCTATTACACATGACAAATTAAAACCTTTATATCGTCTTGTCATAGACTCCCTCATTGGATTAAAGGAGCAGTTGTCTTAATGTATTTGGTACGTTATTCTCATTTACCGTTAATTACCAAAGTATTAGTGCTGCCCTTTAATCTATTTACTGTTGCTAGATTTTCACAGCATTCCAGGCACACACCCTTCAGTTAACTTGTGCTGCGGCCGATAGGGCAATTCATGGTTAGTCTGAGATACCTTCAAGTGGTCGATAACGTTTACGGGAGATAGGCACAGATACGCTGTGGTAGAGGGAATTTTAACAATAAATGTTTGAAACAATATCCTGGTTGTAGCCTTATAATGATAAATAGAGTTGTGACCAATTCTAATTTTTTAAAATCCAAATCGGAACCCCAGAGGTTCTCGAATCTCAGAATTTCGATCCCTACATATAAGAATTAATAGTTTTTATTCTCCTAACAGTTTCTGAAATTTTATTTTTTTCTTCTTCGTATATCTCTGGAATTACTGTTTGAGGAAAGTATTTCCTGCTTGATGCAATTTTTGATGGGAGTCTAAATTAAGTTATAAGTGAATTTCAATGTCCGTGGTAAAAGAAATTCAAGCGTTCTTGTGTTATTTCGAACGGATTTATTATTTGTGATTTATTCTTACATTACCAGCTTTCACCATTGCTAAGACATTTCTATGCCACCTAAACAAAAAATGATAAATAGCATTTTCATTCCAACTTTGTGCTATGAAAGCCAAACATGGACCCTTTCTAAATCACAATTAAGAAAAATCAATATATGTGAGATGCGATGCTTAAGAAAAGTAACAAACAACACAAGAAGAGATAGAATACCAAATGAAACCATAAGAAAAATTGTAGGAACAAAACCCTGCCAATAATATATAGAACAACAACAACTTAAATGGTTTGGCCACCTGGTCAGAATGAATCCTCACCAATCATCATCAAGGGCGTTCTTCTCGAGAATGCATGGAAAAAGACAAAGAGGAAGACCCAGAAGAAGATGGATAGATGCAGTGACAGAGACATGTAACAACAAAGGAAAATCACTAATTCAGACAATTCGAGCAGCTCAAGAACGACAAATGATATAAACCACGACACCTTTTAGGTATCAGTGACAAGAGAAAATAAGAAGATTTCCTGCTTGGGCGATATGTCTTTTCTTAAGGTGATTCATTATTTGTCAAAGTTTTAAAACCTTTATCTTCTATTATGGATAATGAGTGGTTATCTATACAGATCATTTCGGCGATTAGTTTGGTTATTGTTTTAGCTTTTTTGTCTCCAGGCTTAAAACTTTACATTTTATCAACAAATGCTCTCAGGCTCGGTCGATTAGAAGATACAACTTTGCGTTTTTTCTGGGGGTGTTTTGTAAGGGCTTTGTTTTTCATAAGAAGAAGCTGATGAAAGTGGACGAGGAATTGAACTAACTTATACAGGACTTGCAGCAACGGATGGATTATAATTGTCTTCTAATGGGGAGTCAACTCTGAAAGTTACAGGACTTGAGGAGGAAGCTAGAGTCAGTCATGGGGCTAGTGAACTTATCTATTTCAATTCTTGAAATGTGCATGAATGTTTGGCTTTCAAATGTTTTCACGCGGCAGAAGTTGTATATAACCCTTTCCTTCTGGACATTTTTGCACAAAACAAACTCTAATTTGCATAGGTTTCAATTTTAAAAAATGTAGAAATAGTTAAAGATATTAGTGTGCCCGATTTCAAATTGTTCGTGGCCGTGTTTATATTCCTTTAATGCAGTTCTATCTAAGCCGTGTTGCCAAGATTGTGCTCTCTTGTAGCTTCAACATATTTCCTACTGCTTGACACTAAACACATATCTACCAACCAAAGACTGAACAAAGTCTGATACATTCCATGTAAATCATTATTTATTTTATAAGTGAAGAGTGTTCATGACAATGCATCATATCAATATACAACATCTCATGTCATGTAAACTTCAAGTTACTGTTCTGTCTTTAGTAGGCTAGGTCGCCGAGTACTTTGACTACCGTCGGTGATATTCTTCAGGTAACAATATACTGGCTCGTTATATTGTCAACGATCTGTCTACGATACAGTTTCGTTACTCTGTTTATGTATTCGTTCCTCTAATCTCTGACTCGAACTGAAGTTTACACTGTAGATCTGTTCATTACTATGATACTTTTATTTAGTAGTTCTGACTAACCTTCCCCGAATTAATTCTACTCACTAATTAGTCTAACTGACTGCTCACGGCTGTTTCTGTGGTTAATTTCAAGCTGACTTTGCAGAATGATCTCCACTGAATTAACTGTAGTCTATGCAGCTGTCTCTATAGGTAATTATGATGATGCTAATGCCTTAGGCCCTAACTTTCTTCTGGTACTGACTGTGGGCTAATTAGGGTTAACCGGCTAATTGTTCTGCTCCTATGTGTTCTCTAAGATTATCCGACTTGTGATTTTAGGTTTCTAGTATATTTACTCCTAACATTTTGACCGGACAATAACTAGCGTTCTCATTATCATTGTCTGCTAGTTTCTTTATTATTGTAACTGAATATCAGAATAATGACCTGGAAATTTCCTGGGTTCAGTTCGATTAGAATCTACTCTAACCTGATTTTGGAACAACGAACTCTCTTTTATAAAGACACTTCACTAATTGCCTATTGGTTTTTTAGGTAATCTGAACTTTCTAAAATGTTTCTGTTTGTGCCATTTCTCTCTACGGAAATGGTTACTTCCGGTCCCTTTTAACTTGCATTTTTAGTGAATCTCTCTGTTTGACCAGGGTGAACAGGTCTTTTTCTCTGGTAAATGAAATCTAAGACTATCGTCCGCACTTAAATCTCTAGCGAAGTATGGGCTTTTAGTGTGTATTTTGTGTGTGTTTGTGTGACTAGGGCACCATTCTGTCTGGTTTCAGTCTAAAACAAGATATTGACATTATGCGACCTGCATTTAGGTTAAGTTCAACATTTACTAAAACGCTAAGGTTAGCGACTTTGTTGGCGTGTTCTAAAGCATTCTTAATTTATATTTTCCAGTGTTATTGTTAGGTCAAGTCATAGCAATATTTTGTTCAACTTGCTATTTAGTTTGTTGTATTTAAATCTATATAAATGTGACTAGTCATTATTACTGTCAAATATAATTGCCTAAATATGATTTATATGCATGTGTATAATAAAATACAGTTACATTAGAAACAGCTTGGGATGATGCCATGTCAGGGGTTGACACTAGTTCTACATTATAGGAGGAGGCGATGGTTACATAAGACACACAAGGTAAATCGATCATAGGTATGCGTAAAGTATGTGGTTAGCGATAGAAATTATCTAGCAATGACAAATACTGAGATTGTGACAAAAAATCATACCGGATAGCACCAAGTGCATATTATAATGTTTGCAAGTGAGAAGCTGCGCAGAGTTGAGAAGAACTAAAAACGCTTTGCTGAAGACTGAGTAGCGCTGAATACTTCAGATAAGTCATGTGAAAGACACGACGTTAATATATTTCTGCATAAGTTATTAAAGATTTCCAGAATTACGGATAGCTTGTTTATAGAGTTTTTGAGAGTGCACATCGCATGTCAGGCTGATTGCAATAAAATCCCGAAAGGTTCCTCTAGATGGCGTGCTGAAGACAGTGTGGCACGTAGGGCTACCAGATCTTGTTACAACCCAAACGTTTTTTCTTCTTTTTTTTTTTTTTTGTTAGTGAATACTTTTGTTGGAGGTCAGTTTAGTTAAAACAAAAGATGTTCAAATAATTGTATTAGGTTAGGGTTCGAAAGATTCGAATGACAAAAAACAGCGCGAAGATTAGAGTTTTAGAATCTCGAATCTTTTTTCACGATTCGCGAGATTCGATGATTCGAATGTCCCATCCCAAAAAAGTTTTTGGAAAAAGTGATCCATCGTTGCAGCTTATAACTGGAAACGGTACATCTAGTTCATGTTTGTTTACACTGCCTGTGTCATATGTCCCTGTTTGTGTACACTGATTATATACCATGTCCCTGTTTTTTCTTTACATGCTGTATATGTCCCAGAAGTGAATCAATTTGTAGACCACAGCGTCCAATTGTTGTGTGTTGCTTTCATCACAGTCAGTCTGTACCCATACTTTATTTCTTAGTTTCCTCCAAGTCTTGTTACGCTTCTAGCATCATTAACACCATATGTGTTTTACCGGTGACTTTGTTTTGCATCTTCTGCTGATATTCATTCTCTGTTTCTAATTATTTGCACAAACTTGGGAAACAAAGCTTTCCAGACTTCGAAGTCTACATTCGGTGGTCGATATAATTTTCCTGTTTTCTTGTCATCTTTGTTATTACTTTTTCTAACCCCGGTTTTCACCTGACGTTTATTAATTTAATTCTCACTAGTTTTACATTATCGACTTCGAAAAATAAAGTAAAAATAGAGCATGGTTGTAAAATACAGTTTACATATACAATGTATAAATACAGATGAAGATACGTATAGTGCAACAAAGATTTGCAATTTGACAGAATGAAATGTTAAAATTAATTTGGCTAAAATATGCTCATAGAGCCACTGAAAAGTTGTTGATAATAATGCAGATTGTCGTATAGGAAGTTAGTGTAGTTTTTCATTTCAATTTGTTGCTTTCTTTCACTACCAGATTTTATTGTTTGTTACGCAATCTGATATATTTGCAGATTAAAAAATAGTTTGGTGAACCAGAAGATGTCTGGAGATGAAGAAAGTGTAACTAACAAGAAGCGACGACACAGCATGGGGTCTGTTGATGCTCTTTACCCAGCCTCATTTGTTGGATCACATAACTATTTGGCATCTGATGCTACACAAAGGAGTCTTAGTTTACGTCAGAACAAAAAACGCAAGGAAAGTTGGTGCAACCTGCATAAAAGGGATATCACAGAGAGGAGTGATGCAATGGCATTATTACGAGTAGATGGTACTATGTCAGATATCACTGGCTCATGTGATTATGACCGAGTCTTTGAGATTAATAAGAGACATCATTCCGTTTCCCAGAATGGACTAGACAGAGCATTGATCTCCGCTTGTCGTCAAGGGAACATTCTGGTCCAGGAGCTTGTGAGTTTTGGAGCAAATGTTGAGGCCAGGGACACGAATGGAAATACGTCACTGCTGATTTGTGCAAATAATAGTTTCATCGACATTATTAGTTTTCTTCTCTGGAAAAAGGCAGACGTCAAAGCTTTCAACTCAGCAGGTAACATGGCTTTGATTCTATCTATGAAGATGTCTGTCAGGATCTTCAAGGTATAGTAAAAGTTCTCCGAGCACAGACAGGAATAGTTATCACTCACCAGAACCGAGATGGGTACACAGCCTTAATGAGAGCAATAGAGATCAAGGATGTTAGCACAATTAAACTGCTGATAGACACGTACCGGGAAAGAAACCTTACATTGAATGAAACATTGAACTATAAGGGAGAGATAACTGAACAAATTGCTGAAAGATGTGGGCTTGGGAACGTTGTCTGGATATTAAACAGGAGCAATAGAGAAATGTTGCCTTTAGTGGTGGCCGCTGAGACTTGTGGTATAGAAACGTTCAACATCTTGCTGGACTGTCAATTTGCAGATGTGGCTGAAATAAAGGCATCTGTAAATGTGATATTCAGAAAGATTTGACGTCTGCCTTTTTCCAGAGAAGAAAACTAATAATGTCGATGAAATTATTATTTGCACAAATCAGCAGTGACGTATTTCCATTCGTGTCCCTGACCTCAACATTTTCTCCAAAACTCACAAGCTTCTGGACCAGAAATATTTTCCATTGACAACATTAGATTGAGACAAGACAAAGTTATAAATAACGATGAGTTTGTTATGATAAGAAGACTTTTAGAATATGGTGCAAATGTAAACATAGGTGGTTTTAATAGTGACCTTGTTATTGCTGTTGAGGTTGGAAATTACAAATTGGTTGAGCTACTGTGTCAACAGGTTGATCTGCAGCGACAGCATGACTCGTGTGTTAGTGGTATTGAAGCTTTAACAGCTGCAGCTAGAAGTGGCTGTTGTGACATTGTTGAACTTTTAGTGCAACACCAAGTAGACATCAACCAGAGTAATTATTGTGGTTCCCCCACGGATTGCTCCTTGAGGCACGGACACATTGAATGGGCACAATTACTTATCCAAAATGGCGCTAGGAAGGACATTTGATCAAGCGCTTGTATCTGCTATCAGTCAAGCAGAACCAGATTACATGAACTTTCTTTATGTCAATTATAAACCAGTCGTTCTGAATTATGCTATCAGCAACGTTGATCAGTTCAATAAGCTCCTACTGTCTTCAGCAAGAATGGGAAATGTAGAGATCATTAAGTATCTACTTGATGCTGGGACAGACATTAATCATGGAAGCTTTTTTGAAGAGACTCCACCGAGTGAGTCAAAGAATGGAGAAGTTGCCAAGTTTCTGATCAGCAGGGGAGCAAATGTCAATCATGTGACACATCAAAACAACACTCCCTTGTTGAATGCTTTGCTCTGTAAGCACGATTACAACATTGATGTTATTGATGTTTTGGTAGAAAATGGAGCTTCTGTCAATGGAAGAAATAGTGATGGTAGAACGCCATTAATATTGGCAGCTTCTAAGGCTGGAAGTGTGGCAGTGTTAAAGGCTTTGTTGGATCATGGTGCTAACTTTAATGACCAGAATATTGACGGTAATACTGCTCTAATAGAAGCTGCAGATGTAAGCTGCCCTGAAAATGTTTCCTTTCTGCTTCATTTTGCGCTTGAAAAGAACCACAGTGTCAACATGCAAAACAAGCTAGGGCTTACAGCATTGATGCGTGCTACAATAGCAGGTGATATTATAGTAGTTAAATTACTCGTAGACTACGGCGCTGGCGTGAATATCAAACAGCAAACTGGAAATACTGCATTGTTATGTGCCATATCGCAGAAGCCATCAGAAGATATTCTTGCCACTTTGATCACAGCTGGGAGTGACGTGAATTATCAGAACGATTATGGCGACTCTCCCTTAATGATTGCCACCAAACTTGGCAGTGAAAGTGCTATATCAGTACTTCTCGATGCAGGAGCTGACGTGAACGCAGTCAGCAAGAAGGATAAAGCAGCAACCGCTCTGACGTTAGTAATAGTTTACTCCAGTTATGCTCCAAAAGGCGTGCTTTGTCTAAAAACGTTGCTAAATAAAGGTGCCAGCACATCGTATATCGACCCGTATGTTGTTCAAATGATGATTCTTCAACGTGAGGTAGATATAATCCCTAAGCTTATTAGGAATGGACCTGGACCTGTGGATCTGAACACAGACCCGTACCGTGACGACTATGGTTTCAATCATGACATTGTTTCCCCCTTAAGTGTGGCACTGATGGTTGGAAATGTTCCACTTGCGGAATATTTTGTGAGAAATTTGTTTCTGACACCCTCTGACGTTTCTCCCCTGGCGAATGACAAAACCATACGATCTTTCCTAGAAGAATGGAACGATAAGGATTGTCTGAGCTTTCTTGATGAGTTCTCCTCACAACCGATGTCCCTCTTCCAGTTGGCCTTTGTGACCGTTGTCTTCTATTATAGGAGCATCCCCTGGACGTGAGGACAGAGTGAACGTGTTACCGTTACCTGAGGTCATGAAGGACAAGCTTCTCTTTCGTACAGAAAACGTCACTTTAGGACACGATGCTGCAATACCTTACATCAGAGGATACTATCGAATTCGTTCTGTTTTTGAAAAGCTTTATTTGGAATACTATAATGAATACGACAACTTGAGTGATTAGAGGTTTATTATTTGCTTGCATTGAAATGTATAACTATAAAACATGCCATTTCATGCGAAAGTCAGAAATATTAATTATTAATGCTTCCGTTGCTATTAAAAGATAGAGGTATTTATTTAGTGATTCTGATACTTAGAAATAGTGATGAACTTCAATTTAGCTTTACTGTATTAATATAATAATAATACATATTGTTATTTTACTGCTGACTATTATTGGTGTCAATGTCTGATCTATGGAAGCGAATCATGGACATAGGACAAACAATTGAAAAAACGATTAGAGGCCACAGAGATGTGATTTCTCATAAGAATGTTGAAAGTTCTGTGAGGTGCTTGTGTTGTAAAGTGTATGTGTTGTGCGGTGATTGTGTTGTGAAGTGCTTGTTTTGTGAGTTGTTTGTGTTGTGAGGCGATTGTGTTGTGAAGTGCATGTATTGCGATGTGATTGTATTGTGAGGTATTTGTGTTGTGAAGTGCCTGTATTGTGAGGTGATTGTATTGTGAGGTGCTTGTGTCGTGAGGTGCTTGTGTTGTGAGGTGATGGTGTTGTGAGGTGATTGTGTTGTGAGGTGTTTGTGTAGTGAAGTGTCTGTATTGTGAGGTGTTTGTATTGTGAGGTGCTTGTGTCGTGAGGTGCTTGTGTTGTGAGGTGATTGTGTTGTGAGGTGTTTGTGTAGTGAAGTGTCTGTATTGTGAGGTGATTGTGTTGTGAGGTGCTTGTGTCGTGAGGTGCTTGTGTTGTGAGGTGATTGTGTTGTGAGGTGATTGTGTTGTGAGGTGTTTGTGTAGTGAAGTGTCTGTATTGTGAGGTGATTGTGTTGTGAGGTGCTTGTGTCGTGAGGTGCTTGTGTTGTGTGGTGATTGTGTTGTGAGGTGTTTGTGTAGTGAAGTCTCTGTATTGTGAGGTGATTGTGTTGGGAGATGCTTGTGTCGTGAGATGCTTGTGTCGCGAGGTGCTTGTATTGTGAGGTGCTTGTGTTGTGAGGTGATTGTGTTGTAAGGTGATTGTGTTGTGAGGTGATTGTGTTGTGAGGTGTTAGTGTTGTAAGGTGCATATGTTGTGAGGTGATTGTGTTTTGAGGTGCTAGTGTTGTGATGTGCTAGTGATGTGAGGTGCGTGTGTTGTGAGGTGTTTGTATTATGTGATGCATGTGTTAGAGGTGGTTGTGTTGTGTGGTACTAGTTTTGTGAGATGCTAGTGTTGTGAGGTGTGTGTGTGTGTGTGTGTGTTGTGGTGCTTGTGTTGTGAGGTGACTGTGTTGTGTGGTGCGTATGTTGTGAGGTGTTTGTATTGTGAGGTGACTGTGTTGTGTGGTGCGTATGTTGTGAGGTGTTTGTATTGTGCGATGCTTGTGTTGTGGTGTGATTGTGTTATGAGGTGATTGCATTGTATGATGCTTGTGTTGTGATTGTGTTATGAGGTGTTTATATTGTGTGATGCTTGTGTTGTGAGTTGCTAGTGCTGTGAAGTGATTGTATTATGAGGTGTTTGTAGTGTGTGATGCTTGTGTTGTGAGGTGTTTGTGTAACAGTGGAGGTGAAAATGGGTAACAATGAGGTGAGTAAGTGAGCAAATTCACGCGGAGAAATTAAGAAAATTAACTCAGACAGAATAATGGGTTCCCCGTGAATAGTGAGAGAGTTCAGTTAGAAAGGGGCAGAGATTGTAAAATGATTTGTGATTTCCTGGCGGAAAAATATATAGTCAAAGTACGAGGTTAGATAGGGGAGATTTTACTCATGCGGACGGCCTGAGAGCAGTGTCGCCAGGAGGCGGTAGCCATTATGGCTTACCTACGTCCATAGTGTTAATGTTAAAATGTTCATGTTAGTTATGTTCGAGCAAAGAGTTCGACAATGAATTCAGTTTTAGTTAAGAGTTTTTCTGAAGCTTTGTGTCTTAGATATAGTCCGGGAGACTGTCGGGGATTCACACAAGGGACGGCCAGAGCGGCCAATGCTACAGAAACCCTAATTAGACTTGGCGGTAGGCCAATGGCTCATGGAAGCACAAGGACTAAGAGTTAGTCCGAGAGTAGCTAGAGTGATATTAGTGCAGAAGTAAGTCTCGTGTTTAAAGTCGAGGCAGTTCTTGTGTTTAGACTATAGATTAGATTTCAGTTACATATTAAGAGGATTTATCAGTGTGGACAATTAGAGTGCGAGAGTGAGGGAGTCACGATTGTAATGAATAGTGCCTGCAGTACATTGCGTGTGTGAGCAGCCGAGCGCAAAGTAACTCGCTGGCTTTTAACTGTTGTGTTACTAGACAAATTATCTGATAATAAAATCAAGTCATATTTTATGAGTAAACATTTTGAACAGTACATTTTTGTCAGTGTTGTGGTTGGTAAACGGCGTGGTGAAGAACGAACATTAAGGTCGCGGAGAAGACGGAGTCCTCAGATTATTGTGGGGTCGTTACATCAGAAAATCATCGCGTACACCACTTAAAAAGATCACGAAAGGAAGCGGAGTTCGTTCCTGGTAATTCGCGGGCTGCCGGCTCAGTCCGGTAGAAGGCAGTAGTCCGGTCAAACAAAATCTGTCAATGCGACAGTGAGTATATCAGGCGGCCGAATTCGACGGGGCAGTGATACGGGCAAGCAGAACACACGTCTAATGGGGCATAAATAAGCGAGCGAAGTACTTTCAGAACGTTTTCAGCCATCGGCAGAGAAGCAGAAAATGGCCTTGTGTTTTTGAACTGTAAAGTGTGTAACACAAAGTTCTACAGTTGTGTGGCTTCCACCCGGTCACGATTGTTACAGTAATTCGCCTTGTAGGGCAGTACACCTAAGGGAGGGTTACCTCAGCCCCATCAGATATTCCCCCCCCCCAATAAAACGCGCTCATTTATATTGTGTGACGCTTGTGTTGTGGGGTGTTAGAAATGTGAGGTATTTTTGTTGTGAGGTGATTGTATTGTGAGGTGCTAGTGTTATTAGGTGCTGGTGTGTGAGAGGTGTTTGTATCGTGTGATGCTTATGTTTTGAGGTGATTGTGTTGTGAGGTGTCTGTGTTGCTGTTTGGTTCTCGGTCTGTTCATTTTGATCATATTTGAAGGTTGGTTAGGTTCCTATTTTCATTAAAACCTCTGATGGAAGTTAATCCTTGCAACATTTATTAACGAGGTTTAGACCTTCCCTTATTGTGAGAATTGTATTGACCAATTCCTTTACCACCTGGTTTCGCATTCGCAGCTTTGACTTCACGGTGTTCATCAAGCTGAAGTTTCTTTACACTTCAGCATTAGGCCATGGAAGAACAATGAGTGATATAATAGTTCAACCAACTCTTGACATGAATTGATATAACCATAGCACACGGCGAAACACAATTTGCAACGAATGCCAATGTCCATGAAAATGTGATGAAAAAAGGACCAAGATTATTCTGAGTGATTCCGTTTACTACGTTTAAACTACTTAATACTCAGAGTTTTTTTTATCATACTACAGTACACTGTATTAATGTGAACTGCTTCGTCAGCCACAGTTTTATCTCTTTAGGGAATTTGCACCGTGTTCTGTTCGTCGTAGGCTACATTCACTAGAGTGATCAAGAATCTAAAGGGCGCGTTATTGCTGTGAGTGCGACATTTTTATGTGTGCTACGTCATCGTAATGGCTCATCGTAAATCCCTAGACCAGCCGTACGCTAATCTTACGGTCTGTTGTTTGATGTGCGACGGGGATAATCTGATCTCTAGCTGTGTGTTTATATTTTCGAAATTGGAGTCAACAACGATGGCCTAACATCATCAAGCGCTATACATTTTTAAAGAAATATGACGATCATCACTTTCGGAAGGACGTGAATTTCTGGTATATGGTGGATAGGCGGCAGGAACCATTGCAGGCTATGCATGAAAAGTGTTCCTTGTTGCAGTTTCCTCATACTCCAAGTCCATGGGGGACTGGTTAGTCTCGAGGCAAGACGCCGGCCACGGGACAGAGAGGTAGTTGGTTCATTTCTCGGCTACTCCGGTTGGGATTTTTATTTATGATTTCTCTCTGCGACAACCACCCCTGGTCTCAGCAGCGAGGCCCGGCTTGAAACGTCAGTTACTCGCGACGAAAATAAAACATAAGTACCTCCGAAGTCGGAGTTATTTGCCTGTGCAGCGAGGAACCCCGTGCATGCGGCTGCCAGGGAAAAATGGAATAACGCGCAAAATTCAGTTCCTAGTCTATAGGGACTTCGTCAGAGTTGAAAGCTGGCGAACGCAACAACAACAACAACAAATGAAACTGAAACCCTGCCTAGTTAATGGTAAAGACTTCTTCGGTTCGTTTGTCACCGGAATTTTCATAAATTCTAGAAGTTTAGCTAGATAATAAATAACAGGTATTTGAAAATATTTTCATGCGTGGTTTTGTGTGTGTGTGGGTGTGTGTGTGTGTGTGTGGGTGTGTGGGTGTGTGCGGTTGTGTGCGTGTGTTTGTGTGTGCGTCTGTGTGCGTGCGTGTGTGTGTGTGCGGGTGTGTGTGGGTGTGTGTGTGGGTGTGTGTGTGGGTGCGTGTGTTTGTGTGTGCGTGTGTGTGCATGCGTGTGTTTGTGTGCGGGTGTGTGTGTGGATGTGTGTGTGGGTGTGTGCGTGTGTGTGTGTCCGTGTGTGCGTGCGTGTGTGCGTGTGTGTGTGTGTGTGGCAAACACCCGTAAAACAAACTGGCCAGTGATTTAAATAAATCCAAAATTCCTGCTTAGCACTTAGCGAGATAAAATATTTTTAGCTGCCAATTAGGATACGTAACTCTTTAGATCTACCGAGAAAACCGTTAAATTTGCAACACTGGTTATAACAATTTCACTTTAACTAGGTAATTTACCTGTTCGTACTCCATTTACGGTACTTGGAATGTGAGAACACTCATGCAGAAGGGTAAACAGGAAAACATCATACAAGAAATGAAAAGAATTTACAATTACTGGGACTTTGCGAAATGAGATACACCTGATCAGGGGAGATGTATTCTGATAAACATAAAATAATCTATTCTGGAGGTATTAAACACCAAAGAGGAGTAGGTATCATCTTGGATGCAGAAAGAGCAAGAACAGTGAAAGGCTTTTACCCAATATCTGACAGAGTCCTTTTAGTGAAATTAAATGGAAAGCCAATAGACATAAATCTTATACAAGTTTATGCACCAACAGCAGACAGTCTAGAGGAAACAAATGATACATTTTACAACGAGTTAAATGATGCACTTCATAAATGCAAACCACATGAAAACACCATAGTTCTAGAGGATTTTAACGCAAAAGTAGGAAAGGAAAGAGTTGAGGAAGTAGTTGGTCATTATGGCTTAGGCGAGAGGAATGAAAGAGATGAGAAACTTATTGACTGGGCAAGAACACACAACATGATGATAGGAAACACCTGGTTTAAGCAACATCCAAGACGTCTGTGGACATGGAAAAGCCCAGGGGACAACGCACGTAATTAAATTGATTATATAATGATAAGCAATAGATTTAGAAACAGTCTGGTGTGTGTGAAAACTAGACCAGGGGCAGATTGCAATAGTGATAATGTACCAGTTGTGGGAAAGCTTAGAGTAAAATTAAAAACAACAAAACGAGCCTCAGTTAACATCAAGTTAAATTTAGATTTACTCAAATCAGACAAGAAGCTGCAAGACAAATATGAAATCACAATTCAAAACCGGTACAACGCAACAGAGAAGATACAAAGCATTGATGAACAGTGGGAAATGCTAAAAGAATCAATGCAACAAACATCAGAAGAGTTCATACCACCAGTGAGGACAAATTCAAGAAAGAAATGGATGACATATGACATTTTGCAGCTAATGGATACAAGAAGAGGAAAACAAGAAAATAAAGATGAGTATAAGAGATTAAATAAAGAAATTGTAGTAAAATGCAATGAAGCAAAATAAGCATGGCTAAAAGAGAGATGCAAAGAGATTGAAATGCAACAAAAAGGAGATGCTAAAGCTATATACAAACAAATTGAAAAATTAACAGAAAGAAAAACGCAATCAAAAACTGGATGTCTAAGATCAAAGGAAGGAGAAGAAGTTAATTGATCAAGAAAACATAAGGGAACGATGGACAAAATACATTAACGATCTTTATAATGATGAAAGAACGGAAGTAAATATTAAGGATAATGGAGAAGGACCAGAAATACTAAGAGAAGAAGTGGAAGACGCCTTGCGCAATATAAAAGCAGGCAAAGCTCCTGGACCAGATGATATAACTTAAGAAGTGATTGAAGACATGGGTGATTTTGGAATAGAAATATTAACAGAAATATTGAATGATATCTACAACAGCGGATATATACCAGACGACATGCTCAAATCAATATTCATAGCCCTACCAAAGAATTCGGGTGCGATTGAATGCGATGATCATTGCACAATAAGCCTTATGAGTCATATGACTACAATTTTACTAAGTCATCATGCGAAGAGTGCGAAACAAAATCAAGTCCAAAAATTAGCGATGAACAATGTGGTTTTGTTGGAGTAAAGGAACAAGTAATGCCAATTATATCATAAGATCTTTAGTAGAAAGAGCCATAGAGGTGAAAACAGATCTATACCTATGTTTCATAGATTACACCAAAGCATTTGACAAAGTAAAGCACCAAGAAATAATCAACATTTTAGAAAGCATAAACGTAGACAGCAAAGATCTAAGAATAATAAAGAACATATATTGGCAACAAACAGCGGCCATGAGAACTGGAAACCAATTGGGAATGTTTCAATAAATAAAACAGGGTGTTAGACAAAGTTGTGTGCTGTCACCAGATTTGTTTAATATTTATAGTGAGATTATTTTAAGATCCATAAGGGGCATGCCTGGAATAACAATTGGAGGTTATAGTATAAATAATCTAAGGTATGCTGATGATACAGTCTTAATCACTAAGAGTGAAAATGAGTTACAAGAAATGTTGGACATTATAGTGAAAGAAAGCAAAAATAAAGGACTCAGCCTTAATAGCAAAAAGACAGAGGTAATAGTAACAACAAAGAAAAAGACATCACCACAGTGAAAAATAAAGACAAGTGGAACAATATTAAAACAGGTCTTCTTCTTCTACCTTTTAGCTCCCAGTGGAGCATAGGTCTTCAACAAACACTTTCCAAGTCGTTCTGTTTTTTGCAATTCTTTTAAGATCATTCCATGTCTTCCCCATCATCTTCATCTCTGCTTCGATCTGTCTTCTCCAAGAATTCCTAGGTCTTCCTCTTTGTCTTTTCCCCTGGGGATTCCAAAAAAGGGCCTGTTGTGTAATACTCTCAGTTGGCTTCCGTAGTGTGTGTCCTATCCATCGCCATCGTCTTCGCTGTATCTCTTTATCCACTGGTATTTGACCGGTACATTTCCATAATTCCACGTTATTGACTTTGTCCTGCCATTTCCATCCCTTTATTCTGCGCAAGCATCCATTAATGAAAGTCTGTACCTTCGTGATTGTCAATTTTGTTATTCTCCATGTTTCACAGCCATATAATAGGACCGACTTAACATTTGAGTTGAAAATTTTTATTTTTGTATTTAGCCTAATTTCTTTGGATTTCCATATGTTTCCCAGTGCAATGAAAGCTCCTCTTGCTTTTGATATCCTTATTTTGGTATCATTTTCTGTTCCTCCCTCTTTATCTATATTACTGCCCAGATATATATAAGATTGTACGTCTAGTAGAGGTATTTCTCCTAGTTTTATTTGGTTATTGCCAACTGCATTAATTCTCATAATGTTGGTCTTATCTCTATTAATCTTTAGTCCTAGCTGTTGTGATCTCTCATCTAATATACTCATTTTATCCTGCATCTGTTGATGGCTGTGTGATAGGAGAGCTATGTCATCTGCAAAGTCTAAATAATCAAGTTGTTTGGTCAGTGACCACTGGATCCCATTTCTGTTGTTTTTAGTTATTTTCGTAATCCAATCTATGGCCAGTAGAAAGAGAAATGGAGACAGAAGGCATCCTTGCCTTACTCCTGTTTTTATTTCAAATGCTTCTGTAAGCTGTCCTTCATGCACCACACTACATTTTGTTCCTTCATACATTGTTTTTATCAGGTTAATAAACTTTATGGGTATTCCGTAATGACTCAGCAACTTCCAAAGCATTCTTCTGTCTAAACTATCAAATGCCTTTTCGTAATCTATGAATCCAATATAAAGTGGGGATTTTAGTTCTAAACTTTGTTCAACTATTATACGTAGAGTAGTTATTTGATCATCACAAGATCTGTTCTTCCTAAAACCTGCTTGTTCATCTCTCAAGTGTTTCTCTATAGCCTCTTTTAGTCTCTCCAGAATGATTCTGCCTAATATTTTTCCTGGCACTGATAGTAGCATAATTCCCCTATAATTTGTGCACTCCTGTAAACTTCCTTTATTTGGTAGTTTGATCATATCACCTTCTTTCCAGTCTTTAGGTATTTCTTCCCACTCCCAATTTTATCCAATAGATCATATAACATCTTGGTAGAGGTGTTAATATCTGCTTTGATGGCTTCCGAAGGAATTTCGTCTGGTCCTGTGGCTTTACCATCTTTTAATAGTTTGATGGCTTTCATTATTTCTTCTTTGCTTGGTATTAAAACAGGTAAATGAATTTAAATATTTGGGAACTTTGTTAACCTCAGACGGAAGATGTATAAAAGAGGTGAGATGCAGAATGGCTCAGGCAAAAGCAGCTTTCCAAAAAATGAGGAAGATACTATGCAATCCATTTTTGACAATACAAACAAGAAAAAGAGTTCTTAAATGTTACGTAGAGCCAGTCTTAACATATGGATGCGAATCATGGACAATAGGACAACAGACAAGAGAATCACTGGAGTCTGTAGAAATGTGGTTTTACAGAAGAATATTGAGAGTACCATGGACAGCTAAAAGAGTAATGAAGATGTTCCGAGAGAGGTCAAAGCAAAAGAGAGCTAATTTCCAATATTAGGAAGAAACAATCATCATTTTTTGGCCATATAATGAAAATAGAACAGCTGGAATATATTGTAACGACTGGAAAATTGAGGACGAAAAGATAGAGGTAAGCAAAGAGAACAAAAATAACAGACAGCTTAACTTAAGAGAATGGCCTGGCAGAAGGTCAACAACAGAAATGATAAATAGCTGCCGAGATCGAAAGTTGTGGAGAGACATGATCACCTACGCCAGTAGGCCCGGTACTTGATTAGTTTTAGGAAAAGTTTAGGGTATTTCTAAGCCAGAAGTCTTCTAATGACAGATTATAATCATTGAACGGCAGAATAAAGTTCGAAGGGACATTACTCCGAACAAATTGGAGTACGGCGGCACGGCGCTAAGTTTCTATTTATTTTTATTACTTGACGTCTTATGTTTCAGGAAATAGACCGTCAACTTCAAACGTAATTTTGTGTTCTGTTTCCTGGAAAGTGAAAGGATTCTGGTTCTTTTTAATTTTAGATTTTGTCTTGTCCTAGTAAATGGCGTGATGAGAATTGTCATAAGATTATCTGTTTTGTTTAGGGTAACTCAAGTAACTGTTTGTTATTTCACTACTATTGAATTGAATTGCAGCTTACCACCACGACTGTATATATGTATAATCACTCTATGTATTATTGTATTGTATGTCTCTAAGTAAAGTTAGTCTCTAAGTTTACACACTGTTGTCACAGTGTACTGTAGTATGAAAAAAATTAACTCTGAGTATTAAGTATTTTAAACGTAGTAAACGGACAGATGGCGAGATTTGATAAAATATCTTTAAAAGAAACTGCTAGAACAAAAATTCATATAGGAGAAGGTGCATCTTGGTCTACGCCCTATGGGCCGGTTACGGCTCGAAAGGTCAATAGATAGATAGATAGAAACGGAATCACTCAGAATAACTGAAGAATCGAGAATCATCTATTAAACTACTAAACTTTACTGTACTCAGTACTGATAGACTCTATAAACTCTATTAATAATGTATAGAGTTAGAAGTTAGAGTAAGTTAGTAAGTAGTAAGGTAGGATTGTAGCTCAACTGAGTGTAGTGTACACTTGCATTGGTTACAACCTACAATATTGCATTGCATCATTATTAGTAATTATTCAACTCATTATAAAGATACGTACCGTACTACAATAAGTGACACATTATGATTATAACATTCATGATTTACATAACCAGTTTCCCCTCCCCCCCCCCCCCCCCAACATTGACATAACAGTAACTTTTTAATCTTTATTCTCACATATCTCTGTTTTGGGCCTACCAGCATCTTTTGGAATGCCATAGTGAATAGTGTCAGTCTTCCCTAGTAGTTTTATACAGTTGCTATTAAATATATATAATAACATATCTATCTCATCTGTCTCTTCCGATGACATAAACAATTTTCCAGATATTTCATCTGTGATTGATGTTTTCTTTCACTTCATATGGTTCTCTTAATTCAGATTTATATTTATTCTGGAATTTATTTCTTTTTGATTTTATATTAGGAGAAGTAAAGGCGTCAAGGTGCATAGAGATGTGAAGCTGCTGCCCCCCCCCCCCCCCCCCCCCCCCCCCCCAAGGCATCGCTCTCATACACATAGGACACCTACCACACATTTCTTACCCCGCCCCATGTGCTACTGAACATATGCATGTATGTATGTTTGTCTGCATATGTATTGGCACATTTGGACACCTTCAGGTTTTCTTTTGTGTGCTTTGTGGTAATATATACAGATTTATGCTTGTTTGCAAGTACGGTTATGTACACGTGGTTTTTTTATACATCTGTTCATTGTGCATACACACACAGTTAGATATACACAGTTTATACGTATCTTGTACCCACCTTCCCATTTTTATTTTAGAAACCTTCCATCTTCTCACCTGACTGTCTGGTCAGTAAGATATATAGCTGGTCATCCCGCCCACTTATTTTAGTTAATTCAGAAGCTGACCATGCTCTGGACCACAGTAAAGTGACCTTTTTTTATTTCCTTTCATGAGCATCTAGCTTATCATTGCCATGTACAGTCGAACCTGTCTAAGGCGACCATTCACGGGACTTTCAAAAACTGGTCCCATAGGACAGGTAGAGCCTCACAGGTTTCACATAATAAATAGAGCGATAAAAAAAATTTATCCTAAGCACTATGAAAACTAACCTGCAAATCAGCGTAATCCATGAGTAGAACATAGTGCACATGTCGGTCTACAATAGCCACTGGTTGGACACTTTTCATAAAACACGATAGTTAAACACACAAAAATAAAACACACATACACAGATTCCACTTATACTGTACATGTATCACTTTTGACTTGAAAAAAAATCCAATATGGTAGTCTGTTGTTTGACAGATGAAATAAACGATAAGTTCAATTTTTCTCTCAAGTCCATGATAACGTCTAGTATGTCAGATCTCCCGTTTGTTATTGAATAGGTGCGCAGAAGCTCCAAAGCATTATGTGCATCTGCGATAGTGTATGTTTTCTCAATGTCAGTAGAATCTTGTTCGTTGTCTGATTCACTATTCACATCCTCAGCAGCTAAAATTGCAGTGGCAGGAAGATCCCAGTTTGTTTCTATTGTGTTGCAAGTTTGGAGCCCTGAATCAATCATGGAGATGTCTGTCAATTGGTATCCAAACAATTCTTTTGAAAGGTTATCCAAAGCAGTAGAAATTGCAGTAGAAACAATTTGCACGTCGGTCTTTGATGCAGATTCCATGTGCGTCAGAGAATATGCGTGTGTTTCAGCAGGACAATGAAAACCTGCTTTACAGAAACACTTAAGGATGGTTGAGTTGTCCACTTCTTTCCATGTTGCAGCAATCCAGTAGACTACATCCAGTAAATTGACCTGTTTCATGAGTTCGGTTCCGGAAGCATCCTTGTTTGATTCCATGACTGTGATAAGATGTAGAAGCTGTTTTTGTCTAAACTTTAATTTAAATGTCTGAATGACACCCTGGTCTAGGGTTGAACTAATGCAGTTGTGTTGGGTGGCAGAAACTGCAGCTTAACATTCTGTAGTTCGATCTTGGGATGACAGGTAGCGTTGTCAACAAATAAAATAATGTGGCGCTATTTTTTTCTGCATCTTACGGTCAAAACTTTTCAGCCAATCTTCAAATATAGCTGCAGTCATCCATGCCTTTTTTGTTGTTTCTGTAAATCACTGGCAGTGTGTTTATGTTGATGTTTTTAAAAATCCTAGGGTTAGCTGCTTTCCCAATCACTAAAGCCGTTTCTCGTTCCCCCAACATGTTAGTGCATAGCATCACTGTTATTCGCTCTTTGCTTTTTTTACCCCCAGCGCATTTTTTCTCCTTTGACAAAAAATGTTTTGTCCGTAGTCGCTTTGAAAATAACCCGGTTTCATCTAAATTAAAAATGTCTTGAGCAGCGTAACCATAACATATCTCGGATAATTTAGAAGTCCAGTCAGCCGCAGCACTCATATCTGAATCAACCGACTTCGCCACATTGCTTACCAAACACAAGATTGTGTCTTTTAATGAAGGCCTCTAACCAGCCGTTCGATGCTTTAAAGACTGAGTTTTCCAATTCTTTTGCAAACTGTAAAGCTCGTTCTTTGATCATCGGCCCAGATAACGGAATTTTTCGTGCAAGTGCTGATTGACACCATTTCCAACAAAGTGTATTTATGTCTTCATTTCCCGTTTTCCTGCTATTCCTTCTTTTCATACTTGGTGCATTATTTTCAAAGTCATTCATATACTCGGCTTTTCTCTTTAACGTACGTAAAATCTGTGTCTTTCCCACTCCAAACTGTTCTGCCAATAATCACGAACTTTTACCTTGCTGATTTTGTCGAATCACTGATATTCGTTCTTCCAGCGTTAATGCTTTTGGTTTTACACTTTTGACACTGGCCATTTCCTATATTGTGTGTAACACTTTTAAAATCCACAAAAATAATTCACTGAGATACTGTACATGTACGTGAATACACTCTAAGCGGGCAATGACTAATTCTTTAGTTAATTCCTGTAATTTATACGGGCCACGCAATGGTCTACTCTGGTCTAGACGGAACCGCGAAGTGATGTCACTTCACGAATCATAGATCTGTGTCTGCCGTGTTTCTCACACCAGTATTGACTGATAAACGTAACACGTCCCACTGTAATCTGGGACTCACTAAATACGGGAAAACTTCGACACCTGTAGACACCTGTGTCGATCGTTTATGGCTCCCAGCGAGACGGAGAAGGACTGGCTGGTCGTCGTAAACGGGATAAATAACATTGGCGGCGGTTAATTAGCCTGGTCTCTGGTCGCGTCATACGGTGAGCGCCGTAATCAGTGTTAGCATATAGTAAAAAACTCGGGGAAATTGTAGACCCGGTCCTATAACCAGGGAAACGCTTTAAACAGGTGTCCTAAGACCAGGTTCGACTGTAGTTAGATTTGTGTACGTATCCTTATATATATTTTTGTGTTGTTGTTTGTTGTTCCAGATGAAGGCATACTTGGCAGAAATGTCGACTTTTGTTTTGTTAATCACCACGTAAAAATGTTACCATACCACCTTTTTCTCCTTTTTATAAAAAATTGATTTGATATTACCTAGTCAAAATGTGTTGAATCAGTTTATAGGGAAATAAAATCACTAAATGGGCTGCTTTGTTAATGTCAGAAACCATTGGATTTTTGTCTGGGTGGTTTCTGCAAGTGTGTATATCAACTGTAAGGGTTAATATTATTCATGGTACAAGGAGTTGAATATTTGTTAATTTTGCTACATAGATGTTAAATAGCACAGACAACAGTGAGAACATTTGTTGAAGGTGAGGGCAGGGTATTGTTCTATTACCCATTATCCTAATCTAAGAAATAATAACCTTTATCTGAGGTAGCTCCAATCCGCTTTATTATGAAAAGCCTAAATATCATCGAGTGAATTAGTATATATAGTGATTCAAAGTAAGTCTCTGCATCAACACCAGCTGCATAGTCAGAACTGCACCAAGCTACATAGGCCACTTTGAAGTTAGATCAGGAGTAAGACAGAGCTGTGCACTATGGATGTCCAAGAAATGCACAAAAAGAAAGTTGAAGAACTTTAAATATTCCAGGGTAAGATAGGATATGTAGTGGACTGAAAAAAAGTCCAGACAAAAGCTCCATAATATTATAATCCGAAGGAAAAGAAAACAAATGACAAAGTCTTAAAACAACTAAAAATGAAAGAGAACTTCTGAACACAATTAGAACAAGACAAATGCGATTCTTAGGCCATGTTAAAAGACACAACAGCCTACTGAAAGTGATCCTGGAGGGGAAAATACAAGGTAAAAGAGGCAGAGGCAGACCAAGATTAACATGGACGAGTAACATCAAAAGATGGACAAATCAACCGATGACAACCTGCACCATCAAAGCAAGAGATAGAGCGAAATGGCGCTCCATGGTAGCCAACCTTCGTTGCGGAGACGGCACTCAATGATGATGATGATTATAATCCATCTTCTGTGCTGGAAGAAAGCATTTTCTGGGGATCAGTCATTTTTTTAGCGTTGGATTACAATTATAATTGCTAAATATAAAGCTAGTGAATTTATTACCTACACAATATTTTACTGCACAGATTAATGTCACTAGTCTTTGGATCAGCAAATGACCATCTCCTTACTGTTTGTTTCACTAACAGCATTTAAAGTAATTGCCCAGAGCAATCCAATTTCTATAAAGAAACCATGAGATTCTTTCCATATACCTAACTGAGAACACACAGCCAAACATTAGAAGATAAAATCTTATTTTTATCCCAACCAGCAATGACATCATTTGTTTTGTTTCTCAAAAATAATTGACATTATTTGACCAGCTGGGCTTTTCCAACTCAACTTAAATGGTGAACGCTGAATCAGCATAACTTGTAATCTGTGTGTAAACATTCTGTTTCTTGTGGACTTAACTCAAATTGTTGTACTTAAAATGTGTACAGCAAATGATATTTTAAACTTTGAAATACTTCTTTCCTTCTTCATTTGCCTTTCAGCATCAATAGAAGATATAATTTGCAGTCTTTTGCTCTTCTGTTTGCGTGTACAGCTGTTATGTTTCCTAGTGTTTCTAATATTCTGTCAATCCATCTTTTTTTTTGTGTTGGCTCTTGGGTTTGGTGTTCTTGCAACATTATTGAAGACTTGTTATGTTGTGTTTTGAACTTTCTACATTATCATGTACAACCACTAATATTTTCAGTAATAAAGAAAAGACGATGGTCATATGTTGGACATGTGATGAGAAGAGATAATAACCGCATAGCAAGCAAGCCCTCATATGGGAAACAACAGGTAAGAGAAAAGAGGAAGACTCAGGGAGACACTGAGAAGAACATTGATGAGAGAGGCAAGAGCAGCAGGATTCGGCTCCCTCAATGAGATAGAGCTGCTTGCACAGAACAGAGACAAATGGCGAGATTTGATAAAATATCTTTAAAAGAAAACTGCTAGAGCAAAAATTCAGATAGGATAAGTTATATCTTGGTCTACACCCTATGGGCCGGCTATGGCTCGAAAGGTCAATAGATAGATGGATGGATGGATGGATGGGTGGGTGGGTGGGTGGATGGGTGGGTGGATGGATGGAGGGAGGGAGGGACGGACGGATTAAGATAGATTAGGATAGATTTGGATATAGATGGGGATAGATTAGATAGATAGATTAGATAGATACAATTTTATCTGTTCTTTCTTTATATATTCTATGGTGAGGGCTATTCCTAGCTTTTTTCTCAGTTCTTCATTTCTTATCTTATCTCTCAGACTGTTTCCTGTCATTTGTCTGACACATTTAATCTCAGTAGAGGTTATTTTTCTTATTGTTCTTGCATCTGGGTCCAGGTCTGGCAATGGTAGCACAACGTTGGGATGAAGATTGTATTGTATAGTGCTCTTTTTTGCCTCTAGAGTTATTTCCTTGTTGAACAATAGTGGTGATATCTGTCCAATGATTTTACAAGCTTTATTGCATCTTGATTCTATCTCTGCTGTTTGTGAATTGTATATTATTTATAGTTGAAACACTATATATACTAATTCACCCTTTGATGACATTTAGGCTTTAGATAGTAAAGCAGATTCGAGCTGCCTTAGATAAAGGTTAAATGCTTATTTCATAGATTAGTATCATGAATAATAGAACAATATCCTGTCGTCACCTTCAACAAATGTTCCCTCTGCTGTTTGTGTTATTTAACATCTATGTGATCAAAGTAACAAATATTCAACTCTTTGTACCATGAAGAACATAAACTTTACAGGTTACATACTCACATGCAGAAACCACCCAGACAAAAATAAAATGGTTTGTGACATGAACAAAGCAATCCATATAGTGTTACCAGATTATACTTTTATTCGAGTTTTAATCGAATATAGATTTATATTCGAGCTATGGACTAAGCAATGCTTACATTGAACACCACGATATATGTTATTGCAGCGAGTTGGCAGATTTTTAAAAATGTTTTCAAGGGTTTGAACATAAATGTTTGTTCACAGTTCGTTAACCTTCGCTGTAGATAAAGTCGTTAATTCGATGGCTTCGTTTCGGACGTTTGTGACCTTGGTAGCTAAGGACCTAATTTGTGCAAACGGATGGCATTGGCAAGGATCATTTTGAATCTATGAAGTGGGCTCATTGTGTGTTTAACTCAAACGCATATGTGCTTTTTAACCAAAGACCTTTTTTGGGGACTCAATGAAGATATCCCCGATGGAAGAATAAATTGTACTATTAGTCCCATAAATGATTCGCTTCCAGAGGTTTATGATGTAAACAAAGCAGTTTTGTCATTGCAAGTGAATAATGCCCACACCTATAATTGGTCAGGATTGTGTAGCAGCAGCAGCAGCTTTATAGCGAACACAGAAAACATCACAGGATTGTGCTGTTCTGAAACAGCTATGCCATGCTACCCTAGAATTGCCTTTAATGGGATTACTGTGACCACAAACAACTCTCCATGTGTGTGCCACATATTTACACCCCAGAAAGAAATACTGAATATAACAACATCATGTGCCGTCTGTGATATTAATGACCACAAACCAGGAGCCTCCTGTATGATTGATACAACTGTTGCACCAAGCACTTCATCAGCAGAGCCAGATCTATGGAATGTTAATCTGACATTGTCCTTGAATGATATCCAAGTTAATGAGACATCAGAATCGTGTGGCGGCAGCTACAAGAAGGGAGCGGAGAACATCAAGTTCTGCTGCTATAAAGGAGACTTGCCTTGCTATCCCAGAATTGCCTTAAATGGGATCACTGTAGTTGAAAACTTCTCCTCTTGTGTAAACTACACATTCACATCTAAGAGTGAATCAGTGAAGGTCACAAAATCATATTCTCTCTGTGGTTTTACTAACTATAGGTCATGTGGCTTCTGTTGGATTGGAAATGATAACTTACCACCACTGTGTGTCTATATGTTTAGAATTGGAGTCATCAATGATGGCCTAACATCATCAAGTGCTATGACGATCATCATTTTTGGGAGGACGTGAACTCCCATGGTATATGGTGGATAGGCGGCAGGAACCATTGAAGGCTATGTCTGAAAAGTGTTCCTTCCTGCAGTTTCCTCATATTCCAAGTTCGGCTTGTTGCAGGAGCTACTGAGTTAAGTGCTCTGTGCACACCGTGAGCTGTGTGTCTCATCCGTTTTGATCCTGCTTCGATATCCCGCTTGTTTACGATGAATGATGATATCGTATGACAGGGAACAGTTGGCTGTGTTCACTTTCTGCGCGGTTTCGCCTTATGTCTTTTGGCGTGTGCTGAGACTGCTACGATGGGGACTACAGTTACCTTTCTTTGTTTGGGAGATGAGTTAGTAAATCGGATGATTCCACTGGCACGGGCGGTTGAGCAATTATGGATTTTAATTCGTTTGCTGTGATACCGAGGCCTTCCATAACCAATAACTTTTATGTGACAACTTTCCTAACTTGGGGCATGGCACTTTTAATACATCTATTGTCATGATTTAGTTGTAAAATTAACTGATATTTAAAAAACTATATTCAGAACTAATGGGCAGCCAAATTGAAGTGACAGCTTACAAGTTGGTATTTTGAGCAGATCACGTCACACCTGTTACAATATTTGGTGAGCCAATGTTTCTAGTAAAATTTATTTACTGTTTAAAAAAAAATGTACCATTCCTTTTTTGTTTTTGATGGCATTCATTCATCATTTTCATTCTCCTTTTCTGCAAAACTTAACATGTTATGTTATCAAATCCAATATAACAAAAAAAAAGATGAAAGATTTGAACAAGATAATAAGCTGCCATTTTTTAATGGATATGATTCAATTAGACAAAGGTTAAACTGGACTGATAACATCAAGAAATTCTTATATCATCAAGGAAAATTAGTGTAAAATGGTGGTCTATGAAAGTCAACATTTGATACAGAAATGGCACATGACAATGATGGATGATTCCCTCTGAGCTATTTTGAAAAGCAATCCTAGTTATTTTTTCACGCTCAACTATACAAGGATATAAGGATGGGGTGGAAGTTAGTTGAAAATAATACTAAAAACTAACAATACGGTTAATACAAAATTATATTTAATCTGTTAAAATTTGTTACAAATGTTCTACATATGTCAACCTAAAACCAGTCTTGTCCTGTTGATTAGTGGTGCTGATTTGTCAACCAAATAACCCAGCCTATCTGATCTGTGGCTGATACAACAAAAATTCTATTTAAACGTTTAGCTGAAAAAAGTGATTCAAGTAGAGGTGTAATCTTGTGATCAGCTCTTGTGAATCTATCTATTGTCCTTTCGAGCTGAAGACAGAACATAGGGCAGAATTACAATCTCAAAAACAGAAACCTTGCGTGCTAAAATGGCACATATTGCAGAGATCTCTGCTTCTAAAATCTATGGTTCTGTTTCCATACCAATGCTTTTTACAATGACAGCTTGTCAAGAAATCGATCAACCACCTTAGTCGCCTCTTACGACATGCCTGGAAGGTCACAGTGTCACTATTCTTTACTTCAAACATAATGTGGCCCTGGTAACACACGGGAGATTACTATTATATAGAAATAAAATTATAAAAAATAGTATGATTAATTATTACTAATCAATTTATTTAAAAAAAAAATAGTATTGCATGCTTAATCTTTTCTCTATTGTTTTTCTTAACTTTTGTTATAATCATCACTGTTAAATATAACAGTGTCACATCATTATGACGAGGATTATAAATGCTTTAACAAATCTTTGCACAATTTATTTGACTTCTTACCCAAATATTCTCTTTTCAATTTTTTTTACTTCCTTGTCAAAAATGTTTTTTTAAAATCATTTTAATTCTTTTTAACACAACCTTTAACTGAACTGTTCTGCGCCACACATCTGATAGACATCTATCATCTAGAGCTAGCATTGTTCTCAGATATTTCCTGTAATTGTACATTCTGAAGGAATATTTTTCTTTGTTGCAGACAATTTGTTATTTTTTTTGCCTTTTTTCACTGTAATGTCAATTATTTTTTGTTACTGTTTTTTGCATTTATTGATAAAGATTGTACCTTCAGCATATTATAGATTGTTATATTGTAAACATCCCACTTATATCTCAGGTTTTTAAAATAGATTTTAGCATAATCTATTGTACAAGTTAAATAATTGTAAGATAATACACAACCCTGCCTAACACTTTGTTTAATCTGATGAAACACTCCCAGTTGACTGTGAAACTACAGTATATATGGACACTGCATGGGCTGGCTGTATATTGTTTTAATGTGCTAATCACCTGCTGGTTCACCTGAACTTGTAGAATGCTACACAGGTAGACTGGATATTCTCTTGGACTTGATAGCAGGTTTTCACAAGTGAAACATGTCTATGACTTGGTGAGTTTTTTTTTTTAAATTGTGTAAGGGGGGGGGGGGGGTGTATAGTACATATAAATAATTGTTTGTCATCCTCTTCAGCTATGTAATTAGTATGTATGATAGATATGTGCCCACTATATAAAATTAGATCTGTATTTGCATGTTTTCATTCCTGTATTCATCTCACTAATAGGTCATTTCATCTGAGGTCTTTAGTTCTTATTTACTTCAAAACTACCGTAAACACCTTGGCTCTTGGAAAGACCAAAGTTGGTGTGGCTCGTGATGTGATGGGGTTCACATCACCAGAATTAATTTAATAACCAGCAATTAACATATTTTAACTTTACACTCTGTTTTAACCTCTTCTGAGTCCATCTAGCCCATACTAACTTCAGCTATTAATCTTAACTTCAATGCTAAAGCAGTTGCAGATTTAATTTATTGCCGTTCTTCAATTGTCTTATTTATAATTTTTTTTCTTTTTTAATCGACCTGTTATTCCATTTATTGTCTTGTGACCTTCACCTTTATTCTCATGTTAACTCACCCAATTCTAGTCAAGCAGTGAATATTTTATTTACACCACAGCTGTTTGTTTCCAACTCAAAGTGGTATTTTAGTTCTGATCTTGGAAAGTGTGTGGCATTTATGGGTGAAGATGTCCTGAGTCCAACACACTCCATTTATCTTTAAAACTGATAGTTCATGGCAGTGGTTTCATTTTTTTGTCATGCATACACACAAAGTTGGGAGCCGTGATAGCTCAGTGGTTAGTCAACTGGACTATGAAGGACAAGAGGTAGGGTTCGATCCCAATCGACGGCTTCCGGTTCACCCAGCCTTTAATGGGTACCAGATTTTTTTCTGGGAAAATAAAGTGGCATGGGGATACTATTGACCACATTACCCTAAAAATCATGTGCCGAGGGTCTGTAAAATTTATAGATCACTAACACAATATTCCCTATACGCCACTTGGCGTGACGGGGGTACTTTACTTTTTTTTTTATATATACACACAAAGTTACATTTCCCTCTAAAGTATTTAACTGTGGGTTATATTTTAGTAGTTAATGCTTATAACAAAGAAATCAAAGACTGACAAACCTTAAATTTTTGGGGAGTGTAATATGTAATTTTTAACCACAAAAGTTTATACATTTTAAGATACAGCTTCTTCTAATTAATATTGAATGTTTAATAGAATAAATATATGTTTTTTTTTATCTTACTGGAAAGATACAATTGCTGGAATCAACTAAAGTCTAAGTAACAAATGACAGTGACTCTCATTTAAGCTGTTCTGCTTACCTTTCTCTCCGCCATATTTATTTTCAACCCCTGATTTATTTTTGTTATGAGCATGGCCCCTCTATCTGTATGCACTGTAAAAATGAAAATTCTTTGATTATCTTAATGTAAATCTTCTCACCCTGTAATAGGTGGTCTCGAGATAAGATGTTGAACTCTGGACAGCGGTGTCCTTGGTTCAAATCCCACAACAGCTGGTGGGATTTGTCTCTTTGAATCCATTGATTCTTTAAGGCTTCACTATTCCCAATTTCTGGGTAGTGATGTCCAAGATAACAACAAAAACAGCAGATCTATGTCTACACACTTTACAGAGCCTTTTCCAGTTAAGAGTTTAGAGAGTATGTCAAAATTGTTTCTGCGCTACCAAATTGTTAAACTGATAACCTGCAAGTGATAAATCTTACCACATAACCAGAGCAGAAGATGAGAATCTGTACACCAAGAATTGATGATGTTAACTGTTGTATACAATTATTAACATTCACATCTACTCTTGTGGTGTCAATCACCTTTTCTGTTTGCTTTCTTTAATTGCTAGCATTTGTTGTTTCTTTGTTGTACACATTTTTATATTTACAAATGAACTGTTTAAAAATCTCTCTTCAGCCATAAGAGGTCTCAAAATGAAGGGAGGAAAACAAGCAAGAAACGACGACACGGTGAAGGGTCAGATGCTGTTCTTTACCAAATCTCAAAGAATGGATCACAGAACTCTTCTGATGCTTTATCCAGTCAACGTAACGTTTTAAATTCTACACATTTAATACCCACTGGTCAATACTTAGATCATTACAAACAACCCATGAAATACCAGGATGAAGTACATACAAAAAATATAAAGAATATGCTATTAATGACATCATCAATAGCAGATAACAATACCTTTTTAAATGTTACAGAATCAAATGACCTTGATCAAATTATTGAGCTACTGAAGGGAAGCCATCCTCTAACACAGAATGAGCTGGATAAAATGATGATTCTCTTTTGTCGTCATGGTCTCAAATTTTTTATTCAGAAACTTGTGGGTCTGGGAGCAAATGTTGAAGTCAAAGACACTAATGGAAACACACCATTGCTGATTTGTGCAGAAAATGGTTTCTTTGACATCGTTAGTTTTCTTCTCTTGAGAAATGCAGACGTCAATGCATTTAACTCTGTGGGTGACACAGCTTTGAGTCGGTCCATAAAGGCATCAGGATCATCACATATGGTTAAAGTTCTCCTAGAACAGTCAGAAATAGATATCACTCATCAGAACCAAGATGGGTACACAGCCTTAATGAGAGCAGTAGAGGTCAAGGATATTAGCACAAATAAACTGCTGATAGACAAATACCAAGTTAGAAACCTTACATTTAATGAATTGGTGAACTGTAAGAGAGAGACAACTGAACAAATTGCTGAAAGATGTGGGCTTGGGAACCTTATCCAGATATTAAATAGGAGCAGTAGAGAAAGGACACCTTTACTATTGGCCACTGAGACTTGTGATATAGAAACGTTCAATATCTTGCTGGACTGTCAATTTCTAGATGAGATGGATATGAAGACATCAGTAAATTTGGCGTTTAGAAAAATATTTGACAACTTTAAATTAAGACAAGACAAGGTTATAGATAACAATGAATTTGTGATGATAAGAAGACTCTTGGAATGTGGAGTAAGCACGAACATGGGGAAATATAGCGAACTAGTTGTTGCTGTTGAAGTTGGAGACTACAAATTGGTTGAGCTTCTGTGTCAACATCTTCATCCACAACAAAAAGTTGGAAGATATAATAGCGTCACAGAAGCTTTAAAAGCTGCAGCTAAAAGTGGTCGATGTGACCTTGTTGAACTTTTACTACAACATCAAGTAGACATCAACCAGGGTTTTTATTCTGATTCCCCATTGGACAATGCCCTCAGTCACAAACATTTTGAATGTGCAGAACTTCTTGTCCAACATGGCGCTACAATGAACATTGGTCAAGCACTTGCATCTGCCTTGAGACAGAGAGAACCAGATTACATGAACTTTCTTTTTGAGAATTATAAATCAGACATCTTGAATTATGCAGTGAGGAAAGCTGACCAGTTCAATAAGTTGTTACTGCGAGCTGCAAGTCTGGGGGATTTGGAGACCATTAAGTATCTCCTTGATGCTGGGGCAGACGTTAATTATGAAAGTTTTTCTGAAGAGACCCCACTGCGTGAGTCAAAGGATGGAGAAGTTGCTAAGTTTCTGATTAGCAAGGGAGCAAACGTCAATCATGTGACACACAAAAGCAACACTCCCTTGTTGAATTTTCTAATCAACAGACATAATTACAAAATGGATATTTTGTTGCATTGTCTTAACAACAGAGACAATTACAGTATGGATGTTATTGATGTGTTGCTAGAAAATGGAGCTTCTGCTATTGGAAGAAATAGTAGAGGTAGAACACTGTTAATATTGGCAGCTTCTAAGGCTGGAAGTGTGGCAGTGTTAAAGGCTTTGTTGGATCATGGTGCTAACTTTAATGACCAGGATGTAGACGGTAATACTGCTCTTATAGCAGCTGTCAAAGTGGGCTGTCCAGAAAATGTTTCCTTTCTGCTTCATTTTGCCCAAGAGACAAAATATACTATTGATGTACAAAATAAAGCAGGGCTCACAGCTTTGATGTGCTCTATGCAATCAAATAATATAAGCATTCAAATTGTGAAATTACTAGTAGACCATAGCACTGATGTAAATACAGAAGATCACAATGGAAATACAGCACTACTTACTTTACTTAATCGGTTCTTGAGACCATCAAAGGAGATTCTGATTAATCTTATTATGGCTGGGAGCAATGTAAATCATCAGAACAATGATGGATTCTCTCCCTTGGTTCTTGCCGTCAATTCTGGCTGCGCTAGGTCTATATCAACACTGATCGATGCAGGAGCAGACGTGAATGCAGTCAGCAAGAAAGATAAAACAAAAACGGCTCTTACATTTCTAACAGATAAAAGAGAATTTAAAGAAAATTATGTATCCTGTCTCAAGGTTCTTCTAGAGGGAGGTGCAGACTCATCATATGCTGACGAATTTGTTATTCGGAATTTGATTTTTCGGGAAGAGATAGGAATTATCCCTATGCTTATTAAATCCGGACTAGGACCTGCAAAGTTTAGTATGCCGGATTACACATTTTATTACGATAATTTAACTCTGTCCCCACTAAGTATGGCACTAAGATATGGTAATGTCTCAATGGCCAAATATTTTGTTGGAAACTTGTTTCTGACAAACAACTCTGACGTGTCTTCTTTATTGACTGACAAGACTTTTCACTGTTTACTTGAAAACAGAAATCTTCAGGATTCTCTGAGTTTTCTTGATGAGCTTTCCTCACAACCAATGTCACTCTTTCAGTTGGCCTTTGTGGAAGTATCGTCTGCTATAGGAGCATCCCCGGAGAGTAAGAACAGAGTTAACGTGTTACCCCTACCTCAGGTCATGAAGGACAAACTTCTCTTTCGGTCAGAAAATGTCACATTAAATGTTCCAACAGAACTCAGTGCTACATCTATATTTCATGATGATGATGAAGTCTCCAGTGAAAGTGAGGAATATGATTATAATTATACAGATTGGGCTGATGATGACGGAGATGTTACTAGCAATTATGATAATTGGGATGACGGAGATGTAGGTAGCGCTTCTGATTGGTATTGATAAATAAGTAGAAATTCCATGGTTCAGTTCCTGCTGAACAGTGCAAAGTACAAAGTTAGCAATTATGGCACTTTGAGACAGCCAACAACATAAATTTAGCGATAATGATTGAAGATAAGGATGAACATTATGAATTGCTTAAATTCTGCTAATCTTTGGGGAAAAAATATTAGAAAAGCGGTTGAGAAAGTTGGGGCAAATGTGGAGAAGAAGCAAGTTGGAATACCTATTTGCAATAGGCAAAAATAGGAGGCTGGAGAGTCAGAGGTAGACAAAAGGAAAAAAATGCTGGATGGATGGATTGACAGTGTTGTACAGGATAAGATCAAAGGTGGAACTGTTACACAGCACACAAAGTTGATGGTTGTGGAGGAACATAATATCCAAAACCTTGAATGGTGGAGCAGCATATACATACACGTGCATATTATATATATCTCTTTTCATTTTTGCACAAGTAGATAAAAGACATCAATTAGCACCATTAACTAATATACATTACAGAAAAGTATTATTTGTTTTACTGTTATTTATTTGTTGTATTATTTAAAATATTATTGACCCTGACAAAAACAAAGATGTAAAACCTTTGTTGTGTTGAGAAAGAAGTGACGTGTCCATGAACTACCAGTTCACTTAGAGTTGACTAGGGCTTAGGTCCGAAAGAGTTTACTTTCACATGTAAAGGAGAAAAGTCAGTGAGGTTACTTTAAGTTAACTGGGAAAGCTGGCCATTTTGAGAGCCAGATGTTTACCTTTTGACTTAGTCCAGAGCAGGGCAGATGTTTGGGACTTGGGAAAATGAACTGTTGCTAGCTCTTTATCTAGGACAAGGAGTGGACATAGCCACGATAACTCAGTGGTTAGTGAACTGGACTACAAAAAAGGACAAGGGGTAGGGTTCGATCTCAGCCGATGTCTTCCGGGTTCACCTAGTCTTAAATGGGTACCGGATTTTTTTCTGGGAAAGTAAAGCAGCACGGGCGTAATACTGACCACATTACCCCAAAAATCATGTGCTGAAGGTCTGTAAAATATAGGGTCACTAACACCATATTTCCCTATACGCCACTTGGCGTGATGGGGGTACTTTACTTTTTTTTTTTTTAAAGAGGGGACATATAATCAATACATGTACATTTTGGGAAACTGGAATTTATTTATACCTGGTGCTATAAGTAAGGGTACTCCAATCAAAACCAGGACCGCTAAGTCAAGAGATAAACTCATAAAAGAGACTCCATGACAATGTGTGCGTGAAAGAAAATTGATTGCGTTGTACTAGAGTTTTGAAGTCTTACTTATCTAGTTGTTGATGTTTGTTGGTCTACAGTGATTCACTGCCTACATTGTTTACTGTAACAAATGACCATGCATGAATGGCTGAAAGTGCTGAGTTTTTTTTTCAGACTGAGAGTAATGATTTTTTCTTCTACCTTTTAGCTCCCTGTGGAGCATAGGTCTTCAACAAACACTTTCCAAGTCGTTCTGTTTCTTGCCATTCTTTTAAGATCATTCCATGTATTTCCCATCATCTTCATCTCTGCTTCTGTCTGTTCTTCTCCAAGAATTTCTTGGTCTTCCTCTTTGTCTTTTCCCCTGGGGATTCCAAAAAAGGGCCTGTTGTGTAATACAATCAGTTGGCTTCTACAATGTGTGTCCTATCCAGCACCATCGTCTTTACTGTATCTCTTTAATCACTGGTATTTGACTGGTACATTTCCATAATTCTATGTTAGTGATTTTGTCCTGCCATTTCCATCCTTTTATTCTGTGTAAGCATCCATTAATGAAAGTCTGCATCTTTGTGATTGTCAATTTTGTTGTACTCCATGTTTCACAGCCATATAATAGGACTGTCCTAAAACATTGGAGTTGAAAATTTTTTATTTTGTATTTAACCTAATTTCTTTGAACTTCCATATGTTTCCCACTGCAACAAAAGCTCCTCTTCTTTTGATATCCTTATTTTGGTATCATTTTCTGTTCCTCCCTCTTTATCTATATTACTGCTCAGATATATGTAAGGTTGTACGTCTAGTAGAGGTATTTCTCCTCATTTTATTTGGTTATTGCCAACTGCATTAATTCTCATATTGTTGGTCTTATCTCTATTAATTTTCAGTCCTAGCTGTTGTGATCTCTCATCAAGTATGCTCATTTTATCCTGCATCTGTTGATGGCTGTGTGATAGGAGAGCTATATCATCAGCAAAGTCTAAATCATCAAGTTGTTTGGTCAGTGACCACTGGATTCCATTTCTGTTGTTTTTAGTTATTCTCATAATCCAATCTATGGCCAGTAGAAAGAGAAATGGAGACAGAAGGCATCCCTGCCTTACTCCTGTTCTTATTTCAAATGCTTCTGTAAGCTGCCCTTCATGCACCACACTACATTTCATTCCTTCATACATTGTTTTCATCAGGTTAATAAACTTTATGGGTATTCCGTAATGACTCAGCAACTTCCAAAGCATTCCTCTGTCTAAACCATCAAATGCCTTTTCGTAATCTATGAATGCAATATAAAGTGGGGACTGTAGTTCTAAACTTTGTTCAACTATTATACGTAGAGTAGTTATTTGATCAGCATATGATCTGTTTTTCCTAAAACCTTCTTGTTCATCTCTAAAATGTTTCTCTATGGCCTCTTTTAGTCCCTCCAGAATGATTCTGCTTAATATTTTTCCTGGCACTGATAGTAGCATAATTCCCCTATAATTTGTGCACTCCTGTAAACTTCCTTTCTTTGGTAGTTTTATCATATAACCTTCTTTCCAGTCTTTCGGTATTTCTTCCCACTCCCAAATTTTATCTAATAAATTATGTAACATCTTGGTAGAGGTGTTAAGGTGTTAATACCTCCATTGATGGCTTCCCAATTTCATCTGGTCCCGCGGTTTTACCATTTTTTAATAGCTTGATGGCTTTCATTATTTCTTCTTTGCTTGGTTTTCCACAGTTAATGTGTAACTCTTCTTCTGCTGGTAGTATATCTGGAGGATTATTTGAGCCGGGTCTGTTCAAAAGTTCTTCAGAGTGCTCTTTCCATCTCTCCATTTGTTCCCTTATATTACTAAGCAGATTTCCTTTATTATCTTTAATAAAGGCATTGAGCTGTTTGTATTTTCCACTTAATTTCTTTGTGCTGTTGTACAGTTCTTTCATATTCCCTTTATGATTGAAAGTAGCCAGTATGAATAGAGTTGCTCTGATACAGTCGCAATTTTGATTCTGGTTAGTAAAGCAATTAATGTATATGTGTCATTTCTTCTATGTGCACTTTTGACTGCTTATGATGTCATGAAGACAAGGACTTGATAACCTTTGTAAAACTTAGTTAGTCATCAGCTTTGATGCATATCACACTCTTATCTTCTATCAAACTGTGACACAAGTTGAAAATAAGGAAAATAAACAATATAATTGTGTCCATTCCAATTGAAGTTAGTATATTCTATGGTCACAGCACTATTTGAAGTAGGGTTAATAAATGACAGATTCTTGGGCAAAATCGTGTGGTCAAAGAACCTTGTGTGAGGCCAACCATTGTGGTTTTGACGATTATATACTATTGCTGTCATAGAGTAATAGAAGATGCTATGTAATATATGATCAGCAATAATAAGGTGCTGAATTAAGACTAGATTCTCAAATCCTCTGAAGCTTCTCCACATATCATCCGTATCTTGAGCACCGTTAATCAGCACAACTGGCTAGTAACATCACTTACAGATATTTAAAAGGCCAATTGATTCTATGAACAGACTAAATATCCCATGTTAGATAAAGAGTAGTAAAAAAAGAGTAAAGAGCCCCTGTCACGCCAAGTGGCGTACAGGGAATATGGTGTTAGTGACCATACTTTTTACAGACTTTCAGCACTTGATTTTTTGGGTAATGTGGTCGGTATTACGCCCGTGCCGCTTTACTTTCCCAGAAAAAAATTTGGTATTCATTTAAGGCTAGGTGAACCCGGAAGCCGTCGGTTCGGATCGAACCCTACCCTTTGTCCTTTGTAGTCCAGTTCACTAACCACTGAGCTATCGCGGCTCCCTTTAGATAAAGAATGAATGGAACAAACAATCCACTTGTTAAACATGTTACTTAACATCTTGATTGACATAATATTTCATTTAGTTAAATAAAAATTCTATGTATGTTCACTTGAACTTTTTAGCATGCTAAATCAATGTTTCTTGGTCACTATACTATTATCTTAGTCTTAGGCAACATTCTATTTTGTAATCAACCTCATCCAGTCCTCTTATTAACATATCTACTTTATTGTCCTTATAGCATATTGTCAGTGTATGCATCAGGCTTCTATCGTTCATTCAATGTATTATCTACATTACCAGTACTCACACAATGAATCTCCATACTTCCATGAATACATAACACCCTTCTACTACCTTTGAGGTATAATTATTCTTCTGATCCTTATAACTAAGGCTACCATTTTACGTCAACATTCCTTATTGTAAGCACCTTCTATACATTTTAGTAATCTTTCTAACATCATATTCCTTATGCTTCAGATGGGTACCATACAGCCTTCGACTTGTGAGAACTTAAACCTAATTGTTAACTTAACTATCCAGTCTCATGCAGTATCTCACGTGTTTCCCTTTCTATATCTCATGTGTTTTATCCACTAATTCTCACTTTTCCCTGTGCCATCATCGTTATCTGAATCTCTTCTACCACTTATTTATTTTTCCTAAGCATTTCTTAGTTCGTGGTTTCACCTGCGCTCCATTCAAGCATGTCTCGCCCATTCTGCCTGTTATATCTCCAGAGTGCATCCACACTTAATTTGCTCATCTATCTATCTATCTAAACCACAATACTTTGTTGACATTAAAACATAAAAGCAGAAAGACCAAAACTTAACAAACCTTTAATGAACGTTGCGTGATCATCAGGCGTGGATGGACCATGACAAAATTGGATTGATGGAATATTAGAAACACTGAGAAACATAACAGCAGCAGAGGCCAACATAAGAGAAAAGATCACAAATTACATATCCCCTTGACGCCAAAAAGGAAAGAAGAAGAATACATATTTGTTAAATAATCTCAGACAAGATAAAATGTTACAGATGGTTTCTCTGCACCAACATTCATTCCTCAGATTTTGTTTGTTTTCAAATTATGAACATTTGTAAATGTTGGCGAATTGTTTGTTAATAATTTTGTTGACATCAAAAAGGTTTCTTTCAGTTACATAAATGTTGTGTGTGGGATAAACTGCAATTATATGAAATTACAAATAAAAATATAACAATTGTCAAAAGCCTGCCTTTAAACTAATTCTTCATACAGTGTATAATACAAAATTTAAGCAAATTAAAAATAAGAGTGTTAAAATAGTGTTCTCTATCTGCCATATTATTTTTTATTGATTATTTACAGACTTGGTGATGCGACAGATGACCTGTCAAGTGAAATACGATAAACTTGTCCTCAGCACTGAAAGACTTAGGATAGGCATATGATGTTATGTTAATTGCTGATTTATATAAAAATAATTTAAGAAAGAGAGATAAGAGTTGCACAAATACAGCAGTCATATTAGAATGAACTTTTATATATATATATATATATATATATATATATATATTGTGGACAGTGAAAAAGATTGGTGCCTCATCATGTAATATTCCAGAGAAAGCTATTGAGAGAAATTCTAACTATTGTCATAAGAACGAGCTAAATAAACAAAAGAATAGGTATGGCAAAAAGTATGCTAACATCAAAGCAAATAACACCAGGGCTAAAACTAAGAATAGCAAAATGTTAAATCTTCTCAAAATTCCTTTATGGTGCAGAAACATGGGCATTAGACAAGAAAACAGGACAGAATATTGAAGCCTTTGTAATGTGGATTTATAGGAGAATAGGTACAACTGAATGGAAAGAAAAGAAAACAAACGATGAAGTTTTAAAACAACTAAAAATGAAAAGAGAACTACAAAACACAATTCAAACAATACAAATGAAATTTTGGGGGCATGTTAAAAGACACAACAGCCTACTAAAAGTAATATTGGAAGGAAAAATACAAGGTAAAAGAGGCAGACCAAGACTAACATGAACGAGTAAAATCAAATGATGGACAAGTCAGCCTATGACAATCTGCACCATCAAAGCAACAGACAGAGTGGAATGGCGCTCCATGGTAGCCAACCTTCAATGCTGAGACGGCACTTAATGATGATGATGATAATGTGGATCCCAGTTTGTGCTACGGAGTTCGTGGACGTGGGCAGGATTCTCCTCCGATCTTCTCGAGGGGGATATCGGAGCCCCTATGGATTCATTCAGTGTGCAGTTATGACGATCCTAACAACAACAGCAAGAATAATATATATTTTAATAATAGTAATGCAGATACATTTGATTAACCCTGCACCATATAAAAGAAAAGATAACCAGTAGCTTTGATCAAACACATTGTCACTTGTCACACTTGATAAGCCTAATAACATACAATGAAGTGCATAACTAAATTTTTACAACAAAAAAACATTTAAAAGTGAGATAAATTTGTGTCTATGTAAATAATTTGTGTACATCCATCAAATACAATTAACAATCCCAAATCTGGATAAATAAGAGCTGTGCACTTTCAGTGCGTTTATATAAATGAATAATACATATATTTTTTTAACTAATTAAAACACCTAACAATATAGGCTTACAAAACGTTATCAGGAGATAAACAAAAACATCAGTGATACTCACTTAAATGGAAGGTGAAGCAGAGTTGCTGTACTTCTTTGATGAGTGGATTATTTTAAATAGATGTTTTTGGAGCATCTTAAAAAATTCAACACATGTTTGCTCATTGTTCACTTTGGTGATCAACATGGCCTTTAAAGTTATTGAGTTATTTGCGCGTCATGATCATTGCACTCCGAACATGTCCATAGGTGCTCAGATCCCCTCCTCAGCAATTCCCGCAGCGACTGACGACTCCAGTTCTATGTTGGTTGATAAGTCTTCTTACACGGCCACTAAGTTTCTCATTGCTGACTGTGCTCATCTTAACTCCCATTTCCATCATCCGAAGAAGTGACGTGCTCTTCCCACATCTTAGAGGGCATTGATGATGTCCGCCCGATCCATTGGTTGCCCGTCCTCAACGACAGCGCGGCTAGCCAACCTGTCCGCTCTTTCATTTCCCCGTACTCCCGCATGTCCAGAGACATAGACAAAGGTGACTACGTATTTTGGATTTCTGCAACGACTCTACCCATTACATGCGTACAGAGCCCGCCTCCACTTTTTTTTATCATGTTCATCGAATCACTCAGTATACATGCGAGTGTGTAGTCTTGTGAATCTAACCATTTGAATGCCTTGGTCATTGCCATCACCTCCATTGTCATGCTACTCGTGGTCATAACGTATGCACCACTGTCTTCTTTGACTATTCTGTCTGCCGAGCGTGCTGTAAATGCCCATGTACTTCTTTGGTGTCGTCTTACAGATCCGTCTGTATAGATGACTGCATCTTTCTTATCGGTGTTATCGGAGATGAGACTGTTGACCTCAGTTAACCACGACCGGGTAGTAGTAGACCAGGAAGGAAAGGGTCGGACTTGGATACAAAGACAAAGAATAGGGTATACCCTACGAAGTCCAGTACCCTTCAAGTACAAGAGTTATATAGTAGAATACCACCACTTTCCCATGGTGGAAGGTGGTGGAGCTTCTGTCATGATATATATGTATATATGAATAGGGCTTGTATAGTGCATGAAGTGGTGGGTTGTTGAGGGGATAATTACTGAGTCATGTATTGGACATCAGTTTTTCCCGCCAAAGTGACTTCCAATAGGAGCTAGTGTGTGTATGTTGTCCGGCTATAGACCACGCCCACTCCGGAAGTGAAACTACCATATTAGGGAGTAGTGATACGTTAGTTATTTCATAGTTATGGTGAGTATATATACATATAATAGTAATAAGTTAATAGTTATTATATCTACGTGGACGTAAATGGGCCCGTATTTAAGATATGGACCATAAGTAGGTATATATACATATATATATATTGGCAAATCTCGCTGGCGCTATGAACGAACAGTCATTTTCTCCCACAGTGTCACATAATGACCCAATCAATAAACCGCTCCCGTGAGATTAAAGATTTCTTTTTCCCAAGCGGTCTCGCTGCGTCGCTATGCTGACTGGAATTATCGAATTTATAACATAGGTGTAAGAAATACTAAGATATGTCCAATGGTCGTTAGAGAGCCAGAGTTTACCCCAACGAGCTTAGGAGGAAAGATATGTGTAGTACATGTCAGCTGCCTCACAAAGCATGTATATTTGGGAACAGAACCCCCTAAAAAAAAGCCTGTGTGCGTGTTCATGTGTGTGTATGTGCATATTACTCAGAGAGTAAACAAAAGGACCAGTCTTCGGATAGCTTCGCTGACTGATACAAAATGTAATGTTTATTGATGGAGAGGTACCTGTGTTCGTGTGTGGGTCGTAGAACAAGCGGATGAATAGCAGGGTTTGATGGAGAGGTGATTGTGTGTTTGTGTGATTCAGTATACAAATAGCTGTATAAATATATATTGAAGTGATAAGTAGAGCGATCAATCGCTCACCCAATATGTCCATACACAGTCGTTACATCACTATAAAGTGGTTATCAATATCAACACACCGTAAGCAATAAGAACCACTAAAAGAATTGACCCCAAAACGCGAACTCCACAAACATCTGTACCTATATGATAGTCGTAACTTACCGTTAATGTTATTAATAAAGGTGACGCATACGTGATGTATAACTAAGAGGTCTGCCCTATAGTGGTAGTAAGATGAATATTATAGATAATCATAGTTGAGCGACGGTATTACGCTAACAAAGGTAAAATGACCGACCTTTCGTATGGTGTACACATTAACACCCCTACATCTTATTCAGTCTGTCATGGTAATGTGATAAAAGAAGAAACTGATGTTTAGGGGTAAGTCCCAAACATTTTTCTTGTATTTTCATCATCTAAATAATCGTTTTTAAACCCGGAATTATTATCAGATAGAACGACACATGATAGTGATGGTTAGCTTATTTTTTATTCACATATAGTCGAGTTTGGACTCGTTGTAAAGATAATTTTAAGAGTAGTTATATGTTTAATGTTTAGTTCCTTTAAAAAACAATAAAGCTACTATACTTGTAACTAATCCTGTTTAACATTAAAATAAATACCCCATATTAATGGTAGCCAATAGAGCACCACAGAATGAATCTGTACCAGTACGCGCCATTGACCGAAAGAAGGCTATTGTTCCCCATGCGTCCCGGGGATAATTGATATAATTGCTCTCTCGCGAGTGGCGTGTGGCATTGTATAGCACTTGAGGGTTTATTGTGCGTGCACTAAAAAGGTGAGCTTTAACACATAGGTGCATTACTAAATAAACAAGTAATTTACTACTAATAAAAAAAAATATATATATATATATATATATAATATACGTTATTTATTTTGAAATCCTGCATCTCGAGACACGCAAATAGATACCAAACAAGATATAGTTTTTAGTATAACAAGTTATTTTCTGTCATCAATGTGCCGGCTTAGTAACTAAGGTATATTTCTGTCTCGCTCTCTCTCTCTCTCTCTCTCTGTCTGTTTGTGATTGTATGTATGTATGTATAGCTGTATGTTTATAGATTATTCACTCTAGTTCGCTGTTTGTCTAAACCTATGTTATTACTATAGGATAAAAGTCAACAGACTAATAGAACGAATATCTTAATACCTTTTACAGCTCGATGATTAATGACAACGCTGAAAGACAAAAAAAAAAAACAAGGCGACCCGGTTAGTTTTAGTCATATTTAGACGTAATCTATATCAAAATATGCGTATTTTAAACCAGTTTTTATACTAAAGCAGTTATTTTATAAATAACATTACAGTGTAAACGTTCAGCCGAGTACATATTTTTGTCTTCTTATATATATATATATATATATATATATATATAAAAGGCGAACTAAAAAGCCTAAAAAGCTACTTACATAGTCATTATAGTTAGACACACCGAGCAGGAATTTAGATTCAATGTCCAAAAAGTTAGACCAAATCGCAAAATTTTAGCACCAGAACACAACAATTTAGGCTCATAAGCAAAAACTCGAGCTGAAAACCTTACAAACCTACTCATATAGGCGTAATAGTTAGACACAATGAGCAGGAAGTAATAGCAAAAATCCCAAAAGTTACGCCTAAGCGCAAAAAATGTTACCCCAGAACACAAAATATAGGCTCGTATTAAAAAAGTCGACCTGAAAAGCTTAAAATTCTACACACATAGTCATAATAGTTAGATACACCGAGCAGGAATATAGATTCAATGTCCAAAAAGTTAGACCAAAGTGCAAAATTTTATCAACAGAACACAAAATTTAGGCTCATAAGCAAAAATCCGATTTGAAAACCATACAAACCTACTCATATTGGCATAATAGTTAGACACAACGAGCAGGAAGGTATATCCAAAAGCCCAAAAGCTACACCAAATCGCAAAAAAGGTTACCCCTAGAACACAAAATATAGGTTCGTATTAAAAAAGTCGACCTAAAAAGCCTAAAAATCTACGCACATAGTCATAATAGTTAGACACAACGAGTAGAAAGTTATAGTCAAGGTCCAAAAAGTTAGGCAAAATCGCAAAATTTTAGCACCAAAACACACACACACAAAAAATTTAGGCTCATAAGCAAAGAGTCGATCTCAAACCCTAAAAGCTACCCCCATACTCATACTAGTTAGACGCATCGAACAGATAGTTATATCCAAAGTCCCAAAAGTTACGCCAAAGCGCAAAATATTTACCCTCAGAACACAAAAAAATGTAGTCTCATATTCAAAAAGGCGAATTAAAAAGCTACTCACATAGTCATAATAGTTAGACACAACGACCAGGAATTTAGATTCAATGGCCAAAAAGTTAGAACAAATCGCAAAATTTTAGCACCAAAACACACAAATTTAGGCTCATAACCAAAAAGTCGATCTGAAAACCCTACAAATCTACTCCCATACTCATACTAGTTAGACGTGTCGAACAGATAGTTATAGCCGAAGTCCAAAAAGTTAGGCCGAATCGCTAACATTTTACCACCAGAACACAAAAAATGTAGACGCATATTCAAAAAGTCAACCTAAAAAACCCTAAAATGCTACTCATATTATCATAATTGTAAGACACAAAGACCAGGAAGTTATATCCAAAGTCCCAAAAGTTACGCCAAAGCACAAAAATGTTACCCCCAGAACACAAAAATGTAGGTTCGTATTAAAAAAGTCGACCTAAAAATCTACGCACATAGTCATAATAGTTACACACAACGAGTAGAAAGTTATAGTCAAAGTCCAAAAAGTTAGGTCAAATCGCAAAATGTTAGCACCAAAACAGAAAAAAATTTAGGCGCATAAGCATAAAGTCGATCTGAAAACCCTACAAAGCTACTCCCATACTCATACTAGTTAGACACAACGAGTAGAAAGTTATAGTCAAGGTCCAAAAAGTTAGGCCAAAGCGCAAAATTTTAGCACCAAAACACAAAAAAAATTAGGCTCATAACCATAAAGTCGATCTGAAAACCATACAAAGCTACTCCCATACTCATACTAGTTAGACACAACGAGTAGAAAGTTATATCCAAAGTCACAAAAGTTAGACCATATCGCAAAATTTTAGCACCAGAACAAATAAAATTTAGGCTTGTATTAAAAAAGTCGATCTGAAAATCCTAAAAAACTACTCATATAGTCATAATAGTTAGACACAAGAGTAGGAAGTTATATCCAAAGTCCCAAAAGTTACACCAAATTGCAAAATGTTAGCACCAAAAAAAAATTTAGGCTCATAACCAAAGAGTCGATCTCAAACCCTACAAAGCTACTCCCAAACTCATACTAGTTAGACGCGTCGAACAGATAGTTATATCCAAAGTCCCAAAGGTTACGCCAAATCGCAAACATTTTTACCCTCATAACACAAAAAATGTAGGCTCATATAAAAAAGGCGATCTAAAAATCCTAAACAGCTACTCACATAGTCATAATAGTTAGACACAACGACCAGGAATTTAGATTCAATGTCCAAAAAGTTAGAACAAATCGCAAAATCTTAGCACCAGAATACACAAATTTAGACCCATAAGTAAAAAGTCGATCTGAAAACCCTACAAATCTACTCCCAAACTGATACTAGTTAGAAACATCGAAAAGATAGTTATATCCAAAGACCAAAAAGTTAGGCCAAAGCGCAAACATTGTACCACCAGAACACAAAAAATGTAGGCGCATATTCAAAAAGTCGACCTAAAAACCCTACAAACCTACTCATATTGGCATAATAGTTAGACACAACGAGCAGGAAGGTATATCCAAAATCCCAAAACTTACGCCAAATAGCAAAATTTTAGCACTAGAACACAAGAATGTAGGCTCGTATTAAAAAAGTCGACATAAAAAGCCTAAAGATCGACGCACATAGTCATAATAGTTAGACACAGCGAGTAGAAAGTTATAGTCAAGGCCCAAAAAGTTAGGCCAAATCGCAACATTTTAGCACCAACACACACACAAAATTTATGATCATAAGCATAAAGTCGATCTGAAAACCCTACAAAGCTACTCCCATACTCATACTAGTTAGACACAACGAGTAGAAAGTTATATCCAAAGTTCCAAAAAGTTAGACCATATCGCAAACTTTTAGCACCAGAACACAAAAATTTAGGCTCGTATAAAAAACTCGATCTGAAAATCCTTAAAAGCTACTCATATAGTCATAATAGTTAGACACAAAGAGTAGGAAGTTATATCCAAAGTTACACCAAATCGCAAAAATTTTACCCCCAGAACACAAAAATGTAGACTCGTATTAAAAACTCGACCTAAAAAGCTTAAAAATCTACCCACATAGTCATAATAGTTAGACACAACGAGTAGAAAGTTATAGTCAAGGTCCAAAAGGTTAGCCACGCTATGTTGAATCATATTCAGGGCGCGTAGACATTACCCTGTTCAATAGACCCACTACTAACTGGATAGTGGAGAACTTTCCCACCCCAAGATTTTAATTATTTCACCTACATGGCTTCTCGGTTGTCTGTCCTTTGTTAAAGTGACAAAGATATTGAAATCCAAAGAGGTTAGGATAAGTACAAGAATAAAAATTTCCAACGCGCTTGTTAAGTCAGTCCCATAAAACTCGGCCGCTGCTATTTCAAAACTAACTTGAAAGTTGTCCTCTACTATTTCAAAAGTTGTCCTTCTCAATTCAAAAGTTGTCTTTGTCAAATCAAAAGTTGTCCTCTACTATTTCAAAAGTTGTCCTATACTATTTCAAAAGTTGTCCTTTCCAATTCAAAAGTCGACCTTTACTATTTCAAACGTTGTCCTTCTCGATTCAAAAGTTGTCTTTGTCAAAGCAAAAGTTGTCCTCTACTATTTCAAAAGTTGTCCTCTGCTATTTCAAAAGTTGTCCTCTACTATTTCAAAAGTTGTCCGCTACTATTTCAAAAGTTGTCCTCGGCTAAACCAAACACATCATCTAACAACTTCCACTAGTACTACTAGTACTACTACTACTACTACAACTTCTACAACTACTTCGTCTACAACTTCCACAACCAACTACTACTACAACTATTACAACTTCCACAACCAACTACTACTACACCTACTACGGCTACAACAATAACTACTGCTACTACAAAAAGCGTACACCAAACGAACACCAGGGCTTTTTAAACTGGGTAGAATTGGATGGAAGGAAAAGAAAACAAACGAGGATGTCTTAAAACAAGACAAATGAAATTTTGGAGCATGTTAATAGGTGCTGTCTTGTTTTAAGACATCCTCGTTTGTTTTCTTTTCCTTGTGTACGCTTTTTGTAGTAGCAGTAGTTATTGTTGTAGCCGTAGTAGGTGTAGTAGTAGTTGGTTGTGGAAGTTGTAATAGTTGTAGTAGTAGTTGGTTGTGGAAGTTGTAGACGAAGTAGTTGTAGAAGTTGTAGTAGTAGTAGTAGTACTAGTGGAAGTTGTTAGATGATGTGTTTGGTTTAGCCGAGGACAACTTTTGAAATAGTAGCGGACAACTTTTGAAATAGTAGAGGACAACTTTTGAAATAGCAGAGGACAACTTTTGAAATAGTAGAGGACAACTTTTGCTTTGACAAAGACAACTTTTGAATCGAGAAGGACAACGTTTGAAATAGTAAAGGTCGACTTTTGAATTGGAAAGGACAACTTTTGAAATAGTATAGGACAACTTTTGAAATAGTAGAGGACAACTTTTGATTTGACAAAGACAACTTTTGAATTGAGAAGGACAACTTTTGAAATAGTAGAGGACAACTTTCAAGTTAGTTTTAAAATAGCAGCGGCTGAGTTTTATGGGACTGACTTAACAAGCGCGTTGGAAATTTTTATTCTTGTACTTATCCTAACCTCTTTGGATTTCAATATCTTTGTCACTTTAACAAAGGACAGACAACCGAGAAGCCATGTAGGTGAAATAATTAAAAGCTTGGGGTGGGAAAGTTCTCCACTATCCAGTTAGTAGTGGGTCTATTGAACAGTGTAATGTCTACGCGCCCTGAATATGATTCAACATAGCGTGGCTAACCTTTTGGACCTTGACTATAACTTTCTACTCGTTGTGTCTAACTATTATGACTATGTGGGTAGATTTTTAAGCTTTTTAGGTCAAGTTTTTAATACGAGTCTACATTTTTGTGTTCTGGGGGTAAAATTTTTGCGATTTGGTGTAACTTTGGATATAACTTCCTACTCTTTGTGTCTAACTATTATGACTATATGAGTAGCTTTTAAGGATTTTCAGATCGAGTTTTTTAATACGAGCCTAAATTTTTGTGTTCTGGTGCTAAAAGTTTGCGATATGGTCTAACTTTTTGGAACTTTGGATATAACTTTCTACTCGTTGTGTCTAACTAGTATGAGTATGGGAGTAGCTTTGTAGGGTTTTCAGATCGACTTTATGCTTATGATCCTAAATTTTGTGTGTGTGTTGGTGCTAAAATGTTGCGATTTGGCCTAACTTTTTGGGCCTTGACTATAACTTTCTACTCGCTGTGTCTAACTATTATGACTATGTGCGTCGATCTTTAGGCTTTTTATGTCGACTTTTTTAATACGAGCCTACATTCTTGTGTTCTAGTGCTAAAATTTTGCTATTTGGCGTAAGTTTTGGGATTTTGGATATACCTTCCTGCTCGTTGTGTCTAACTATTATGCCAATATGAGTAGGTTTGTAGGGTTTTTAGGTCGACTTTTTGAATATGCGCCTACATTTTTTGTGTTCTGGTGGTACAATGTTTGCGCTTTGGCCTAACTTTTTGGTCTTTGGATATAACTATCTTTTCGATGTTTCTAACTAGTATCAGTTTGGGAGTAGATTTGTAGGGTTTTCAGATCGACTTTTTACTTATGGGTCTAAATTTGTGTATTCTGGTGCTAAGATTTTGCGATTTGTTCTAACTTTTTGGACATTGAATCTAAATTCCTGGTCGTTGTGTCTAACTATTATGACTATGTGAGTAGCTGTTTAGGATTTTTAGATCGCCTTTTTTATATGAGCCTACATTTTTTGTGTTATGAGGGTAAAATTTTTTGTGATTTGGCGTAACCTTTGGGACTTTGGATATAACTATCTGTTCGACGTGTCTAACTAGTATGAGTTTGGGAGTAGCTTTGTAGGGTTTGAGATCGACTCTTTGGTTATGAGCCTAAATTTTTTTGGTGTGTTTTGGTGCTAACATTTTGCGATTTGGTGTAACTTTTGGGACTTTGGATATAACTTCCTACTCTTGTGTCTAACTATTATGACTATATGAGTAGTTTTTTAGGATTTTCAGATCGACTTTTTTAATACGAGCCTAAATTTTATTTGTTTTGGTGCTAAAATTTTGCGCTTTGGCCTAACTTTTTGGACCTTGACTATAACTTTCTACTCGTTGTGTCTAACTAGTATGAGTATGGGAGTAGCTTTGTAGGGTTTTCAGATCGACTTTATGCTTATGCGCCTAAATTTTTTTCTGTTTTGGTGCTAACATTTTGCGATTTGACCTAACTTTTTGGACTTTGACTATAACTTTCTACTCGTTGTGTGTAACTATTATGACTATGTGCGTAGATTTTTAGGGCTTTTAGGTCGACTTTTTTAATACGAACCTACATTTTTGTGTTCTGGGGGTAACATTTGTATGCTTTGGCGTAACTTTTGGGACTTTGGATATAACTTCCTGGTCTTTGTGTCTTACAATTATGATTATATGAGTAGCATTTTAGGGTTTTTTAGGTTGACTTTTTGAATATGCGTCTACATTTTTTGTGTTCTGGTGGTAAAATGTTAGCGATTTGGCCTAACTTTTTGGACTTCGGCTATAACTATCTGTTCGACACGTCTAACTAGTATGAGTATGGGAGTAGATTTGTAGGGTTTTCAGATCGACTTTTTGGTTATGAGCCTAAATTTGTGTGTTTTGGTGCTAAAATTTTGCGATTTGTTCTAACTTTTTGGCCATTGAATCTAAATTCCTGGTCGTTGTGTCTAACTATTATGACTATGTGAGTAGCTTTTTAATTCGCCTTTTTGAATATGAGACTACATTTTTTTGTGTTCTGAGGGTAAATATTTTGCGCTTTGGCGTAACTTTTGGGACTTTGGATATAACTATCTGTTCGATGCGTCTAAGTAGTATGAGTATGGGGGTAGCTTTTAGGGTTTGAGATCGACTCTTTGCTTATGAGCCTAAATTTTTGTGTGTGTGTGTTTTGGTGCTAAAATTTTGCGATTTTGCCTAATTTTTTGGACCTTGACTATAACTTTCTACTCGTTGTGTCTAACTATTATGACTATGTGCGTAGATTTTTAGGCTTTTTAGGTCGACTTTTTTAATACGAACCTATATTTTGTGTTCTAGGGGTAACCTTTTTTGCGATTTGGTGTAGCTTTTGGGCTTTTGGATATACCTTCCTGCTCGTTGTGTCTAACTATTATGCCAATATGAGTAGGTTTGTATGGTTTTCAAATCGGATTTTTGCTTATGAGCCTAAATTTTGTGTTCTGTTGATAAAATTTTGCACTTTGGTCTAACTTTTTGGACATTGAATCTATATTCCTGCTCGGTGTATCTAACTATTATGACTATGTGTGTAGAATTTTAAGCTTTTCAGGTCGACTTTTTTAATACGAGCCTATATTTTGTGTTCTGGGGTAACATTTTTTGCGCTTAGGCGTAACTTTTGGGATTTTTGCTATTACTTCCTGCTCATTGTGTCTAACTATTACGCCTATATGAGTAGGTTTGTAAGGTTTTCAGCTCGAGTTTTTGCTTATGAGCCTAAATTGTTGTGTTCTGGTGCTAAAATTTTGCGATTTGGTCTAACTTTTTGGACATTGAATCTAAATTCCGGCTCGGTGTGTCTAACTATAATGACTATGTAAGTAGCTTTTTAGGCTTTTTAGTTCGCCTTTTATATATATATATATATATATATATATATATATATATATATATATATATATATATATATAAGAAGACAAAAATATGTACTCGGCTGAACGTTTACACTGTAATGTTATTTATAAAATAACTGCTTTAGTATAAAAACTGGTTTAAAATACGCATATTTTGATATAGATTACGTCTAAATATGACTAAAACTAACCGGGTCGCCTTGTTTTTTTTTTGTCTTTCAGCGTTGTCATTAATCATCGAGCTGTAAAAGGTATTAAGATATTCGTTCTATTAGTCTGTTGACTTTTATCCTATAGTAATAACATAGGTTTAGACAAACAGCGAACTAGAGTGAATAATCTATAAACATACAGCTATACATACATACACACACACATACATACAATCACAAACAGACAGAGAGAGAGAGAGAGAGAGAGCGAGACAGAAATATACCTTAGTTACGAAGCCGGCACATTGATGACAGAAAATAACTTGTTATACTAAAAACTATATCTTGTTTGGTATCTATTTGCGTGTCTCGAGATGCAGGATTTAAAAATAAATAACGTATATTATATATATATATATATATTTTTTTTATTAGTAGTAAATTACTTGTTTATTTAGTAACGCACCTATGTGTTAAAGCTCAACTTTTTAGTGCACGCACAATAAACCCTCAAGTGCTATACAATGCCACACGCCACTCGCGAGAGAGCAATTATATCAATTATCCCCGGGACGCATGGGGAACAATAGCCTTCTTTCGGTCAATGGCGCGTACTGGTACAGATTCATTCTGTGGTGCTCTATTGGCTACCATTAATATGGGGTATTTATTTTAATGTTAAACAGGATTAGTTACAAGTATAGTAGCTTTATTGTTTTTTAAAGGAACTAAACATTAAACATATAACTACTCTTAAAATTATCTTTACAACGAGTCCAAACTCGACTATATGTGAATAAAAAATAAGCTAACCATCACTATCATGTGTCGTTCTATCTGATAATAATTCCGGGTTTAAAAACGATTATTTAGATGATGAAAATACAAGAAAAATGTTTGGGACTTACCCCTAAACATCAGTTTCTTCTTCTATCACATTACCATGACAGACTGAATAAGATGTAGGGGTGTTAATGTGTACACCATACGAAAGGTCGGTCATTTTACCTTTGTTAGCGTAATGATTATCTATAATATTCATCTTACTACCACTATAGGGCAGACCTCTTAGTTATACATCACGTATGCGTCACCTTTATTAATAACATTAACGGTAAGTTACGACTATCATATAGGTACAGATGTTTGTGGAGTTCACGTTTTGGGTCGATTCTTTTAGTGGTTCTTATTGCTTACGGTGTGTTGATATTGATAACCACTTTATAGTGATGTAACGACTGTGTATGGACATATTGGGTGAGCGATTGATCGTTCTACTTATCACTTCAATATATATTTATACAGCTATTTGTATACTGAATCACACAAACACACAATCACCTCTCCATCAAACCCTGCTATTCATCCGCTTGTTCTACGACCCACACACGAACACAGGTACCTCTCCATCAATAAACATTACATTTTGTATCAGTCAGCGAAGCTATCCGAAGACTGGTCCTTTTGTTTACTCTCTGAGTAATATGCACATACACACACATGAACACGCACACAGGCTTTTTTTGGGGGGGGTTCTGTTCCCAAATATACATGCTTTGTGAGGCAGCTGACATGTACTACACATATCTTTCCTCCTAAGCTCGTTGGGGTAAACTCTGGCTCTCTAACGACCATTGGACATATCTTAGTTTTTCTTACACCTATGTTATAAATTCGATAATTCCAGTCAGCATAGCGACGCAGCGAGACCGCTTGGGAAAAAGAAATCTTTAATCTCACGGGAGCGGTTTATTGATTGGGTCATTATATGACACTGTGGGAGAAAATGACTGTTCGTTCATAGCGCCAGCGAGATTTGCCAATATATATATATATGTATATATACCTACTTATGGTCCATATCTTAAATACAGGCCCATTTACGTCCACGTAGATATAATAACTATTAACTTATTACTGTTATATGTATATATACTCACCATAACTATGAAATAACTAACGTATCACTACTCCCTAATATGGTAGTTTCACTTCCGGAGTGGGCGTGGTCTATAGCCGGACAACATACACACACTAGCTCCTATTGGAAGTCACTTTGGCGGGAAAAACTGATGTCCAATACATGACTCAGTAATTATCCCTCAACAACCCACCCCTTCATGCACTATACAAGCCCTATTCATATATACATATATATCATGACAGAAGCTCCACCACCTTCCACCATGGGAAAGTGGTGGTATTCTACTATATAACTCTTGTACTTGAAGGGTACTGGACTTCGTAGGGTATACCCTATTCTTTGTCTTTGTATCCAAGTCCGACCCTTTCCTTCCTGGTCTACTACTCCGGGTTCTGAGGTGATTGTGTTGTGAGGTGTCTGTGTTGCTGTTGGTTCTCAGTCTATTCATTTTGATCATATTTGAAGGTTGGTAAGGTTCCTATTTTCATTAAAACCTCTGATGGAAGTTAATCCTTGCAACATTTATTAACGAGGTTTAGACCTTCCCTTATTGTGAGAATTGTATTGACCAATTCCGTTACCACTTGGTTTCGCATTCGCAGCTTTGACTTCACGGTGTTCATCAAGCTGAAATTTCTTTACACTTCAGCATTAGACCATGGAAGAACAATGAATGATATAATAGTTCAACCAATTCTTGACATGAATTGACCTCAGGTGTGTCTTTATAACTAGCTACCTCGCTCCAGAACTGAACTGTTCTAGCTGAGTTCTTCCTATAGCTCGTTTCAAAACATATGCCCAACTTCAAAACGCTATTACTCTCTAACCGTTTGTTAAATACTTTTGAAATTTTCCAAATGTTATTAGAATGCAAAAGACCCTTTAAATGTATATTTAACAAATATCTTGCAGCTGCAGTTTTCTTAAAGCGGCGATATTTCTTTGATGTTTGTCAAAATTGTAAATTGTGAAGCCCTAAAGAATAGAAATTACCGTAGTTGCTGATCTACGATTAATTTTCACTAGGTAAAGGCGTGGCCGTAATTGGGAAATAACTGGATAAAACAAAACACCAGGAGAATTATTGTCTGCTCAGTTCGAGGACGGACGATAATAATATCAAGGTATACCTGTATGTCCAATTTTCATAGTTGTGTGGTCCTGAAAAGGACCGTTTGTTGAAATAATTTAAGGTAATATAGGGCCAACATTGTGGGGGCTATATACTTTCATTCTGAATCAGACGAGTCTAAAAGATTAATAACTGTTTGGGGTTGAACATTCCACAAACCATCATTTTTCCAATATTCCTCTTCCTGTTTTAAGACGTGGTCTTCACATTTAGCCCAATAATCTTTGTCTATATTTAATAAAGCGAGATTAGCAAGAGTCTTTACATCGCATATTTTGAATGTTGTATTTTCATCTGCCACTTGTCCTTTTAATTTTGCCCAGATTAGTTCTATTGGATTTAAATGAGCATTGTAAGGTGGCAGCCTCAAACTTATATGACCGTGCTCTTGGATAATCTTATCTATTTGAAAAATCTTTGTCCTCTGTTTTTGCTTACTAGAGATAGTAATTCAGGTTTTAAGTACATGTTATTAAATTGTATGTGCTCCTTTGTGAGCCATATCTTAATAGCATCTTTTGTACTGTATGACGTCGGGACTTTATCTTCAAGTGCAACAATGTTGTGGTACGCTGCATTGTCCATTATTAGGCAAGATGGTCGATCTAGTGCTGGGAGAACAGAATTTTCAATCCAATGTCTAAATATGTGACCATTCATCTCAGAGTGATAATCCCGATTGTCTATGGATTTTGAAAGAAAAATGAGCTCTGCATTCTGTATTAGTCCATGTTGTCGACTACCTGCATGAGCAATTATCAAGCGCTGTCCTTTGCTGCTAGGTATTAATCTCTTAATCTTTCCATCTGATGACTGCCATTCCCTTTGGTTAGTGTGGTGAGCATTGATCCATGTTTCATCCAAGTACACAATATCATAACCTTGCTTGCGCACCTCTTTTACTTCACGTAAGTACTTGCTTCTCATGACTACTATATGTGGCTTCTCACAGATGATGTTTCGTCCATTGGAATACTTTCTGAATGTAAAACCTGCAGCGCTCACATTCCTCCATAATTTAGACTTTGATATTTCAATACTGTTGTTCTTTTTCAGCGATACTTTTAATTTTTTTATTTTAACAGTTTCATTCATACCCAACATTTTGCGAATTTCACTTCTAATAAGTTCACTGTCGAAATTATCCAACATTTTTGCTCTTGTCTTGTGATTTTGTTTATTTGGAACATTGACGGTCACGTGCTTGAATCCAGCGATTAAATGACCGTTTAGATAAATCCAAAATGTGTCTTGTCCTATTCTCAGGGTTTTCTAAAGAATGAAATAATCTTCATCGTTTAGCCTCTTTGCAAAAATAGTCATACATTTTTATTGCGATGTTTTGTAAACTGCAGAATTTCATTTTAAGACTCATGATAAATGTTATTGTTCCACGTTACGCCGCTGAATTAACGGAAATGGAACACACAATGTCTCGTGTTTACTACAAGTGTCTAATTGTGTCAGGTAACTCACGCGGAAAGCGTGCAAAATCGTAAATTTGAGCGTGTATGGATTTGTAATCGCTATTTTTAACTTAAATACTGTAAACACTAAGTTGTGTCTACATCAATGGGTCGTTATAAATTTATATAAATCAAATTAGCAATAATAATAACCAAATGTTTGTTTTTAATGAAATTAATTCCCTGTTGGGTTCTAATCATTATAACTATACATGCAAATTTTGAAAAAATTACAAAAAGCGGTTTAAAAGATATTGATTTTTAAAGTTGGGCACGACTTATGAAACAAGCTAGATATGACCACAGCACACGTCGAAACACAATTTGCAGCGAATGCCAATGTTCATGAAAATGTGATGGAAAAGGACCAGGGTTACCAACTGCTGTCGGAGTCAATCCGCTAGACTGGAGCCAAAAATCCGCGATTTTCCGCCAGATTTTCCAAAAATATTTCCAGAGTTTATTATTATTACACATCCCAAATCAAATGGGAGAGTAAATTGAAAGAAAATTAATAATTATTACGATGTGTAACAGTCACAACTACAATTATATTAATACATGTAGAAACTAACTTAATTTGGCAACATACAAATAATGTTAAAGACAAAGAAACTACATACTCATATCAAGTCTTCGGCATTATCTTCATCTAATAAACAACTCCACTCTGATTGCGAGGTTCTCTGTGTCTGGCTGTCGTCTTCTCCACTTTCAGTTTTATATGCAGCCATTGTTCCTATTTTGGCTAAAACGTCTGACGGTATTTTATAGTCCTTACAGCATTTATTAATACGGCCTAGACCTTCCCTTATTCTAAGGATTGCATTGACCAGTTCCGTTCCCATTCTGTTGCGTTGTCTTGACTTCACAATGTTCATCAAGCTGAAGGTTCTTTCCGCTCTATAGCAGGGATGGCCAATTAGGTGCCCGCGGGCCACAAGTGGCCCGCGACGTCCTTTTTGTGGCCCGCGACGGATAAAAAATAAAATCAGGTTGCATTGAGCAAAATGTCCTGGGTAAAATTGATTAAAAATTTGTTACAATTATTACTACCGTGGAGAAAGCTAACTCAAATATTCCCTAGTAGAACTATGTTTAAAAGTCGAAACACTCTAGTAGTTTAACGTCGACTTCCCGTCATTCCCGGCCCATCCTTTTTTTCCTTTTGATCATTCTGGGACCGACTTAAACAAAGGAAGAAGCCAGCGAATGGTTCTAGAGCCGACTCTCGGTTCGGAGAGTTCAAACAGTTTCCGCCAAAGAAATACTGTCAGTCACCCAACTCCTCCACCCCAACACATTCAACTCACAATTATTTTACATTCAGTTTCTTTCTCTCCAAACCTCTTTTCATCAGTCAAAATTATATATCCGATCTGATCATTCTGATTTTGTCGAGTTACAGTGAACAGTTCCATTTTAACAGGACACAGTGCTATTGTTGTAATCTGTGTTTTCATTGTCTGTTGCTTTGGTCGTGGCATAATATGAACAATAAACGTCAATTAAATGAAAAAAATCAGATTTTTTCATGAGAAATGGGAACATGATTTTTATTTATCAACAATAAGGATAGCAAACCGCAGTGCCTTGTGTGTTTGCAAGTGTTGTCTGTAAATAAAGAGTATAATCTTAAACGGCATTACACACAGCACCACGCCATTAAATACAAGGACTACATTGGTACAATACGTTCTACACTTGTGTGCGATTTGAAGAAAAAGGTGAGTGCTCAGAAATCTGTTTTTACTACATTAACAACAAAACAAAGTTCCTTAATGGCATCGTTTGTTGTAAGCGCAGAGATAGCGAAATAAAAAAAGAATCATTATGTGACGGTGACTCCATTGCCCAGCATTACACTGCATTATACACCGGGAGGCGCTGTGTGACAAGATTCTAGACGTGGAGGATGTTATGAAAACTGTAATAAAGTGTGTGAAATTAATAAAAGGCGGGAATCGGTCTTTGACACACTGACAGTTTATAAATGTTCTATCAGACGTTGAGGCGGAATATGGCGATTTCGTGCTCTACACACAAGTACGCTGGCTAAGCAGAGGGAATTGTTTGAGGCGGTTTTTTGCTTTGAGAAACGAGATAAAGCAGTTTTTAGAGAAACATGATACCAACAAAGAACTGATCAGAAAAATGTATGATCCACATTTTAACAGCGTATTGGCCTTTTAACTGATATCACCCAGCACATGAATGAACTCAACGTGAAGCTACAGGGACGTTCCCAAACAGTCTCAGATTTGGTAGGACACCTAGATGGATTTATAAGCCAACTAAAAGTTTTTAGATTTACCCTGGCCAAAGAAAAATTCATTCATTTTCCTTCGTGCAAAGAATTGTTTGAGGAGCGAAGTGACACTGATTTCAAATTTTATGTTAGACAAACTATTGGAGCAATTCAATGAACGATTTTCTGACTTCAGTGGTATACGACCAGAACTGGCATTGTTTAACAACCCTATGAAGTGTGACATTTTCCAACAACATGACACTTTTCAGTTGGAGTTATGTAACCTCCAAAGTGACCCCTTTTCCAATCAAGGATGGAGATAGGAGTTGACTTTTGGAAACTTGTGCCACAGGAAAAATATCCCGCATTGAGTGATTTCAGTTTGAAAATTACTTCTATGTTCGGAAGCACATATATATATGTGAATGCGCTTTTTCAAAAATGAAGGAGATTAAATCGTCACAAAGAAATTGACTCGCTGATGGCCACCTTCAGGATTTATTACGAATATCATTATTATCTTTACACATTGACTTTGATGAACTTGTTGCTGCACATGAGCGTCCACATTGTTCTCATTAAGGTTTGTTACTTGTCAATATGTTAAAAACTTGTTAAAATGACCTAACTAAAACATGTTTGTTAAACAATAGAAATAGCAAATTTTATTCATTTTTATAAATCAACTAGGCATTTTTAACTCTGTTGCAATAAAATGATTTATGTAAGCAAATAATGTCGATAAATAACAAAAATATTACCTTAAAACAAATGCCAAGTTTATTTGTATTGATGTTGTTATGTGAGTGGCCCGCCACAAAAAATAATAATAATAAAGTGGCCCGCCATTTGAAAGAAATTGGCCATCCCTGTACTAGAGCATTAGATCATGGAAGAACAAGGAAGGATGTCACTATTTCAGACAAATCTTGAAACGGATTGACGTTAGAAGCATCCTTATAAGAAGCCACTCCACTCCAAAATTCAATTGTACTGGCGGTTCTTTGACACTTGTTCAATTGTACTGGCCGATCTTTCCCACTTGACACTTGTTCAATTGTACTGGCCGTTCTTTCCCACTTAACACTTGTTCAATTGTACTGGCCGTTCTTTCCCACTTGACACTTGTTCAATTGTACTGGCCGTTCTTTCCCACTTAACACTTGTTCAATTGTACTGGCCGATCTTTCCCACTTGACACTTGTTCAATTGTACTGGACGATCTTTCCCACTTGACACTTGTTCAATTGTACTGGTCGTTCTTTCCCACTTGACACTTGTTCAATTGTACTGGCCGTTCTTTGACACTTGTTCAATTGTACTGGCCGTTCTTTGACACTTGTTCAATTGTACTGGCCGTTCTTTGACACTTGTTCAATTGTACTGGCCGTTCTTTTACACTTGTTCAATTGTACTGGTCATTCTTTGACACTTGTTCAATTGTACTGGCCGTTCTTTGACACTTGTTCAATTGTACTGGCCGTTCTTTGACACTTGTTCAATTGTACTGGCCGTTCTTTGACACTTGTTCAATTGTACTGGCCGTTCTTTCCCACTTGACACTTGTTCAATTGTACTGGCCGTTCTTTGACACTTGTTCAATTGTACTGGCCGTTCTTTCCCACTTGTTCAATTGTTTGGATGAAAATCTACTTTTGCTATCTTGTCAAGTGGAGCCTGAAGATGCTGCATTAGTGGTATTAGTGGGTCCTTGACAACATTAAAAGCATGAGTCACAGAAATTATTGATATTGTTCTTAGCACATCGTCGATTTCTTCTTCTGGTGGCAGTTTCTGTTGATTTAATTTTTCCTCAACTTCATAGCCCAGATACGAATGCCAGTGAACATAATCTTCAAGATTGTCTGTGATCAAGTCCTTCCTGCAAGTTGGGGGGACAAACTTTTTGGCAATATTCTCAACCAAACCAGCTAAATCGTCCAACAGCTTTGTCATGTGAGCATTAACTGCCTCAAACGATTTATTTACTCTCTGGACATCATCTAGAACATGTCTAAGGTAGAGGAGATATGCATGGTTTTTGTCGTCAGACAGTCCATACTGTAAATGAGGGATGTTGTGTAGTCTCTCTCCTTTGTACTTGCTATTTTAAACATAGTACAAAGTTCCAACCATTGTTCCAATATTTTCTTTATTGCGGTCTCAATTGACAGCCAGCGAGTCTGACACTTCTGGATAATGTTTCTATATTTATAGATGTACAATCTTACATATATCTGGGCAGTAATATAGATAAAGAGGGAGGAACAGAAAATGATACCAAAATAAGGATATCAAAAGCAAGAGAAGCTTTCAGTGCACTGGGAAACATATGGAAATCCAAAGAAATTAGGTTAAATACACAAATAAAAATGTTCAACTCAAATGTTAAGGCGGTCCTATTATATGGCTGTGAAACATGGAGAACAACAAAATTGACAATCGCGAAGATACAGACTTTCATTAATGGATGCTTCTATTTATCTATTGACCTTTCGAGCCGTAACCGGCCCATAGGGCGTAGACCATGATACACCTTCTCCTATATGAATTTTTTGTTCTAGCAGTTTTCTTTTAAAGATATTTTATCAAATCGCGCTATCTGTCTCTGTTCTGTGCAAGCAGTTCTATCTCATTGAGGGAGCCGATTCCTGCTGCTCTTGTCTCTCTCATCAATGTTCTTCTCAGTGTCTCCCTGGGTCTTCCTCTTTTCTTTTACCTGTTGTTTCCCATATGAGGGCTTGCTTTGCTATTCGGTTATTATCTCTTCTCCTCACATGTCCAACGTATGGCCATCGTCTTTTCTTTATTACTGAAGATATTAGTGGTTGATTGGCGATTTCTCTAATTTCCTCGTTTGTTTTGAATTCGTTCCATGCTATACCAAGTATTTTCCTTAGACATTTATTTTCGAATGCGTTCAACTTTGTTTCTATATCTCTTGTTGTTTTCCAGCTTTCACACGCATACGTAAGGGTTGATAGTACATTTGATTTGAATAGCCAAAGTTTTGTGTTTGTGCTGATGAGTTTTGATTTCCACAACTTTTCAAGGCTTCTGAAAGACATTGCTGCTTTAGCCATTCTGATTCTAATTTCTTTGCTCGTATCCCCTTCTCGATCAATGTGACTTCCAAGATAGATAAAGTGATCGATCTCTTCTACTGGTTTGTTTTCCATGTATATTTTGTCACCTGTTGGAATTAAACTTTTCATGACTTTAGTCATGAGCGCGTGGCCGTGCGGCTAAAACCACTGTCCCGCTGGCTGAAAAGCCGACGTTCGGTGTTCGAAGCCCGCGGTAGACAGAAAGGATTTTTTCTATCGGGGGTGAAATAAAAATCCTGAGTCTCACACGTCGTGGCGACTGCTTTGACCAAGCGGTCCTATCTCTGGTCCTATCGCTGGAATATAAGCGGTCCTATAACTGGTTCTCTGGTCCTATCGCTGCCCCCCGTCATACACCAGCAATGGTACTATGTGACGTAAAGATAGTTGTTTTTTTCATGACTTTAGTCTTTTCATGATTGATCTCAAGCCCAATTTTGCTGGCTATTGATGATAGTTCATTTGTGTTTTCCTGCATCGTTTTTATCTGACTGCTGATGAGAACTATGTCATCAGCAAAGTCGAGGTCCTCCAAATGGTCTCCTTGTATCCATTCGATGCCTTTATTACCAGTGCAGCATTTCTTCATTATGAAGTCCATAACAATTCCAAATAACAATTGCGATAAAATACATCCTTGTTTAACCCCAGTTTCTATTGGGAAACATTAGCTCAGTCCTTCCTCTGTTCGAACTGCACATGTGTAACCATCATACATGTCTTGATAATATTTATGATTTTTTATGGTAAACCATATTGCTTCAGAATTTTCCACAAAGAATCTCTATGAATACTATCAAATGCTTTTCTAAAGTCGATGAAGTTAAGTACAAAACGTTTTTGCTTTTCAGTGTGTTCCTCCAATATAAGTCGTAGAGTGAAAATGTGGTCAAAACAGCTTCTCCCTTTTCTAAACCCAGCCTGTTCTTCACGCATTACTGTATCTATTGAATCCTTTATTCTATTTAGGATGATTTTACAGAATAACTTTGAGGCAACTGACAAAAGTGTCACGCATCTCCAGTTGTTACAATCTCTAAGATTGCCCTTTTGGGATCTTAACAATGATTTCTTTTTTCCATTTATGAGGCATCAATGGATGCTTACGCAGAATAAAAGGATGGAAATGGCAGGACAAAATCACTAACATAGAATTATGGAAATGTACCAGTAAAACACCAGTAGATAAAGAGATACAGCGAAGATGATGGCGCTGGATAGGACACACACTACGGAAGCCAACTGAGAGTATTACACAAAAGGCCCTTTTTTTGGAATCCCCAGGGGAAAAGACAAAGAGGAAGACCAAGGAATTCTTGGAGAAGATGGATAGAAGCAGAGATGAAGATGATGGGGAAGACATGGAATGATCTTAAAAGAATGGCAAAAAACAGAACGACTTGGAAAGTGTTTGTTGAAGACCTATGCTCCACTGGGAGCTAAAAACGTAGAGAGAGAGAATTGGGATACCTAACTCTTTAGATCTACCAAGAAAACCGTTAAATTTGCAACACTGGTTAAAACAATTTCACTTTAACTATAAATGAATTTTAATCGAAACTAGATTACCTTCTTCTTCTTTCCTTCCTCATCTGCCTTTCAGCGTCGAGGGGAGATATAATTTGCGGTATTTTGCTCTTCTGTTCGCCTCTGCTGCTGTTATGTTCCTAGTGCTTATAATATTCCATCGACCCATCTTTTTCGTGTTCGACCCTTGGGTCTGGTGTTCTCACAACGTTTGTTGAAGGCTCGTTGTGTTGTGTTTTGTCCTTTCTGCCTTGTCACGTGGCCAAACCATTTTATCTGCTGTTTCCTTATGTATTCTATAGCGGGGGCTATTCCTAGCTTTTTTCTCAGTTCTTCATTTCTGATCTTTTCTCTCAGACTGTTTCCTGTCATTCGTCTAACACATTTCATCTCTGTAGATGTTATTTTTCTTATTGTTCTTGCATCCAGGGTCCAGGTCTGGCATTGGTAGCACAACGTTGGGATGAAGACTGTATTGTATAGTGCTCATGGTAGCACAACGTTGGGATGAAGATTGTATTGTATAGTGCTCGTTTTGCCTCCAGAGTTATTTCTTTGTTGGACAATAGTGGTGATAACTGTCCAATGATTTGACAAGCTTTGTTGCATCTTGATTCTATCTCTGCTGTTTGAGAATTATCGTTTGTCATTAGACTTCCCAGGTATTTGAATTCCTCTACTTGTTTTAGTTGTCTGCCTTCTATAGTTATGTTGATGTTCTGTTTATTTTGGCGATATTCATGACTTCTGTTTTGTTGATATTGATTTTCATGTTGTATTTTGTGCCTGAGATGTTGAGTTTGTTTAAGTGTTCTTGTAGGTCTTCTATTGTTTCATGTATTAGTGACTGATCGTCTGCAAATAAGAGCTCGTTGATCCCCTCTGTCTCTGATGGGTTGGCTAGCTTGCATATATGGTCCATGTATGTAATAAACAGTAGGGGGGATAGTACGCACCCTTGTTTTACACCTGATCTAACTTCGAAGTGGTCTGTGTAGCCTGCTGCTGTTCTGACCTTGCAGCTGCTGTTGACGTAGAGACTTTTAATAAGGTTGGTTAGATGTTAGATTACTCCGTAAGTTGTTAGTATCTCCCACAGTTATTCTCTGTTTACTCTGTCGAATGCTTTTTCCTGGTCAATGAAGGCTATGTATAAGTTTTGATTGTGTTCTGTCGTTTTTTTCTGCAAGCTGTTTTATTGTGAATAGTGCGTCGGTACATCCTCTGTTTTTTCGGAACCCCATTTGAGAATCGCTTAACACTAGTTCTATTATTGGTCTCAACCTTATTTCCAAGATTTTGGCCTATAGCTTTCCTACATGGCTGAGAAGAGATATACCTCTACATTGATTGCAGTCTCTTTTGCTACCTTTCTTTTTCCATATTGGTATGATGATTGCCTGTTGCCAGTCTTCTCTCTCTCTCTCTCTCTCTCTCTCTCTCTCTCTCTCTCTCTCTCTGTGATCAGGACTCAATCAGAGTAGGATTCCAGACTCTCACATGAAATCAGCTGTCAGGTTAAATGTGTTGATCACCCCCACAGACAGAACATCACAATTAGAGTCCGCCAGATCCACTCTGATTGAACACCCGTTAAAACGTTGCACTGTGTTCTGCGCCAGTGGCCCAGTGCATCCGATTTCAGGCAGCATTTTATTCAGGTTTGCTTTCCTTAGCCTTTGATTGTCCCCAATCTTCCTGCAAGGCAGCAGATTGCCTTTTCTGTAGCCAGTCTTCTGGGGCTTGTTGTTGGTGCCATGCTGCATTAAATATTCTCTGCAGCCATTGCATTCCTGTTTCTCCTGCTGCTGCTATTATTTCTATTGGTATGTTATCTATCCCCGGTGCTTTATTTCTTGGTGCATATTTGATTACTTCTTCTATTTCCTCTTCATGATGTTGGGTTCAGTATTTGTGAGTTCTAGCGTGGTTTTTGTTGTCTTATTGGTATGTTTAACAGGTCTTCAAAATATTCTTTCCATCTCTGTTGCATACATTGATTATTTGATATTGGTTGTCCGTCTTTGTCATTTATCAGCTCAGTAGGATCATGGTTTTCTTTTCTCGCTCTTGTGGTTTTTACTGTAGAAATCGCTTGTGGCTGTCTTGAAGTCCCTGTTCATGTTTTGTCCGAATTCTGTCCAATTCTTTTTCTTAGCTTCTTTGATGGACATTTTAACTCTTTTTCGAACTAAGGCATATTTTTCGTATTTTTCTGATTGTTTCGATCCACCAAGGGGTGCCCTTTTCCCCTTCTCTTGTTCTTAGCTTCGTTCCACAAAATTACCTTCGAAGTTTATGAATTTGGCAATTAAGTTGATGGTCACATGACTGCTGATCACATGACAAAACACAGAAGAATGCCACTGCCAAAACAGTTTCTGGTCTTGGTAAGTCACAACATCAGCTTTATAAACTATCAGGAACGATATCAAATATCATTTAATTTGGATTAGATATATCATTTCTTGGTAATTTCCTAGTTTGATCAGATATAGTATTTCAGTTTGGAAGAGTGATGTCCCCTAAAATATGTCTGCCAAAATACAGTGGTTCTACGCATTCTTGGCGTTGGGGTCATTACGGCGATTGGTAATCAACCGCACAATTCCCTTCGATCAGAAGATCATAATTAGGCCGAGTGGCGTCGTTTTTGTCACGCGTTATAATATATTTATAAATATTTAACACTAAAGCTAAACCTAACCCCTGGACCCAACGCCCAATCAACAGATACTCCGAAATGATTACATGCCAGCGTAATGACCCCAACGCCAAGAATGCGTAGAACCACTGTATTTTGGCAGACATATTTTAGGGGACATCACTCTTCCAAACTGAATTACTATATCTGATCAAACTAGGAAATTACCCATTTCTTTAGGTAATTTACCTGTTCGTACACCCCCCCCCAAACCGACTAAACGAGTGATCTCCCCTGATTGACCACACACCGTATTGTCATATTTGTGGATGTGTCAGCTGCCCTGAGCTTCTTCTGGTTTGTGTACATTTAATAAAATGTTACTTTAATAATATTTTTTTCCATCAACTTACGATTTCATCGAGGTTAGGTTTAGGAGAAGTTTCTATCTATCTATCTATTGACCTTTCGAGCCGTAACCGGCCCATAGGGCGTAGACCAAGATACACCTTCTCCTATATGAATTTTTGTTCTAGCAGTTTTCTTTAAAGATATTTTATCAAATCTCGCCATCTGTCTCTGTTCTGTGCAAGCAGTTCTATCTCATTGAGGGAGCCGATTCCTGCTGCTCTTGCCTCTCTCATCAATGTTCTTCTCAGTGTCTCCCTGGGTCTTCCTCTTTTTCTTTTACCTGTTGTTTCCCATATGAGGGCTTGCTTTGCTATTCGATTATTATCTCTTCTCATCACATGTCCAACGTATGACCATCGTCTTTTCTTTATTACTGAAGATATTAGTGGTTGATTGGCGATTTCTCTAATTTCCTCGTTGTTTTGAATTCGTTCCATTCTATACCAAGTATTTTCCTTAGACATTTATTTTCGAATGCGTTCAACTTTGTTTCTATATCTCTTGTTGTTTTCCAGCTTTCACACGCATACGTAAGGGTTGATAGTACATTTGATTTGAATAGCCAAAGTTTTGTGTTTGTGCTGATGAGTTTTGATTTCCACAACTTTCAAGGCTTCTGAAAGACATTGCTGCTTTAGCCATTCTGATTCTAATTTCTTTACTCGTATCCCCTTCTCGATCAATGTGACTTCCAAGATAGATAAAGTGATCGATCTCTTCTACTGGTTTGTTTTCCATGTATATTTTGTCACCTGTTGGAATTAAACTTTTCATGACTTTAGTCATGAGCGCGTGGCCGTGCGGCTAAAACCACTGTCCCGCTGGCTGAAAAGCCGACGTTCGGTGTTCGAAGCCCGCGGTAGACAGAAAGGATTTTTTCTATCGGGGGTGAAATAAAAATCCTGAGTCTCACACGTCGTGGCGACTGCTTTGACCAAGCGGTCCTATCTCTGGTCCTATCGCTGGAATATAAGCGGTCCTATAACTGGTTCTCTGGTCCTATCGCTGCCCCCGTCATACACCAGCAATGGTACTATGTGACGTAAAGATAGTTTGTTTTTTTCATGACTTTAGTCTTTTCATGATTGATCTCAAGCCCAATTTTGCTGGCTATTGATGATAGTTCATTTGTGTTTTCCTGCATCGTTTTTATCTGACTGCTGATGAGAACTATGTCATCAGCAAAGTCGAGGTCCTCCAAATGGTCTCCTTGTATCCATTCGATGCCTTTATTACCAGTGCAGCATTTCTTCATTATGAAGTCCATAACAATTCCAAATAACAATTGCGATAAAATACATCCTTGTTTAACCCCAGTTTCTATTGGGAAACATTAGCTCAGTCCTTCCTCTGTTCGAACTGCACATGTGTAACCATCATACATGTCTTTGATAATATTTATGATTTTTTATGGTAAACCATATTGCTTCAGAATTTTCCACAAAGAATCTCTATGAATACTATCAAATGCTTTTCTAAAGTCGATGAAGTTAAGTACAAAACGTTTTTGCTTTTCAGTGTGTTCCTCCAATATAAGTCGTAGAGTGAAAATGTGGTCAAAACAGCTTCTCCCTTTTCTAAACCCAGCCTGTTCTTCACGCATTACTGTATCTATTGAATCCTTTATTCTATTTAGGATGATTTTACAGAATAACTTTGAGGCAACTGACAAAAGTGTCACGCATCTCCAGTTGTTACAATCTCTAAGATTGCCCTTTTTGGGATCTTAACAATGATTTCTTTTTCCATTTATGAGGCATCAAGGATGCTTACGCAGAATAAAAGGATGAAATGGCAGGACAAAATTACTAACATAGAATTATGGAAATGTACCAGTAAAACACCAGTAGATAAAGAGATACAGCGAAGATGATGGCGCTGGATAGGACACACACTACGGAAGCCAACTGAGAGTATTACACAAAAGGCCCTTTTTTTGGAATCCCCAGGGGAAAAGACAAAGAGGAAGACCAAGGAATTCTTGGAGAAGATGGATAGAAGCAGAGATGAAGATGATGGGGAAGACATGGAATGATCTTAAAAGAATGGCAAAAAACAGAACGACTTGGAAAGTGTTTGTTGAAGACCTATGCTCCACTGGGAGCTAAAAACGTAGAGAGAGAGAATTGGGATACCTAACTCTTTAGATCTACCAAGAAAACCGTTAAATTTGCAACACTGGTTAAAACAATTTCACTTTAACTATAAATGAATTTTAATCGAAACTAGATTACCTTCTTCTTCTTTCCTTCCTCATCTGCCTTTCAGCGTCGAGGGGAGATATAATTTGCGGTATTTTGCTCTTCTGTTCGCCTCTGCTGCTGTTATGTTCCTAGTGCTTATAATATTCCATCGACCCATCTTTTTCGTGTTCGACCCTTGGGTCTGGTGTTCTCACAACGTTTGTTGAAGGCTCGTTGTGTTGTGTTTTGTCCTTTCTGCCTTGTCACGTGGCCAAACCATTTTATCTGCTGTTTCCTTATGTATTCTATAGCGGGGGCTATTCCTAGCTTTTTTCTCAGTTCTTCATTTCTGATCTTTTCTCTCAGACTGTTTCCTGTCATTCGTCTAACACATTTCATCTCTGTAGATGTTATTTTTCTTATTGTTCTTGCATCCAGGGTCCAGGTCTGGCATTGGTAGCACAACGTTGGGATGAAGACTGTATTGTATAGTGCTCATGGTAGCACAACGTTGGGATGAAGATTGTATTGTATAGTGCTCGTTTTGCCTCCAGAGTTATTTCTTTGTTGGACAATAGTGGTGATAACTGTCCAATGATTTGACAAGCTTTGTTGCATCTTGATTCTATCTCTGCTGTTTGAGAATTATCGTTTGTCATTAGACTTCCCAGGTATTTGAATTCCTCTACTTGTTTTAGTTGTCTGCCTTCTATAGTTATGTTGATGTTCTGTTTATTTTTGGCGATATTCATGACTTCTGTTTTGTTGATATTGATTTTCATGTTGTATTTTGTGCCTGAGATGTTGAGTTTGTTTAAGTGTTCTTGTAGGTCTTCTATTGTTTCATGTATTAGTGACTGATCGTCTGCAAATAAGAGCTCGTTGATCCCCTCTGTCTCTGATGGTTGGCTAGCTTGCATATATGGTCCATGTATGTAATAAACAGTAGGGGGGATAGTACGCACCCTTGTTTTACACCTGATCTAACTTCGAAGTGGTCTGTGTAGCCTGCTGCTGTTCTGACCTTGCAGCTGCTGTTGACGTAGAGACTTTTAATAAGGTTGGTTAGATGTTAGATTACTCCGTAAGTTGTTAGTATCTCCACAGTTATTCTCTGTTTACTCTGTCGAATGCTTTTTCCTGGTCAATGAAGGCTATGTATAAGTTTTGATTGTGTTCTGTCGTTTTTCTGCAAGCTGTTTTATTGTGAATAGTGCGTCGGTACATCCTCTGTTTTTTCGGAACCCCATTTGAGAATCGCTTAACACTAGTTCTATTATTGGTCTCAACCTTATTTCCAAGATTTTGGCCTATAGCTTTCCTACATGGCTGAGAAGAGATATACCTCTACATTGATTGCAGTCTCTTTTGCTACCTTTCTTTTTCCATATTGGTATGATGATTGCCTGTTGCCAGTCTTCTCTCTCTCTCTCTCTCTCTCTCTCTCTCTCTCTCTCTCTCTGTGATCAGGACTCAATCAGAGTAGGATTCCAGACTCTCACATGAAATCAGCTGTCAGGTTAAATGTGTTGATCACCCCCACAGACAGAACATCACAATTAGAGTCCGCCAGATCCACTCTGATTGAACACCCGTTAAAACGTTGCACTGTGTTCTGCGCCAGTGGCCCAGTGCATCCGATTTCAGGCAGCATTTTATTCAGGTTTGCTTTCCTTAGCCTTTGATTGTCCCAATCTTCCTGCAAGGCAGCAGATTGCCTTTTCTGTAGCCAGTCTTCTGGGGCTTGTTGTTGGTGCCATGCTGCATTAAATATTCTCTGCAGCCATTGCATTCCTGTTTCTCCTGCTGCTGCTATTATTTCTATTGGTATGTTATCTATCCCCGGTGCTTTATTTCTTGGTGCATATTTGATTACTTCTTCTATTTCCTCTTTCATGATGTTGGGTTCAGTATTTGTGAGTTCTAGCGTGGTTTTGTTGTCTTATTGGTATGTTTTAACAGGTCTTCAAAATATTCTTTCCATCTCTGTTGCATACATTGATTATTTGATATTGGTTGTCCGTCTTTGTCATTTATCAGCTCAGTAGGATCATGGTTTTCTTTTCTCGCTCTTGTGGTTTTTACTGTAGAAATCGCTTGTGGCTGTCTTGAAGTCCCTGTTCATGTTTTGTCCGAATTCTGTCCAATTCTTTTTCTTAGCTTCTTTGATGGACATTTTAACTCTTTTTCGAACTAAGGCATATTTTTCGTATTTTTCTGATTGTTTCGATCCACCAAGGGGTGCCCTTTTCCCCTTCTCTTGTTCTTAGCTTCGTTCCACAAAATTACCTTCGAAGTTTATGAATTTGGCAATTAAGTTGATGGTCACATGACTGCTGATCACATGACAAAACACAGAAGAATGCCACTGCCAAAACAGTTTCTGGTCTTGGTAAGTCACAACATCAGCTTTATAAACTATCAGGAACGATATCAAATATCATTTAATTTGGATTAGATATATCATTTCTTGGTAATTTCCTAGTTTGATCAGATATAGTATTTCAGTTTGGAAGAGTGATGTCCCCTAAAATATGTCTGCCAAAATACAGTGGTTCTACGCATTCTTGGCGTTGGGGTCATTACGGCGATGGTAATCAACCGCACAATTCCCTTCGATCAGAAGATCATAATTAGGCCGAGTGGCGTCGTTTTTGTCACGCGTTATAATATATTTATAAATATTTAACACTAAAGCTAAACCTAACCCCTGGACCCAACGCCCAATCAACAGATACTCCGAAATGATTACATGCCAGCGTAATGACCCAACGCCAAGAATGCGTAGAACCACTGTATTTTGGCAGACATATTTTAGGGGACATCACTCTTCCAAACTGAATTACTATATCTGATCAAACTAGGAAATTACCCATTTCTTTAGGTAATTTACCTGTTCGTACACCCCCCCCCCCAAACCGACTAAACGAGTGATCTCCCCTGATTGACCACACACCGTATTGTCATATTTGTGGATGTGTCAGCTGCCCTGAGCTTCTTCTGGTTTGTGTACATTTAATAAATGTTACTTTAATAATATTTTTTTCCATCAACTTACGATTTCATCGAGGTTAGGTTTAGGAGAAGTTTAGGGTATTTTAAAGCCAGAAGTCTTCTAATGACAGATTAGAATCATAATCATTGAACGGCAGAATAAAGTTCGAAGAGACCTTACTTACTAAACTTACTTGAACAAATTGAAGACGACGCTGCTTCTATTATTACTTGACGACGTCTTATGTTGCCATAGTAAAGTAAACAGCTTTAATACTTAATTTTGTGTTCTCAATTTCCTGGAAAGTGAAAGCGTTCTGGTTCTTTTAATTTTAGAACATAGTGGAACGTGGCATGATGAGAATTGTCAAAAGATTGTTTGTGTTTTGTTATTTCACTAATGAATTGCAGCTTACCAGTGAGTACTTACCTGGACTCTGGACCACGACTGTCTCTATAATAGAGTTTATAGAGCCTAGGTTAGTTTAGTTTAATAGATTCTTCAGTTATTCTGAGATTCCTTTTACTTCGTTAAAATACTTAATTTTTTTTTTCATACTACACTGTGACAACAGTGTGAAGTAACTTAGTAAGGTAGGAGTGTAGCTCAACTGAGTGTACACTTGCATTGGTTGCAACCTACAATATTGCTTCATCATATATTATTAATAATTCAATTCATTATAAAGATATACACATAGTATAAAAAAAGTAGTAAAGAGCCGCCCCCCCCGTCACGCCAAGTTGTATAGGGAATATGGTGTTAGTACTGTTAGTGACCATAAATTTTACAGACCTTCAGCACATGATTTTTGGGGTAATGTGGTTGGGATTACGCCCGTGCAGCTTTACTTTCCCAGAAAAAAATTCCTGTACCCATTTAAGGCTGGATGAACCCAGAAGCCGTCGGTTGGGATCGAACCCTACCTCTTGACCTTTGTAGTCCAGTTCACTAACCACTGAGCTATCGCGGCGTCCATATACACGTAGTGCTGTACTATAATAAATGATACATTATGATTATAACATTTATGATTTACATAACCAGTTTGAACTCCTCTCCCCCCCCCCCCCCCCCCCCCCCCCCCCCTTAGTTGTCTTAGTTAAAAGTTATTTCATAGATTAGTATCATGTATAATAGAACAATATCCTGTCGTCACCTTCAACAAATGTTCCCTCTGCTGTTTGTGTTATGTGGCATCTATGTGGTCAAAGTAACAAATATTCAACTCTTTGTACCATGAAGAACATAAACTTTACAGGTGACATACTCACATGCAGAAACCACCCAGACAAAAATAAAACACTTTCTGACATTAACAAAGCAATCCATATAGTGTTACAGGATTATACTTTTATGTGACAACTTTCCTAACTTGGGGCATGCACTTTTAATACATCTATTGTCATGATTTAGTTGTGATAACTGATATTTAAAAACTATTTTCAGAACTAATGGGCAGCCAAATTGAAGTGACAGCTTACAAGTTGGTATTTTGAACAGATCACATCACACCTGTTACAATATTTGGTGAGCCGATGTTTCTAGTAAAACTGATTTACTGTTTAAAAAAAAATGTACCATTCCTTTTTTGTTTTTGATGGCATTCATTCATCATTTTCATTCTCCTTTTCTGCAAAACGTAACAACATGTTTTGTTATCAAATCCACAATAACCAAAAAAAATGAAAGATTTGAACAAGATAATAAGCTGCCATTTTTTAATGGATATGATTCAATTAGACAAAGGCTAAAGTGGACTGATCTATCTATCTATCTTTCGTTCGCCTGAAGCATTGTCTATATCTGCAATGTCGTTTCCTGTATAAATGTTACTGTCTTTTGTAATTCTTGCAGTGGCCCATATAGTTTTGTCTGTAGTGTTGTATCTATGGGCCAATGGATTTTCCTCAGTCTACTATATTCAGTGCAGTCTTGAAGTATGTGTTCAGCAGTCTGGGGCGCCTGTCCACATGTACAAGTAGTTGAGGTGCCGATCTTGAATTTTGTATACATGTGACTATGGAGTCGATTGTGTCCTGTTCTGAGACGTATAATGATAACTTGTTCATATCTATTCATATTATAAAAGGCATCCTGATTTGGGGCTTGTGGTCCTCTGATTGATTTGATTATCTGTTTCTTATGATGGTATGTAACAGGTGTATCTAGTTGTGTGCCTGTTGAACCTTCCTTTGCCAACTGATCTGCTTTCTCATTTCCTGGTATTCCACAGTGAGATGGGATCCACTGCAGGGCAACCCTGTGGTGCTTGCAGAGTTCAGTCAATAAGGTCTGCAGATGTGGTAATTTTCTGGATTGTAGTGCCTGGAGTACTGATCTTGCATCTGTCAAAAACACTACAGGCTGCGGGCTAAGATTAATGTTCAGCAGTTTTTCTATTGCTAACTTTATTGCTTGTATTTCTGCATCATAATTGTGACAATATTTCCCTGTTGCTATTTTATTCATATCCCTAGTGTTATTTGGGTATTCTATATATGCACCTGCTCCCCCATTTTTTACTGCATTCTGTGCTGATCCATCTGTATACACACGAATCCATAGGTCTTGTGGGTATTCTTCATCCAGGAAACTGAGAGTTATTGTTTTTCGCTGTAGACTATTCTGTTCCTCTTTATCAACTATTCCTTTCACTTCTGTCCGTATTTGAACTAGTGGACTGATAACATTAAGAGATTCTTGTATCATCAAGGAAAATTACAGTGTTAAATGGTGGTCTATGACAGTCACTATACAAGGATATAAGGATGGGGTGGAAGTTAGTTGAAAATAATACTAAAAACTAACAATACTATCTATCTATCTATTGACCTTTCGAGCCGTAGCCAGCCCATAGGGCGTAGAAGAAGATACACATTCTCCTATATGAATTTTTTTTTCTAGCAGTTTTCTTTTAAAGATATTTTATCAAATCTCGCCATTTGTCTCTGTTCTGTGCAAGCAGCTCTATCTCATTGAGGGAGCCGAATCCTGCTGCTCTTGCCTCTGTCATCAATGTTCTTCTCAGTGTTTCCCTGGGTCTTCCCCTTTTTCTCTTACCTGTTGTTTCCCTTATGAGGGCTTGCTTTCTATTGACCTTTCGAGCCGTTGCCGGCCCATAGGGCGTAGACCAAGATACACCTTCTCATATCTGAATTTTTGTTCTAGCAGTTTTCTTTTAAAGATATTTTATCAAATCTCGCCATTTGTCTCTGTTCTGTGCAAGCAGCTCTATCTCATTGAGGGAGCAGAACCCTGTTGCTCTTGCCTCTCTCATCAATGTTCTTCTCAGTGTCTCCCTGGGTCTTCCTCTTTTTCTCTTACCTGTTGTTTCCCACATGAGGGCTTGCTTTGCTATTCGGTTATTATCTCTTCTCATCACATGTCCAACATATGACCATCGTCTTTTCTTTAATACTGAAGATATTAGTGGTTGATTGGCGATTTCTCTAATTTCCTCGTTTGTTTTGAATTCGTTCCATGCTATACCAAGTATTTTCCTTAGACATTTATTTTCGAATGCGTTCAACTTTGTTTCTATATCTCTTGTTGTTTTCCAGCTTTCACACGCATACATAGGGGTTGATAGTACATTTGATTTGAATAGCCAAAGTTTTGTGTTTGTGCTGATGAGTTTTGATTTCCACAACTTTTCAAGGCTTCTGAAAGACATTGCTGCTTTAGCTATTCTGATTCTAATTTCTTTACTTGTAGCTCCTTCTCGATCAATGTGACTTCCAAGATAGATAAAGTGATCGATCTCTTCTACTGGTTTGTTTTACATGTATGTTTTGTCATCTGCTGGAATTAAATTTTCATGACTTTAATCTTTTCATGATTGATCTCAAGCCCAATTTTGCTGGCTATTGATGATAGTTCATTTGTGTTTTCCTGCATCGTTTTTATCTGTCTGCTGATGAGAACTATGTCATCAGCAAAGTCGAGGTCCTCCAAATGGTCTCCTTGTATCCATTCGATGCCTTTATTACCAGTGCAGCATTTCTTCATTACGAAGTCCATAACAATTCCAAATAACAAGGGCGATAAAATACATCCTTGTTTAACCCCAGTTTCTATTGAGAAACATTCGCTCAGCCCTTCCTCTGTTCGATCTGCACATGTGCAACCATCATACATGTCTTTGATAATATTTATGATTTTTGATGGTAAGTCATATTGCTTCAGAATTTTCCACCAAGAATCTCTATGAATACTATTAAATGCCTTTTTGAAGTCAATGAAGTTAAGTACAAAAGCTTTTTGCTTTTCAGTGTGTTCCTCCAATATAAGTTGTAGAGTGAAAATGTGGTCAAAACAGTTTCTCCCTTTTCTAAACTCAGCCTGTTCTTCACGCATTACTGTATCTATTGAATCCTTTATTCTATTGAGGATGATTTTGCAGAATAACTTTGAGGCAACTGAAAAAAGTGTCACGCCTCTCCAGTTGTTACAATCTCTAAGATTGCCCTTTTTTGGAATTTTAACAATGATTCCTTTTTTTCATTTATGAGGCGTCTTCTCTGTTTTCCAAATGATGTTGAACATTTTTTGGAGATGTATTAGATTATGGCTATCAATTGCCTTGAGGATCTCAGCTGTTAACTTATCCTCTCCAGCAGCCTTGTTATTGGTCATAAGCTTTAAGGTAGTTTCTATTTCGCTCAAGGTGAAGTCATCTAAATTTACATCTAATTCTGCTGCTTTTATTTCAGCTTCAAAATCTATTAAACTGTGGGGTAGTGGACGGTTAAGAATTTCTTTGTAGTGTTCCGCCCAACAGGCTTTTATGTCTGCGCTTGTTGTTAGCATTAATCCAGATTTGTCTATAATTGGTGTTCCACTGGATGTATAGGTGTTTTTCAGCATCTTTTGTACAGTATAAAGAGTTCTGCTGTCTCCTGTAATTGCAGCTGTCTCTGCTTTCTCTGCCAAATTGTCTATATAAGCTCTTGTATCTTTTCTTGCTGAACTTTTCACTTTGTTGTCTAATTCTTTGTATGTTGCTTTTGCCAGGTCCTTTCCAAGATCTATCTTTACATTAGCCATGGCTCTCTTCGCTTCTTTTCTTTCTTTGATGCATTTCCATATGGTATCTGAGATCCAAGCTTGTTTTTCCATTTTCTTCAGTCCAGCACTTGCTTCTGCTGCTGTCATTAGTATTTTGCTCTGTGAGTCCCACATTTCATTGATATCTAAGTCTATTTCACCGAGTGCTGTATAACAATTACTTAGCTCTATGTTAAACTTTTCCTTTATGGCTTCATCTTTCAATTTATGACTATCAATTTTATGTGTAATTGACCTCTTCTGTTGGCTTCTAAATTTTAATCTTATTTTCCCAATGCACAGGTTGTGGTCACTATTAACATCAGCACCTATGTATGCTCTTACGTCTATTAATGATGATCTGAATTGTTGTTTAATACATAGGTGGTCGATTTGATTTGAGGTTCTATCGTCAGGAGATATCCATGTTGTTTTGTGAATATTTTTGTGTGGAAATAATGTCCCTCCTATAACTAAATTTTCTATTAAACATAATTCTATTAATCTTTCTCCATTCTGACTTGTAGTATCACAGCCTTCTCTCCCCATTACATGTTCCACTCTGTAGTATCACAGCCTTCTCTCCCCATTACATGTTCCACTCCTGCGTTGTCTTTTCCCACTTTGGCGTTGAAATCTCCCATTACAATTAAAAGATCATGTTTGGGTATTTTGTTTATAAGTTGTTGTAGTTGGTTATAAAAATTGTCCTTAACATCATCATCAGCTTCGTTTGTAGGCGCATAACATTGAACAATTGAAAGTCTTCCATGTTTTGTTTTGTGTCGTGTTCGTATCAGACAGCTATTTACTGGTTCCCATTCTAATAAACTTCTTGCAGCTATGTTTGTCATCATTATGCCTACTCCTTCGCTGTTTTCCATCTTCCCTTCCAGAAAAAAACTACTATTTTATTATCAACAGATTTCTTACCCGTTCCAAGCCAGCGCATTTCACTTAATCCTAAAATATCTAGATCGTATCTATCTATCTCGCTCGCGACCTGTGCATGTTTCGTCGATGCGGCCATTGTACGTACATTCCAGAATCCTATTTTCGTTGTTGTTTTAGGGCCAAAAAAACTATCACTACTATTTACTGCTAATTTATACATTATGTATCAGGTCTACGTTTCATTAACAACATCATTTTTACGATAGCGGCTTGTTGAACCTCTGATCAACGGTTCTATACCAAGCCGGAGAAAAATAATTCCTCCATTTTGGAAACAACCAGAAACAATACAGTTAATACAAAATTATATTTAATCTGTTAAAATTTGTTACAAATGTTCTACATATGTCAACCTAAAACCAGTCTGGTCCTGTTGATTAGTGGTGCTAATTTGTCAACCAAATAACCAAGCCTATCTGACAACAGATCTGTGGCTGATACTACAAAAATTCTATTTAAACATATAGCTGAAAAAAGTGATTCAAGTAGAGGTGCAGTCTTATGAAGTTGAGGAACTTATAGGCTCATTTACTATTTTACAGAAATAAAATTATTAAAAATGAGATGATTCTTCTTCTTTTCTCTTTTCACTGATACCTAAAAGGTGTCGTGGTTATATCATTTGTCGTTCTTGAGCTGCTCGAATTGTCTGAATTAGTGATTTTCTTTTGTTGTTACATGTCTCTGTCACTGCATCTATCCATCTTCTTCTGGGTCTTCCTCTTGGTCTTTTTCCATGCATTCTTGAGAAGAACGCCCTTGATGGTGATTGGTGAGGATTCATTTTGACCAGGTGGCCAAACCATTTAAGTTGTTGTTCTATATATTCTTGGCAGGGTTTTGTTCCTACCATTTTACTTATGGTTTCATTTGGTATTCTATCTCTTCTTGTGTTGTTTGTTACTTTTCTCAAGCATCGCATCTCACATGTATTGATCTTTCTTAATTGTGATTTAGAAAGGGTCCATGTTTGACTTTCATAGCACAAAGTTGGTATGAAAATGCTATTTATGGTATGATTAATTATTACTAATCAATTTATTTTAAAAAGCATTACATGCTTAATCTTTTCTCAATTATTTTTCTTAAATTTTGTTATAATCATCACTGTTAAATATAACAGTGTCACATCATTATGACCAGGATTGTAAATGCTTTAACAAATCTTTGCAGAATTTATTTGACTTCATATCCAAATATTCTCTTTTCATTTTTTTTTACTTCCTTGTCAAAAATGTTTTTTTAAAAATCATTTTCATTCTTTTTAACACAACCTTTAACTGAACTGTTCTGTGCCACACATCTGATAGACATCTATCATCTAGAGCTAGCATTGTTCTCAGATATTTCCTGTAATTGTACATTCTGAAGGAATATTTTTCTTTGTTGCAGACATTTTGTTATTTTGTTTTTGCCTTTTTTCACTGTAATGTCAATCATTTTTTGTTACTGTTTTTTGCATTTATTGATAAAGAATGTACCTTCACCATACTATAGATTGTTATATTGTAAACACCCCACTTATATCTCAGGTTTTTAAAATAGATTTTAGCATAATCTATTTTACAAGTTAAATAATTGTAAGATAATACACAACCATGCATAACACTTTGTTTAATCTGATGAAACACTCCCAGTTGATTGTGAAACTACAGTATATATGGACACTGCATGGGCTGGCTGTTTATTGTTTTAATGTGCTAATCACCTGATGGCTCACCTGAACTTGTAGAATACTACACAGGTAGACTGGATATTCACTTGGACTTGATAGCAGGTTTTCACAAGTGAAACATGTCTATGACTTGGTGAGTTTTTTTGTTTTTTTTAAATTGTGTAAGGTTGGGGGGGGGGGGGGCGGAGGTGTATAGTACATATGAATGATTATTTGTCATCTTCTTCAGCTATGTAATTAGTATGTATGATAGATATGTGCCCACTATATGAAATTAGATCTGTATTTGCATGTTTTCATTCCTGTATTCATCTCACTAATAGGTCATTTCTTCTGAGGTTTTTGGTACTTATTTACTTCATAACTACCGCAAACACCTTGGTTCTTGGAAAGACCAAAGTTGGTGTGGGTCGTGATGTGATGGGGTTCACATCACCAGAATTAATTTAATAACTAGCAATTAACATATTTTAACTTTACACTCTGTTTTAACCTCTTCTGGGTCCATCTAGCCCATACTAACTTCAGCTGTCGATCTTATCTTCTCTGCCAAAGCAGTTGCAGATTTAATTTATCACCATTCTTCAATTGTCTTATTTCAAATTTTTTCTTTTTTTAATCCACCATTATTCCATTTATTAACACTAGATGACTTGTGAACTACCCTGGACCAACTATGCAATAATTTCCAGATGGTAGTCATTCAGTGGACACCTTCACACTGTAATATACATGGGAACGAACGCGCAGATAAATTAGCTAAGGAGGGAGGGAAATTGCCACAAGAGAACCATCCGCTCAGTTATGATGAAGCCAAATCCTTCCTCAAGGGTCAGTTCCATGAAAAATGGAAACGAGAACACCCAAAGCATAACGAGAGTGACAAATACCACCAACTATCAAGGAGGGATCAAGTCATTATACTTCGCCTACGCACTGGCCACAATAGAATGAGAAATCACATGTTCACAAAATTCAAAATAGGTACAACCAGCCTATACCACTGTACACTGGACAATATGACTACAAATCATGTTCTACAGGATTGCCCCAAGTACACAGACCTGATAAGAGCAATGTGGTCCACGCCCACTATATGGGGCAATCGATTCGCTTAAACAGACAGCTGACTTCATGAGAGAGTCTGGAATCCTACTCTGATTGAGTCTTGATCGCAGAGAGAGAGAGAGAGATCCCATTTATTGTCTTGTGACCTTCACCTTTATTCTCATGTTAACTCACCCAATTCTAGTCAAGCAGTGAATATTTTATTTACGCCACAGCTGTTTGTTTTCATCTCAAAGTGGTATTTTAGTTCTGATCTTGGAAATTGTGTGGCATTTATGGATGAAGAGTCCAGCACATTCCATTTATCTTTAAAACTGATAGTTCATGGAAGTGGTTTCATTTTTTTTTCATCATACACACAAAGTTACATTTCCCTCTATAAAGTAAATATTTAACTGTCAATTATATTTTAGTAGTTAATGCTTATAACAAAAGAAATCAAAGACTGACAAACCTTAAATCTTTGGGGAATGTAATATGTAATTTTTAACCCCAAAAGTTTATAAATTTTAAGATACAGCTTCTTCTAATTAATATTGAATGTTTAATAGAATAAACAAATGTTTTTTATCTTACTGGAAAGATACAATTGCTGGAATCAACTAAAGTCTCAATAACAAATGACAGTGACTCTCATTTAAGCTGTTCTGCTTACCTTTCACTCCGCCATATTTATTTTCAACCCCTGATTTATTTTTGTTATGAGTATGACCCTTATATCTTTATACACTGTAGAAATGAAAATTCTTTTATTATCTTAATGTAAATCTACTCACCCTGTAACAGGTGGTCTAGAGATAAGGTGTTGGATTCTGGACAGCAATGTCCTGGGTTCAAATCCCACAAAAGCTGGTGGGATTTGTCTCTTTGAATCCATTGATTCTTTAAGGCTTCACTATTCCCCAATTTCTGGGTAGTGATGTCCAAGATAAGAACAAAACAGCAGATCTATGTCTACACACTTTACAGAACCTTTTCCAGTTAAGCGTTTAAAGAGTATGTCAAAATTGTTTCTGAGCTGCCAAATTGTTAAACAACTGATAACCTGCAAGTGATAAATCTTACCACATAACCAATGCAGAAGATGAGAATCTGTATACAATTATTAACATTCACATCTACTCTTGTGGTGTCACTCGCCTTTTCTCTTTGCTTCCTTTAATTGCTAGCATTTGTTGTTTCTTTGTTGTACACATTTTTATATTTACAAATGAACATTTTAAAAATCTCTCTTCAGCCATAAGAGGTCTCGAAATGATGGGAGGAAAACAAGCAAGAAACGACGACACAGTGAAGGGTCAGATGCTGTTCTTTACCAAATCTCAAAGAATGGATCACAGAACTCTTCTGGTGTTTTATCCAGTCAACGTAACATTTTAAATTCTACACATTTAATACCCACTGGTCAATACTTAGATCATTACAAACGACCCATGAAAAACCAAGATGAAGTACATATTAAAAAAATAAAGAATATACTATTAATGACATCATCAATAGCAGATAACAATACCTTTTTAAATGTTATAGAAACAAGTGACCTTGATCAAGCTATTGAGCTACTGAAGGGAAGCCATCCTCTAACACAGAATGAGCTGGATAGAATGCTGATCCTCTTTTGTCGTCATGGTCTCAAATTTTTTATTCAGAAACTTGTGGGTCTGGGAGCAAATGTTGAAGTCAATGACACAAATGGAAACACGCCATTGCTGATTTGTGCAGAAAATGGTTTCTTTGACATCGTTAGTTTTCTTTTCTTGAGAAATGCAGACGTCAATGCATTTAACTCTGCAGGTGACACAGCTTTGATTCTGTCCATAAAGGCATCAGGATTGTCACAGATGGTTAAAGTTCTCCTAGCACAGACAGGAATAGATATCACTCACCAGAACCGAGATGGGTACACAGCCTTAATGAGAGCAGTAGAGGCCAAGGATATTAGCACAATTAAACTGCTGATAGACAAATACCAAGTTAGAAACCTTACATATAATGAGTCAGTGAATTGTAAGGGAGAGACAACTGAACAAATTGCTGAAAGATGTGGGCTTGGGAACCTTATCCGGATATTAAATAGGAGCAATAAAGAAAAGACACCATTACTATTGGCCAGTGAGACTTGTGATATAGAAACCTTCAACATCTTGCTGGATTGTCAATTTCTAGATGAAATGGATATGAAGACATCAGTAAATTTGACATTTAGAAAAATATTTGACAACTTTAAATTAAGACAAGACAAAGTTATAGATAACAATGAATTTGTGATGATAAGAAGACTCTTGGAATGTGGAGTAAGCATGAACATGGGGAAATATAGCGAACTAGTTGTTGCTGTTGAAGTCGGGGACTACAAATTGGTTGATCTTCTGTGTCAACATCTTCATCCACAACAAAAAGTTAGAAGATACAATAGCGTCACAGAAGCTTTAAAAGCTGCAGCTAAATGTGGTCGATGTGACCTTGTTGAACTTTTACTACAACATCAAGTAGACATCAACCAGGGTTTTTATTCTGATTCCCCATTGGACAATGCCCTCAGTCACAAACATTTTGAATGTGCAGAACTTCTTGTCCAACATGGCGCTACAATGGACTTTGGTCAAGCACTTGCATCTGCCTTGAGACAGAGAGAACCAGATTACATGAACTTTCTTTTTGACAACTATAAATCAGACATCTTGAATTATGCAGTGAACGAAGCTGACGAGTTCAATAAGTTCTTACGGCAAGCTGCAAGTTTGGGAGATTTGGAGACCATAACGCATCTACTTGATGCTGGGGCAGATGTTAATTGTGAAAATTTTTCTGAAGAGACCCCACTGAGTAAGTCACGTAATGGAGAAGTTGCTAAGTTTCTGATTAGCAGGGGAGCAAACGTCAATCATGTGACACACAAAAGCAATACTCCCTTGCTGAATTTTCTAATCAACAGACACGATTACAAAATGGATATTTTGTTGCATCATCTTATCAACAGAGACAATTACAGTATAGATGTTGTTGATGCTCTGCTAGAAAATGGAGCTTCTGCTAATGGAAGAAATAGTAGAGGTAGAACACCGTTAATATTGGCAGCTTCTAAGGCTGGAAGTGTGGCAGTGTTAAAGGCTTTGTTGGATCATGGTGCTAACTTTAATGACCAGGATGTAGACGGTAATACTGCTCTTATAGCAGCTGTCTATGTATGCTGTCCAGAAAATGTGTCATTTCTGCTTCAGTTTGCCCAAGAGACAAAATATACTATTGATGTACAAAATAAAGCAGGGCTCACAGCTTTCATGTGCTCTATGCAATCAAATAATATTAGCATTCAAATTGTGAAATTACTAGTAGACCATAGCACTGATGTAAATACAGAAGATCACAATGGAAATACAGCACTTCTTACTTTACTTAATAAGTTCTTGAGACCATCAAAGGAGATTCTGATTAATCTGATCACTGCTGGGAGCAATGTAAATCATCAGAACAATGATGGATTCTCTCCCTTGGTGCTTGCCGTCCAATCTGGCTGCCCTAGGTCTATATCAACACTGATCGATGCAGGAGCAGACGTGAATGCAGTCAGTAAGAAAGATAAAACAAAAACTGCTCTTACATTTCTAACAGATAAAAAAAAATTTAAACAAAGTGATGTATCCTGTCTCAAGGTTCTTCTAGAGGGAGGTGCTGACTCATCATATGCTGGTGAATTTGTTATTCGGAATTTGATTTTTCGGGATGAGATAGGAATTATCCCTATGCTTATTAAATCCGGACTAGGACCTGCAAAGTTTAGTATGCCGGATTACAGTATTAATGATACTCTGTCCCCACTAAGTATGGCACTAAGATATTTTGATGTCTCATTGGCCAAATATTTTTTTGGAAACTTGTTTCTGACAAACAAATCTGACGTGTCTTCTTTGTTGACTGACAAGACTTTTCGCTGTTTACTTGAAAACAGAGATCATCATGATTGTTTGAGTTTTCTTGATGAGCTTTCCTCACAACCAATGTCACTCTTTCAGTTGGCCTTTGTGGAAGTATCGTCTGCTATAGGAGCATCCCCAGAGCGTAAGAACAGAGTAAACATGTTACCCATACCTCAGGTCATGAAGGACAAACTTCTCTTTCAGTCAGAAAATGTCACATTAAATTTTCCAACAGAACTCAGAGCTACATCTATATTTCATGATGATGATGAAGTCTCCAGTGAAAGTGAGGAATATGATTATAATTATACAGATTGGGCTGATGATGACGGAGATGTTACTAGCAATTATGATAATTGGGATGACGGAGATGTAGGTAGCGCTTCTGATTGGTATTGATAAATAAGTAGAAATTCCATGGTTCAGTTCCTGCCAAACAGTGCAAAGTACAAAGTTAGCAATTATGGCACTTTGAGATAGCCAACAACATAAATTTAGCGATAATGATTGAAGATAAGGATGAAGATTATGAATTGCTTAAATTCTGCTAATCTTTGGGGAAAAAATATTAGAAAAGCGGTTCAGAAAGTTGGGGCAAATGTGGAGAAGAAGGAAGTTGGAAGATCCATTTGCAATAGGCTAAAAAAGGAGGCTGGAGAGTCAGAGGTAGACATAATAAAAAATTATGGATGGATGGATTGACAGTGTTGTACAGGATAAGATCAAAGGTGGAACTGTTACACAGCACACAAGGTTGATGGTAGTGGAGGAACATAATATCCAAAACTTTTTGGTATGGTGGAGCAGCATATACATACAAGTGCATATTATATATATATCTTTTCATTTTTGCACAAGTAGATAAAAGACATCAATTAGCACCATTAACTAAAATAAATTACAGAAAAATATTATTTGTTTTATTGTTATTTATTTGTTGACTGAGTTGACTGGGGCTTAGGTTAGGAAGAGTTTTCTTTCACATGTAACGGAGAAAAGTCGATGAGCTTTCTTTAAGTTAACTGGAAAAGCTGGCCGTTTTGAGAGCCAGATGTTTACCTTTTGACTTAGTCCAGAGCAGGACAGATGTTTGGGACTTGGGAAAATGAACTGTTGCTAGCTCTTTATCTAGGACAAGGAGTGGACATATAATCAATACATGTACATTTTGGGAAACTGGAATTTATTTATACCTATGGTGCTATAAGTAAGGGTTCTCCAATCAAAACCAGGACTGCTAAGTCAAGAGATGAACTCATCAAAGAGACTCCATGAAAATGTGTGTGTGAAAGAAAATTGATTGCGTTTTACTAGAGTTTTGGAATCTTACTTATCTAGTTGTTGATGTTTGTTGGTCTACAGTGATTCATTGCCTACATTGTTTACTGTAGCAAATGACCATGCATGAATGGTTGAAAGTGCTGAGTTTTTTTTTCAGACTGAGAGTAATGATTTTTTCTTCTACCTTTCAGCTCCCTGTGGAGCATAGAACTTCAACAAACACTTTCCAAGTCGTTCTGTTTCTTGCCATTCTTTTAAGATCATTCCATGTCTTCCCCATCATCTTCATCTCTGCTTCAGTCTGTCTTCTTCGAGAATTTCTTGGTCTTCCTCTTTGTCTTTTCACCTGGGGATTTCAAAAAAGGGCCTGTTGGGTAATACTCTCAGTTGGCTTCCACAATGTGTGTCCTATCCAGCGCCATCGTCTTTGCTGTATCTCTTTAATCACTGGTAATTGATTGGTACATTTCCATAATTCTATGTTAGTGATTTTGTCCTGCCATTTCCATCCTTTTATTCTGCGTAAGCTTCCATTAATGAAAGTCTGTATCTTCGCGATTGTCAATTTTGTTGTTCTCCATGTTTCACGGCCATATAATAGGACTGTCCTAAAACATTGGAGTTGAAAATATTTTTCCTGACACTGATAGTAGCATAATTCCCCTATAATTTGTGCACTCCTGTAAACTTCCTTTCTTCGGTAGTTTGATCATATAACCTTCTTTCCAGTCTTTAGGTATTTCTTCCCACTCCCACATTTTTTCTAATAGATTATGTAACATCTTGGTAGAGGTGTTAATATCTGCTTTGATGGCTTCTGAAGGAATTTCATCTGGTCCTGTGGCTTTACCATTTTTTAATAGCTTGATGGCTTTCATTATTTCTTATTTGCTTGGTTTTCCACAATTAATGTGTAACTCTTCTTCTGCTGGTAGTGTTACAGTGTTTCTTATTGTTTTTGTTTGTGAATCGGACAGGCTTCTGATGTTTCGTTATCTTGTTGTTTCATAAACTCTATCTATAGCAACACACACAACTCAAATTATAGTTTTCGAACAAGATAAACAAAGTCTTTATTGATGACTTCTAACTGTTTTACAATAGTTTGACAATGTCCCTGATTCACTTAACATGTTTCATATATTCTCTTATGAAAACTGTGTTACTGGACATAGCCGACATGCGATAATTATTTTCAGTAACTTCGTGATCGTATAGTGTTCTTTGTAATATATGCATAATTCTATCTGGTGATTCTGAGGAACTTGCTAGTATCCTGACTTGATCTCTAGTTACACAGTTGGACTTCTTTCAATTATTATACTTCAGAGTCCAAAACGTATCACAAAAATCCTCTAACGAACTATATCATTTGTCTAAGTCCTAACTCTTATCTTCTGCCTTGAAGCCGGTATCTGTTTTTTCTAAGTTCTTCTCTAGCTTAAGATGAGTCTAAGTTCCTGAGTGTCTCTCCCTGCTTTTTCCTCTCTCTGCGTGTGTCCTCTCTCTCTGTGTGTCCTCCCTCTCTGTGTGTCCTACTGAGTCTTCTCCTGGTAAGTTCTTCTCTAGCTTAAGATGAGTCTAAGTTCCTGAGTGTCTCTCCCTGCTTTTTCCTCTCTCTGCGTGTGTCCTCTCTCTCTGTGTGTCCTCCCTCTCTGTGTGTCCTACTGAGTCTTCTCCTGGTCTTTTTGTCCCCCTCTAGCCACTCCCCCTGTCTAGAAGGATCATGGGAATCTAGTCTATCTAAGGCTTATCCCTCATCTGTCTGTAGTCATTATTTCTGTAGCTCCGCCTTTTATGTCTATGGTCTTATAGCTATAGGCGTCCAGTCGACAACCGTCAATCTTCCTAAGCCTCTCCCCTCACAATTAAAGCTTATGGCGATTCTTTGATCTCCTAGTCAGAGAGACCTAAAGCGTTTCCCACCGCTGGTCATAAAGAGGTCTCGGCGTTGGTGACTTCTTTGATTACGCCTTTATGCGACTTAACTTCGAATGTTTCTATTGTTTATCTGTGAGAGCTACCTTATTTCAGCAAGTGTCAGACATTTGTTTGTACGGGGTCTATCGCTCCTTCGTTGCGTTACGTAACTTCTTTTGGTCCGTGGCGACATCTATTTGGATTCCCCTGCTCAGTTTAGACACCTGTCATCTCTTGTGGATGGTTTCATTGTTTGTTACGTCTTCAGCACCTGGCGTTGTTGACCCGACTTATGCTTGTTAATTTCTTAAGTCTCCTTTTCATTCAATGTCGACCTCGGCTTATCCTTCCTCTCATTTTCGTTCTTGCATTCCTTTATTCTTTCTCTGACGTTTGTTCTATTCTCTCTACTCTCCTCATTGCCCATTATGGCTCAGTCACACTATAACATTATCTTCTTCAACCTTTCAGTTAAATTGATCTATTAATAGATCAATTTAACTCAAAATAAAAACATAGTGTGACTGCTCTTTCTACTTCATCAATGGCCAGGCCAATATCTATTTTTTTCTCATCTTCATTCATGTATTATCCACTACAATTCTTGTTCATCAACAACTAGAAATACAACATCTATTAACTTATGTCTGGGTCTGTACAAAACTCAGCAGCTATCATGAGATAACTCTAGCCCTTCTGTGTTCCTCCTCCCTAACGTAGTCCTAATTTTGGCCAATTCTCCCTATCAACATATAATTTCATTTTCATAAAAAAAATGTTTAATGTGCGTACATACAACATGTTTCATATAAAATATTTCATACAACAGGCTTGGCTAGACCAACATATATTATAGACATTACATTTAAGCAGGTCTAGTCTGTCTAGATTTCCATACCACAAAAATCCACAACACACTTCATACATACATCTGTACATCTCCAAGTTCTGTTCCACACTTGAAATCCCTATATAAGTTATAAGTCTCTCCATCTCGGGTCTCTGACTCTCTCCCTTCTCTTCTTAAGTCTATATGTCTTTCTCTCCATAAATACTCTCACTCTTCTTAATGCTGCTAGCATGTTCCGCTGTCTCTGTAAACTGTGAGTTCTCTTAACTCTTGGTACGATAAGACTTCTGCATCTGTAGTTAGCGTCCGTTCAACTCGACCCAAGCCTTAAATAAATGGATGTAAACATGGATATCACCATTTTGTACGTTTACTTCAGGTGACTTACCCCTCAAGTGGTTAGCTATATGTCTAATTAAATTCTGGCTTCTCAATGGTCAGTTGTCATCACAGGTAAACCTTGGGAATCCCTTACCCTTGTTTACATTATCGTCTAACGACTCTCATATCTCTTTTACGATTATAACATTATAACCCTTATTGGTTTCTCTACTGACATCATAACATAACATAGAATTCTGTCTCCTCATTAAGGCAACAGTACATTTACACACTTATAATAATTTCTGTACATCATTATCAATCACATTCATCATTTAGAACTCGCAGACATGGAATATTTGTTTACATATATAGCAAATTCGTCTAAATCTAGTAGGCTCATATAACAACATTATTAGGTACTACATCACAAGTAAAAATAATTACAATTCTCCCAAAGAACATATAAATCTGGGAGCCGCGATAGCTCAGTGGTTAGTGAACTGGACTACCACGGACAAGGGGTAGGGTTCGATCCCAACCGACGGCTTCCGGGTTCACCCAGCCTTAAATGGGTACCAGATTTTTTCTGGGAAAGTAAAGCAGCACGGGCGTAATACTGACCACATTACCCCAAAAATCATGTGCTGAAGGTCTGTAAAATATAGGGTCACTAACACCATATTTCCCTATACGCCACATGGCGTGAAGGGGGCACTTTACTTACTTACATCACAAGTAAAAATAATTACAATTCTCCCAAAGAACATAAAAATCTAGGTTGCTTATCTGCAACTGTCTATGTATATTGTTGGTTGTGGTAATATGTTTGTTTCTGGTTACCACTTAAAATGATTACTTTTCTTCTTTTTGTATCTTTTATCTCTCCCATCACTAGTGGTTGTCAGGTCTCCTCTTTCTGACCTATCATCTTCTCTGAATCTGTTGCTCCTACCTATTTCTTCCTGGTGGTAAAAAAAAAAAAACTCTTGCCGTCGTCCCAATCGTATGGCAAAATGCAGGTCTACTTTAACTCTTTCATCGTCTTTTCTTCTCCTTTCAGCAATAATGGCATCACGCTCTGGTGTCCCTAAAGGCCAAAATTTCACTTGCTTTACCATTTCTATTTGGTTTTTTCAAACTCTTTATTTATGGCAGCAACCCCCTTTCTCGTGTTGTAGGTAATCTGTCAGTTTCAGGACGTTTCTTGCTACATTTTACCCCATCTGCTATATCCTCTAATTCCTTGTCCATATCACGCACATATTTGATGGCTTCCAGCTCTTTAATTCTCGTTTCTAGACACTCGTTTTTGTACTCTAGGCTATCTACTGTGTCTTTCAGCTCTAATAGCATCAGCTCATCTTTTTCACTTCTCTTCTCCATAATTCTTATCTCGGTATCTTGTCTTGATATTGCATCTTCTAGGATGTTTGTAGCCACACATGCATCTCTAAATTGTTTCTTCACCTCCCTTGTTTCTTAATTAATAGTTTGTGTAATTTTATCATTATGTTTAGTTTGTCCTCTAACCTCTACATTCTGTGTTTGTGCACAACTTACCTGTGTCACTAATACTTCTCTCAGTACCTTCTGTTTGTGTTGTTTTATTTTTTATTTCTACCGTTCATTTGAACTGCTTCATTAAATCTTTCATCTATTTCTTAATCGGCTGTACTATATTCCTCTACGTCGCTGGTTTCTTCAAACGTTTGTTCCATTCCCTCTAAGGCCTTCTCCTTTCTGATTAATTTGTTCTGTTTCAGGCTAGACAGCCTGTTTGTCTTGTTATTTGGCCGTTTGATTTGGACCACTTGGGCATTCTCGCATCCACGTGCTTGGTTGCGCGCTTCTCTTTGACTCCAGAGGGATCTTGCCAACCACGCCTAGGTGTTGGGTTAACATGCTGTGCCCAAACGTTTGATTTACCATTTACTTTATTTATGTCAGCCCTTCTGTCTACACTATTTATTTCATAGCTCTTACGTCCAGCAGTTTGTCTTTTGTCCTTCCATCTCCACCTAGATTCCTGGGGTGGTAATCTTCTTCTGTGAAAACGACTTGTTTCCTTTCTCACCGCGTATACTTCTTTACTCACTTCACCTATTCGTCCCTTATTTCTCCATCTATTACTCACTTGATTAACTTCCCTAGGTTTTTCTACTATTTTTCTTTTATTAAACCATTCACTGATGGTTGGGCTATCTTCAGATAGGTTTAAATTCAATTTCTTCTTGAACCCGGTTTCTTTAATAGAGACATTAATCGCTTCATCTAGCGTCTCAGGATTCAGCCTCGCTAAGTGTAGTTTTAGATCTGTGGATATTAGCCAATCTATAAAAATCTCTATTAGTTGTCTACTAAAACTGTCAGTTTCTAAACCAGATTCCTCTGCTAGAGACTAAAAGTCTATTACTGTATGCAGTTATTGTTTCTCCTCTTTCTTGTTTAAACTTCCTCAAGAGTATGAAAGCAGTGTAGGCATCTCCTACCGCAGCATACCTAGTTTTTAAATCTATCTGGAGGGACTTCCATGTGCTTGAAGGTTCAATCTTTAGCCTTCTCTGGATGAAGTCAGATACTTCGCCTCTACTTGATTTAAAAGCTATTAATTTCTTGTCTTCCTCATCTATAGAAAAAATGAGAGCATATTTTTTTCAATTTTTGCCATCCATCGTCTGAACTTGGATGGCTCACCAGAGTAATTTGAGATACTGGCACTCACTTCTTGCTGTCTAAAACTATTTTCTAGACCGGTGATGACTCTACTAATTTCTTGGTGGGTCTGCAACGTGGGTGTCATGCCTCTCTTCATCTTGATAATTAATTAATTAATAATAAACTTATTCGCTAGCAAAACACACACACAAGTTATTTAGGTCAGCAACAAGAATTTCTGCTTTCTTCCACAAACACTTATCAAGAAAAACGTATTTACTTTATACTAACAAACATTGTTCAGCATATCAAATAAATCTTTAAATTATATAAGAAAAATCCAACTTACATGATTCTGAAGTCCTATAATTCCTAACACACTTTTATAACGTCCTAATAACTACACAATAACATACTAATTTAAAACAATAATTAACTAACTAATCTTTTTCCGGTTCTCAACGTGGACATCAGTTTTCACATTTGGTTCTCTCTGTCTATTTCACTTTTACTTCTTTCCTTAAAGGAAATTCTACTGTATGAATGTTCACTTCTACTTTTAATATAGCTCGGGGATAGATCACTAAGGGCTGGCAACTTCTAGTCACTTCTTCGGGATCTTAAGATACACAGGGTGTCGTTTCACAAACAGGTAGCCATTCTTCCACTGGACTTCGATGTACTTCTATTTCTGACACATATGGCTAGGTTCGGTTGACTTCTGTAGACAAGGTTCGCTGGTGTTTTGTACACAAACACATTACTAGGCTGAACTTCTTGGTTACTTGCAAATCATGAGGACGGCACTCGTTGCTGGAAGTATGTAGGTTTACTTTATGGTTGGTTAGGCTTCTCTCTTCTCTGGACATACGATTCGCTGGCTCAACTTCTTGGTTACTTGCAAATCATGAGGACGGCACTCGTTGCTGAAGTTTATGAGAAAATTCTTACTTTTTTTTCCTCCAGGTCCTTCTTTAAAAGAATAAAATCCAGGTCACATGCAACATAAAAAGAAACGCATGTTACAGTGTTTCTTATTGTTGTTGTTGGTTGTGAATCGGACAGGCTTCTGATGTTTCGTTATCTTGTTGTTTCATAAACTCTATCTATAGTGACACACACAACTCAAATTATAGTTTTCGAACAAGATAAACAAAGTCTTTATTGATGATTTCTAACTGTTTTACAATAGTTTGACAATGTCCCTGATTCACTTAACATGTTTCATATATTCTCTTATGAAAACTGTGTTACTGGACATAGCCGACATGCGATAATTATTTTCAGTAACTTCGTGATCGTATAGTGTTCTTTGTAATATATGCATAATTCTATCTGGTGATTCTGAGGAACTTGCTAGTATCCTGACTTGATCTCTAGTTACACAGTTGGACTTCTTTCAACTATTATACTTCAGAGTCCAAAACGTATCACAAAAATCCTCTAACGAACTATATCATTTGTCTAAGTCCTAACTCTTATCTTCTGCCTTGAAGCCGGTATCTGTTTTTTCTAAGTTCTTCTCTAGCTTAAGATGAGTCTAAGTTCCTGAGTGTCTCTCCCTGCTTTTTCCTCTCTCTGCGTGTGTCCTCTCTCTCTGTGTGTCCTCCCTCTCTGTGTGTCCTACTGAGTCTTCTCCTGGTCTTTTTGTCCCCCCTCTAGCCACTCCCCCTGTCTAGAAGGATCATGGGAATCTAGTCTATCTAAGGCTTATCCCTCATCTGTCTGTAGTCATTATTTCTGTAGCTCCGCCTTTTATGTCTATGGTCTTATAGCTATAGGCGTCCAGTCGACAACCGTCAATCTTCCTAAGCCTCTCTCCTCACAATTAAAGCTTATGGCGATTCTTTGATCTCCTAGTCAGAGAGACCTAAAGCGTTTCCCACCGCTGGTCATAAAGAGGTCTCGGCGTTGGTGACTTCTTTGATTACGCCTTTATGCGACTTAACTTCGAATGTTTCTATTGTTTATCTGTGAGAGCTATCTTATTTCAGCAAGTGTCAGACATTTGTTTGTACGGGGTCTATCGCTCCTTCGTTGCGTTACGTAACTTCTTTTGGTCCGTGGCGACATCTATTTGGATTCCCCTGCTCAGTTTAGACACCTGTCATCTCTTGTGGATGGTTTCATTGTTTGTTACGTCTTCAGCACCTGGCTTTGTTGACCCGACTTATGCTTGTTAATTTCTTAAGTCTCCTTTTCATTCAATGTCGACCTCGGCTTATCCTTCCTCTCATTTTCGTTCTTGCATTCCTTTATTCTTTCTCTGACGTTTGTTCTATTCTCTCTACTCTCCTCATTGCCCATTATGGCTCAGTCACACTATAACATTATCTTCTTCAACCTTCCAGTTAAATTGATCTATTAATAGATCAATTTAACTCAAAATAAAAACATAGTGTGACTGCTCTTTCTACTTCATCAATGGCCTGGCCAATATCTCTTTTTTCTCATCTTCATTCATGTATTATCCACTACAATTCTTGTTCATCAACAACTAGAAATACAACATCTATTAACTTATGTCTGGGTCTGTACAAAACTCAGCAGCTATCATTAGATAACTCTAGCCCTTCTGTGTTCCTCCTCCCTAACGTAGTCCTAATTTTGGCCAATTCTCCCTATCAACATATAATTTCATTTTCATAAAAAAAATGTTTAATGTGCGTACATACAACATGTTTCATATAAAATATTTCACACAACAGGCTTGGCTAGACCAACATATATTATAGACATTACATTTAAGCAGGTCTAGTCTGTCTAGATTTCCATACCACAAAAATCCACAACACACTTCATACATACATCTGTACATCTCCAAGTTCTGTTCCACACTTGAAATCCCTATATAAGTTATAAGTCTCTCCATCTCGGGTCTCTGACTCTCTCCCTTCTCTTCTTAAGTCTATATGTCTTTCTCTCCATAAATACTCTCACTCTTCTTAATGCTGCTAGCATGTTCCGCTGTCTCTGTAAACTGTGAGTTCTCTTAACTCTTGGTACGATAAGACTTCTGCATCTGTAGTTAGCGTCCGTTCAACTCGACCCAAGCCTTAAATAAATGGATGTAAACATGGATATCACCATTTTGTACGTTTACTTCAGGTGACTTACTCCTCAAGTGGTTAGCTATATGTCTAATTAAATTCTGGCTTCTCATTGGTCAGTTGTCATCACAGGTAAACCTTGGGAATCCCTTACCCTTGTTTACATTATCGTCTAACGACTCTCATATCTCTTTTACGATTATAACATTATAACCCTTATTGGTTTCTCTACTGACATCATAACATAACATAGAATTCTGTCTCCTCATTAAGGCAACAGTACATTTACACACTTATAATAATTTCTGTACATCATTATCAATCACATTCATCATTTAGAACTCGCAGACATGGAATATTCGTTTACATATATAGCAAATTCGTCTAAATCTAGTAGGCTCATATAACAACATTATTAGATACTACATCACAAGTAAAAATAATTACAATTCTCCCAAAGAACATAAAAATCTAGGTTGCTTATCTGCAACTGTCTATGTATATTGTTGGTTGTGGTAATATGTTTGTTTCTGGTTACCACTTAAAATGATTACTTTTCTTCTTTTTGTATCTTTTATCTCTCCCATCACTAGTGGTTGTCAGGTCTCCTCTTTCTGACCTATCATCTTCTCTGAATCTGTTGCTCCTACCTATTTCTTCCTGGTGGTAAAAAAAAAAAACTCTTGCCGTCGTCCCAATCGTATGGCAAAATGCAGGTCTACTTTAACTCTTTCATCGTCTTTTCTTCTCCTTTCAGCAATAATGGCATCACGCTCTGGTGTCCCTAAAGGCCAAAATTTCACTTGCTTTACCATTTCTATTTGGTTTTTTCAAACTCTTTATTTATGGCAGCAACCCCCCCTTTCTCGTGTTGTAGGTAATCTGTCAGTTTCAGGACGTTTCTTGCTACATTTTACCCCATCTGCTATATCCTCTAATTCCTTGTCCATATCACGCACATATTTGATGGCTTCCAGCTCTTTAATTCTCGTTTCTAGACACTCGTTTTTGTACTCTAGGCTATCTACTGTGTCTTTCAGCTCTAATAGCATCAGCTCATCTTTTTCACTTCTCTTCTCCATAATTCTTATCTCGGTATCTTGTCTTGATATTGCATCTTCTAGGATGTTTGTAGCCACACATGCATCTCTAAATTGTTTCTTCACCTCCCTTGTTTCTTAATTAATAGTTTGTGTAATTTTAACATTATGTTTAGTTTGTCCTCTAACCTCTACATTCTGTGTTTGTGCACAACTTACCTGTGTCACGAATACTTCTCTCAGTACCTTCTGTTTGTGTTGTTTTATTTTTATTTCTACCGTTCATTTGAACTGCTTCATTAAATCTTTCATCTATTTCTTAATCGGCTGTACTATATTCCTCTACGTCGCTGGTTTCTTCAAACGTTTGTTCCATTCCCTCTAAGGCCTTCTCCTTTCTGATTAATTTGTTCTGTTTCAGGCTAGACAGCCTGTTTGTCTTGTTATTTGGCCGTTTGATTTGGACCACTTGGGCATTCTCGCATCCACGTGCTTGGTTGCGCGCTTCTCTTTGACTCCAGAGGGATCTTGCCAACCACGCCTAGGTGTTGGGTTAACATGCTGTGCCCAAACGTTTGATTTACCATTTACTTTATTTATGTCAGCCCTTCTGTCTACACTATTTATTTCATAGCTCTTACGTCCAGCAGTTTGTCTTTTGTCCTTCCATCTCCACCTAGATTCCTGGGGTGGTAATCTTCTTCCGTGAAAACGACTTGTTTCCTTTCTCACCGCGTATACTTCTTTACTCACTTCACCTATTCGTCCCTTATTTCTCCATCTATTACTCACTTGATTAACTTCCCTAGGTTTTTCTACTATTTTTCTTTTATTAAACCATTCACTGATGGTTGGGCTATCTTCAGATAGGTTTAAATTCAATTTCTTCTTGAACCCGGTTTCTTTAATAGAGACATTAATCGCTTCATCTAGCGTCTCAGGATTCAGCCTCGCTAAGTGTAGTTTTAGATCTGTGGATATTAGCCAATCTATAAAAATCTCTATTAGTTGTCTACTAAAACTGTCAGTTTCTAAACCAGATTCCTCTGCTAGAGACTAAAAGTCTATTACTGTATGCAGTTATTGTTTCTCCTCTTTCTTGTTTAAACTTCCTCAAGAGTATGAAAGCAGTGTAGGCATCTCCTACCGCAGCATACCTAGTTTTTAAATCTATCTGGAGGGACTTCCATGTGCTTGAAGGTTCAATCTTTAGCCTTCTCTGGATGAAGTCAGATACTTCGCCTCTACTTGATTTAAAAGCTATTAATTTCTTGTCTTCCTCATCTATAGAAAAAATGAGAGCATATTTTTTTTTCAATTTTTGCCATCCATCGTCTGAACTTGGATGGCTCACCAGAGTAATTTGAGATACTGGCACTCACTTCTTGCTGTCTAAAACTATTTTCTAGACCGGTGATGACTCTACTAATTTCTTGCAGGGACTGCAACGTGGGTGTCATGCCTCTCTTCATCTTGATAATTAATTAATTAATAATAAACTTATTCGCTAGCAAAACACACACACAAGTTATTTAGGTCAGCAACAAGAATTTCTGCTTTCTTCCACAAACACTTATCAAGAAAAACGTATTTACTTTATACTAACAAACATTGTTCAGCATATCAAATAAATCTTTAAATTATATAAGAAAAATCCAACTTACATGATTCTGAAGTCCTTTAATTCCTAACACACTTTTATAACGTCCTAATAACTACACAATAACATACTAATTTAAAACAATAATTAACTAACTAGTCTTTTTCCGGTTCTCAACGTGGACATCAGTTTTCACATTTGGTTCTCTCTGTCTATTTCACTTTTACTTCTTTCCTTAAAGGAAATTCTACTTTATGAATGTTCACTTCTACTTTTAATATAGCTCGGGGATAGATCACTGCGGGTTGGCAACTTCTAGTCACTTCTTCGGGATCTTAAGATACACAGGGTGTCGTTTCACAAACAGGTAGCCATTCTTCCACTGGACTTCGATGTACTATTTCTGACACATATGGCTAGGTTCGGTTGACTTCTGTAGACAAGGTTCGCTGGTGTTTTGTACACAAACACATTACTAGGCTGAACTTCTTGGTTACTTGCAAATCATGAGGACGGCACTCGTTGCTGGAAGTATGTAGGTTTACTTTATGGTTGGTTAGGCTTCTCTCTTCTCTGGACATACGATTCGCTGGCTCAACTTCTTGGTTACTTGCAAATCATGAGGACGGCACTCGTTGCTGAAGTTTATGAGAAAATTCTTACTTTTTTTTCCTCCAGGTCCTTCTTTAAAAGAATAAAATCCAGGTCACATGCAACAAAAAGAAACGCATGTTACAGTGTTTCTTATTGTTGCTGTTGGTTGTGAATCGGACAGGCTTCTGATGTTTCGTTATCTTGTTGTTTCATAAACTCTATCTATAGTGACACACACAACTCAAATTATAGTTTTCGAACAAGATAAACAAAGTCTTTATTGATGATTTCTAACTGTTTTACAATAGTTTGACAATGTCCCTGATTCACTCAACATGTTTCATATATTCTCTTATAAAAACTGTGTTACTGGACATAGCCGACATGCGATAATTATTTTCAGTAACTTCGTGATCGTATAGTGTTCTTTGTAATATATGCATAATTCTATCTGGTGATTCTGGGGAACTTGCTAGTATCTTGACTTGATCTCTAGTTACACAGTTGGACTTCTTTCAACTATTATACTTCAGAGTCCAAAACGTATCATAAAAATCCTCTAACGAACTATATCATTTGTCTAAGTCCTAACTCTATCTTCTGCCTTGAAGCCGGTATTTTTTTTTCTAAGTTCTTCTCTAGCTTAAGATGAGTCTAAGTTCCTGAGTGTCTCTCCCTGCTTTTTCCTCTCTCTGCGTGTGTCCTCTCTCTCTGTGTGTCTTCCCTCTCTGTGTGTCATACTGAGTCTTCTCCTAGTCTTTTTGTCTCCCCTCTAGCCACTCCCCCTGTCTAGAAGGATCATGAGAATCTAGCCTATCTAAGGCTTATCCCTCGTCCGTCTGTAATCATTATTTCTGTAGCTCATCCTTTTAATTATGTCTATGGTCTTATAGCTATAGGCGTCCAGTCGACAACCGTCAATCTTCCTAAGCCTCTCCCCTCACAATTAAAGCTTATGGCGATTCTTTGATCTCCTAGTCAGAGAGACCTAAAGCGTTTCCCACCGCTGGTCATAAAGAGGTCTCGGCGTTGGTGACTTCTTTGATTACGCCTTTATGCGACTTAACTTCGAATGTTTCTATTGTTTATCTGTGAGAGCTACCTTATATCAGCAAGTGTCAGACGTTCTATTGCTCCTTCGTTGCGTTACGTAACTTCTTTTGTTCCGTGGCGACATCTGTTTGGATTCCACTGCTCAGTTTAGACACCTGTCGTCTCTTGTGGACAGTTTCATTGTTTTTTTCCATCTTCGGCACCTGCTTTGTTGACCCGACTTATGCTTGTTAATTTCTTAAGTCTCCTTTTCATTCAATGTCGACCTTGGCTTATCCTTCCTCTCATTTTAGTTCTGGCATTCCTTTATTCTTTCTCTGACGTTTGTTCTATTCTCTCTACTTTCCTCATTGCCCATCATGGCTCAGTCACACTATAACAGTAGTATATCTGGAGGATTATTTGAGCCGGGTCTGTTCAAAAGTTCTTCAAAGTGATCTTTCCATCTCTCCATTTGTTCCCTTATATTTCCTTATGTAATATAAGCAGATTTCCTTTCTTATCTTTAATAAAGGCATTGAGCTGTTTGCATTTTCCACTTATTTTCTTTGTGCTGTTGTACAGTTCTTTCATATTTCCTTTATTTGCTGCTTGATCTGCCTTTTTAGCTAGTTTATCTACATATTTCCTCTTATCCCTTTTAATGCATTTTCTCACTTCTTTGTTCACCTCTGTGTATATGGCCCTTTTCGTCTTGTCAGACGGTCTAGTGGAGGCTATTGCGTATTTTTTGAGGTATTGTTTTTGCCGCACAGCTTCTCTCGTGGCTAATTCTACCAATGTTTGACAAACACACGCGGTCACATAATGAACAGGCCAGGCTCGCTGATCCACAGGGTTTACCATCCTTTTTCATGAGTCTCTTCTCTTCTAAGTCCTGTCTTAGCACAGTCTCAAATGTTGTTATACCTTTCCTTATACATGCTTTCCATTATGTGCGATCACTTGCCAGATGTTGCCAGTCGTTTTCACAGATGGAGAAGTCTTTCAGAGATGATTTGCAGATATATCTATATCGTAGTTTAGGTCTGCCGATTTGTCTTTTTCCGTGTTTTAGCTCACTATATAGTATTTGCCTAGGAATGCGTTTTTCTTCCATCCGTTGGACATGCCCCAGCCATCTTAGCCTTCGACTTCTGAGCATCGACATGATTGTTAGGGTCTTAGCACGTTGCAGGACAGTTAAGTTGGTTATTTTGTCTTGCCATTTGATGTGCATTATTTTGCGGAGACATCGCATGTGGAAGACATTTAGTCTTTTTTCCTGGTTTGAGTATGTTGTCCAGGTTTCGGATCCATATAGTAGTGTGCTAAGCACACATGTTTGATATATTAGGAGTTTAGTCTTTCGAGTTAGTTTCGTGTTGTTCCATGCCCTTTTTGTGAGTTTGCCGAAGGTCGTAGCTGCCTTACCAATTCGACAGTTTATTTCTTCATCAAGAGATATGGTTTGCGTAACTGTGGATCCAAGATATGTAAATTTCTGTACTGATTCTAGTGGGCAGTCTTTTAGAGTAATAGATAGAGGTTTGAAGTCACCTTGATTTAGTATTACTTTCTTCTGAACATTAATTGACAGTGGAAAAAGGTCGCATGCTTTATCCAGGTTGTTGATCAGCGACTGTAGGGTGGCCTCACTATGAGCGACTAGGGCTGCATTGTCAGCAAATAAAAATTCTTTAAGTAGAGCAACATTTGTTTTACCCTTGTGTAAGCTTCCTGTATCTTGGCTTTATTTCATCATCATCGTGTGCCTTCTCCGCAACGAAGGTTGGCTACCATGGATCGCCATTCTACTCTGTTTCTTGCTTTGATGGTGCAGGCTGACATAGAATGACTTGTCCATCTTTTGATGTTACTCGTCCATGTTAGTCTTTGTCTGCCTCTGCCTCGTTTACCTTGTATTTTTCCTTCCAATATTAGTTTAGTAGGCTGTTGTGTCTTTTAACATGCCCCAAAAATTTCATTTGTCTTGTCTTGATTGTATTTAGTAGTTCTCTTTTTATTTTCAGCTGTTTTAAAACTTCATCGTTTGTTATCTTATGTTTCAATCTAATTCTACCTATTCTTCTATAAATCCACATTTCAAAGGCTTCAATTTTCTGTTCTGTTTTCTTGTCTAATGTCCATGTTTCTGCACCATACATGAATATTGAGAAGATGTAACATTTTGCCATTCTTAGTTTCAGCCCTGCTGATATTTGTTTTGTTGTTATTATATTTTTAATGGCATTAAAATTACTTTTTGCCATACCTATTCTTTTGTTTATTTCAGTTTTGCATTTTCCATCATTGGTTATAGTATGTCCCAGATAGTTGTAGCTCTGAACTGTCTCCAGATGTATTCCCTCAAATGTGATATCCAATTGTAGGTCTTGAGAATTTTCTTTGTTTATGATCATAGTTTTAGTCTTTTTGATATTCATATCTAGTCCATATTTTTTGCTTGTCGTGTTTATTACATTAAGTAATTGTTGTAGATCTTTAGGATTTTCTGCTATAGTCCGTTCAGATTCGTTTGCCTAGACATTAATTTATTTTTTTCAAAAACTTATTGTTCATTTGCATTGATCTTTTGAAGTTAGGTTTAGAATACTAATGTCGCTATAAAAATATTTTTTTATCAAAGAAATGTGATCCAGTTTCAAAGATGCCTTATTTAACCTATATTAAAAAAAAGTTAATCGATATTATAAACACCGGCGGGATTATGTAGATGCTTACATCTCACAGCTGATTCTTTAACATATAGGCATGACCTTCACGGCTGAATGCGCACCGTCCTAAAATAGTTATGTTTCCACTATAAATTTTTATAAAGAAATGTTACATATGAAAGTTCCCGTTTAGCACAAAATGACATTTTAGCCGAAACCGGAAATTATGTGACGTCAAAATCACGGCCGTAGACTCGAGTTCGAGTCATAATTCAGAGGCAAATCTCAATATTTACAGAAAGGAGGCGGCACTATCCATATTATCTTCTGCAAGTCTATGTGAGAATGAATATAAAGGCAAAATATTTTACTGAGCATAACATTGCTATAAAGATTTATCAATACTTCTGCAGAGAGCGTAAAAAGGGACATCTTTATTGTTCTTTATCAAACCCTGAGAAGAGAACAATGCATATTTTAGGTTTGTGTAAACGTTCATTTGATCGAATAGTTAAAGGAAGCGGATATTTATTGCCAACAAATGCAAGAAAGCAAGGAAGGAAAGAAACGTTAGACAGTTTTGATAAGGACCTAGTAAAAAGAGAAATCTGTCGAATGTTTGATATAAACGAAGAAGTGACACTTAGAAAGTTGAAGCTTTGGCTGAAAACTAACAACGACATTGAAATATCAAAAACTTCATTATGGAAAATATTAAGAAGTGCAGGCTTCACCTTTAGAAAGTATGCTGGTGGAAAAAACATTATTTGTGAGAAGCCACATCTAGTAGCTCTTAGAAGCAAGTATTTACGTGAAGTGAAGGAAATGCGCGAAAATGATTATGATACTGTTTATTTAGATGAAACTTGGATCAACGCTCATCATACAAATGAAAAGGAATGGCAGTTAGCAGATGGAAGTATTAAACGATCAGTACCAAGCAGTAAAGGGCAACGTTTGATAGTTGCACATGCAGGTAGCAGACATAATGGGTTGTTGCAGAATGCTCATCTCGTTTTCATTTCAAAATCCATAGACAATAGAGACTACCACTCCGAAATGAATGGGCACATATTTAAAGACTGGATCGAGAAAAGTATCCTTCCAATATTAGATCGACCTTCTTGTCTGATAATGGACAATGCTTCATACCATAACGTAAACGTAGAAGATAGAATCCCAACATCATCAAGTACAAAAGATGCAATCAAAACGTGGCTCATAAAAGAACACATACAAGTTAACGACAGCTACTTGAAACCCGAATTGCTTAGCCTTGTAAAACAGACACAACGTACAAAGATATTTAAAATAGACAAGTTAATTCAAGAACATGGCCATAGATGTTTGAGACTACCTCCATATCATGCACACTTAAATCCTATAGAACTAGTTTGGGCAAAAGTTAAAGGACACGTAGCATATACAAATAAAACTTTCAAATTATGCGATGTTGAGACACTTACAAATCAGGCTCTATCAAATATAAATAAAGACTACTGCGTAAAATGTGAGGATCATGTGTTACGACAAGAAGAGGAATATTGGAAAAAGGATGGTTTGTTGTTTGTTCAGCCGAAAGCAGTAATCGACCTATTTGACTCGTCTGATTCTGAATGATCATTACTCTGATTAAGTCTACAGATAAATAGTTTGATTTGCAAAATTTCCTAGTTGATTTGTTAAACAGTTTATTGTTCAAGACCACCCAAGCAATCAAAAATATGTTATAAGCAAACCAACAACCATTACTTTGAATGGAAGCCTGCTTGAGTCAGTACAGAAGTTCAGCTATCTTGGATCCACTATTACAGCCACACTTTCCTTAGATGAGGAAATAAATGTACGTATTTGAAAGGCAGCGACAACATTTGGGAAACTCACACCAAGAACATGGAACTATATCAAATTGACGCTACGAACAAAAGTTCTATATATAATTTAAAATTTGTATACTTGCCACCAAGTAAAATTTTATGGACACGCCTATGGGTCATCGTTGCACTAGATTACTGTAAAACATTTTGATTAGGGTCAAAATAATAGTTACATGGGCAAAGATCAAAGGAATTCGCCGCTTTAAGAAAACCGTTATAGCTAGACATCGAGTAACACATATGTTCTCGTGACATGGACATTTTAACACCGTATGCCAAAAATCATGTGAAATCATCAAGAACTTTTTGAATTATAAATCATAACATCTCGGCAAACGAATCTGAACGGACTATAGTAGAACAGTATCATCAGCATATCTTAGGTTATTGATTATCTTCCCATTAATGTTAAGACCTGACATCTCATTGATGTTTTTAAAGATTTGCTCAGTGTATAAATTGAACAAGCTTGGTGATAGGATGCATCCTTGTCTTACTCCTCTTTTTATATCAATGGGTGTAGAGTTCTCCTTGTTATATTTTATTATTGCTGTTTACTTCCAGTACAAATTATATATTAGTCGTATGTATTTGTCTAGATCTAGATTTATATCCTTTAGGCAGTCTATATAAGTTGATTATGGTGTATTCTATCGAAAGCTTTGGTGTAGTCTATGAAGCAGGCATATATTGGTTTGTTTACTTCTATGTACTTTTCAATCAATGTTCTCATGCTGAATATGGCTTCTTTTGTCCCACTGTTTTTCTTGAATCCGAATTGCTGCTCATCTAGTTCATTATTAATTTTATTCTGAATCCGTCCTTGTATAACTTTCAGTAAAATTTTGGTTACCTGGCTCATTAGGATTATTGTTCTAAAATCGCTGCATTCAACTGCATCAAAATATCTTATGCAACAAATCTATGTCAATAGAAATGAAAAAGAGAGTACATCGGTGCTGTATAGAACCATATCTGACCTATGGAAGCGAATCATGGACAATAGACAAACAAATGAAAAGAATATTAGAGGCCACAGAGGTGAGATTTCTCAGAAGAATGTTGAAAGTTCCCTGGACAGCTAAAAAGACTAATGAGGAAGTTCTCAAAGAGGCCAACACAAACAATGAGCTCTTAAAAAACATCAGAAAGAAGCAATCAACATTTTTTCGACACATCATGAGAAGAGGAAAGTTGGAATACTTGGTTACAGCTGGCAAAAGAAAAAGAAAGAGATCCCGGACGACAAAGAGAGAAGATACTGGATAGCTTGGTGTCATGGCATGGCAAACAGTTAACAACAGAACTGATACGGTGCACTGTGGATAGAAGATCGTAGAAGGACATGATCGCCTACGCCAACCGGTACGGCACATGATGATGGTAATATCTTTTTAGTTTATGTTTAAGTTTGGCTATCAGAAGATGATGATCTGAAGCTACATCTGCCTCTCTATATATTTTTACATCCTGTAAGGATGGCTTAAACTTATTAATACATATGTGATCAATTTAATTTTCCGTGAGTAATGATTTAGTTCAGTTAAACTCATGGCCAGTGTTTGCTTGTTAATTCTGCTACTGATTGAAAGTAGCCAGTATGAATAGAGTTGCTCTGATACTGTCGCAATTTTGATTCTGGTTAGTAAAGCAATTATAATGTGTATGTGCCATTTCTTCTATGTGCACAATTTGACTGCTTATGATGTCTTGAAGACAAGGACTTGATAACCTTTGTAAACCTTAGTTAGTGTTGGATCATCAGCTTTGATGCATATTATACGTGCCCTCTTATCCTCTATCAAACTGTGACACAAGTTGAAAATAAGGAAAATAAACAATATAAGTGTGTCCATTCCAATTGAAGTTAGTATATTCTATGGTCACAGCACTATTTGAAGTAGGGTTAATAAATGACAGATTCTTGGGCAAAATCTTGTGGTCAAAGAACCCTGTGTGAGGCCAACCATTGTGGTTTTGACGATTATATACTATTGCTGTCATAGAGTAATAGAAGATGCTATGTAATATATGATCAGCAATAATAAGGTGCTGAATTAAGACTAGATTCTCAAATCCTCTGAAGCTTCTCCACATATCATCCGTATCTTGAGCACCGTTAATCAGCACAACTGGCTAGTAACATCACTTACAGATATTTAAAAGGCCAATTGATTCTATGAACAGACTCAATATCCCATGTTAGATAGAGAACAGTAAAAAAAAAAAAGAGTAAAGAGCCACCGTCACGCCAAGTGGCGTACAGGGAATATTATGTTAGTGACCATACATTTTACAGACTTTCATCACTTCATTTTTGGGGTAATGTGGTCGGTATTACGCCCGTGCCGCTTTACTTTCCCAGAAAAAAAATTCGGTACCCATTTAAAGCTGGGTGAACCCGAAAGCCGTCGGTTGGGATCGAACCCTACCTCTTGTCCTTTGTAGTCTAGTTCACTAACCACTGAGCTATCGCCGCTCCTGATAATTTTAGATGGAACTAAAGTAAAGGCCCGCATTCAGTGAGAGAGGGAGCTGACACATTAGTACCGCTCTTTCTTTATCCTTAACATTTACAAATGTATATTTAAAACACTCGCGCGCGCGCGCACACGCACACACAGTATGATTATGGTGCAAGTGTACATAAGGCATTTATTTGGTGTTAAACTGGTTTGTACGATCCAATTTTACTTTATCGTAATTCAAATTGGGGAGTCACAGTGCAATTGTATACATCTGTAGAACGACATTGATATTTGAAAGTGAGGTCCGCTAAACTGAATCGGATACGTAAACATGTCAATGTGTGTTTCTGAGAATGAATAAACTTTCACACTTTCAGTTTGAAGAAGCCTCGCCGTTACGTTGCAGTTTAAAACACATTTTCTTTCAGCCTCGTCTCAACACTCGCTTTTACTCCATCATACATACTTAGTAAGATCTTCAGCAGGCTACTCTAACCACTTCACCATTAACTCCGGAGTAAGAGAAGGCTGCGTGCTTTCCCCTTTACTTTTCATCACATATATGGACAATATATGCAAATTAGCATGCCTAATCAAAGGAAATATACCAACACGGATGATAACAAGCGATAACACAAAAGAGATCGAAATATACGTACCAGAAAACAACAGAAAAGAGGAAGAAATAAATGAAATACTATTTGCAGACGACCAAGTTCTGATACATGAAACAACTGAGGACCTACAAGAACATATCAACAGGCTAAACAACACTTGTAAACAATACAACATGAAGATCAACATAAGCAAAACCGAAGTAATGGCAATAGCGAGAAAGAAAGACAAAATAAACATCATAATAGATAATACAACTCTGAAGCAAGTAGACAATTTTAAATATCTAGGTAGCACGTTAACACAAGACAATAACAAAGAGACAGAGATAGATGTAAGGTGTAACAAAGCATGCCAAGTTATAGGCCAAGTATCAACACTATTGAAAAACAAAGCAATAACTACGGAAGCAAAAAGGGCAATATACAAATCAATTTTTCTAGCAACTCTGTGCTATCAGTGCCAGAATTGGACGCTGGACTAGGGTTGCCAAATACACCATTTTTTTACTGATTTCTCCGTTTTTTTCACGTAATTCGATGACTCCGTTTTATCTTTGCCCGGAGTCGCTAAAACACCGTATTTTAACGCTCACGTAAATATTTTTTTAAATATCGATTAAATAATATATAAATTCGTAGTAAATAATATTAATTAAACCATTCGGCGGTTTGTTTTATATAATTGTTTCTGGATCATACTTTTAAGTGCGCAAATTGTAGTTCCGCGCTAAAATATTGAAGCGATTTAATTTCCGTCCTAGCCCACGACAAGAATCAATTTATTTCTGATCGTCGATGTGTAAACACAGTTTCACCGCTCCATCCAATTCAATCCTCGCATCTACATATTATTAGTAAGTTTATTTTAAAGTTTGTTAACATTATTTTATAATGAGTGATATGGATTTAAAGAAGTCTCCTCCAAAGAAGAAATTAAAATTACAACTACAACACAATCAAAGTTACCGTAAAGTGTGGGAAGAATCGTTTTCATGGGTTAAACCAGGACCTAACGAACATCGAGCTTTCTGTGTGTTATGCAGAAAAGATTTTAGTATTTCTCATGGTGGACAAAGTGATTTAAAACACATTCAGAATCTAAAACGCATAAACTAAAAGAAAAATCAGATGATGTTAGTGTAAACAAACTTTCACATTATTTTGTAAATGTAAACAATACATCAGAACACGATAATGTTGGTCGCGAGGGAACTGGCTTTGGTTTATCATGCAGTCAAACATAATCAAAGTTATTCTAGCTTGGACTGTGGAAATAAGCTTGTGACACACATTTTTAAAGATTCTGTGACTGCTTCAAAAGTATCACGTGGGCGCACTAAAGCTGAAATGCTTGTCAAGAATGTTTTAGCACCCAGAAGTGTCAATGATTTTTTAGATATTTTAAAGTGTTCGGAACAAGGTGTGAGATTTTTTTCATTGGCAACAGATGCCTCGAATAAGGGAAACAGGAAGATGTTTCCAGTTTGCCTTCGCTACTTTGACTCTGTGAAAGGAGTGCAGAATAAACTTCTGGATTTTATTGAAAATGCTGATGAAACTGCTTGTGGAGTTAGTCAGATAGTGCTGCAGAGTTTAGAAAGACATAATCTTGATATAAATCACATTTCATAATATAGTGCAGACAATGCAAGTGTCAATTTTGGAATTAGACATTCTGTATTTCAATTACTTTTGAAAAAGAATGAAAATATATTGGAGGCCAATTGTACAAATCACATACTTCATAATGCAATCAAGTATGCTACAGTCAAATTGGATATTGATGTAGAGAGCATAGTCCTCAAAATTTACGATCATTTCTCAGTTTCAGCAAAAAGAAGAGAGGAACTGAAATCATTTTTTAATTTTGTATAATTAGAATGATCTGAAATATTGAGACATGTTCCAACGAGGTGGCTGTCTTTGACTCCAGCTGTAAATAGGCTTCTCCTAAATTGGGGTGCAATCAAAAGTTACTTCCAGAGTATTGATGACTGCCCAAAATTATTGAAATCTGTTTTTCTTATTGATGACCATTTTGCCAGAGATTTATTTTCACTTTGTAAACAATGTTGGAAACTTGTTGGATGCTGTTAACAAAACACTAGAAAGTTGTGAATTGAGTGTCTTGGGGACATTCAAACAAATGTACATTTTGAACGAAAAGCTTAAACAGAGAATAAAAGACAGTTTGTATGGCAGCAATGCAAATGAACTTATTAATGATTTGTCTGTAACACTGCAAAAAAAAAAATATCAAGTGATTTTAACAAATTTTACAATGATATGCTTCAGTATCTTGACAAAAGGTTTGATGTGACTGCCAATAATCCATATTCATCATTGGCAGCTTTTGCTTTGGATAAAGAAATTCATTTTGAAGATTTGGAAACTGCAGTGTGTATTCTGAAATTGAAAGATCACATATGTGTTGATGCCATGTATGAAGAGTTCTGTGACTTTCAGAGTGTTCTATGTGAAAGTATTAACAAAGATAACAGTGATATCACAAACTGGTTACATTTTTTTTTCTGTTGTGCCAGAACATAAAGTGCTAAACATTTCAAAAATTGTTGGATTTTTATTTAGCATACCAGGATCAAATGCCTCTGTTGAGAGGATATTCTCCTTAATGAAAAACAAATGGAATGACACAAGAAATAGGTGTAGCCAAGAACTGATTGAAGCAGAGCTCAGAGTCATGGTTAATTTTGACAATTCATGTGCTGATTTTTTTTTAATTTGTCAAAACTGATGCAAGATTATTGAAAGCTGGCAAATCCTCAAGCAAATACAATTAAAATGCCTCTAGAAACACTAGGTGAGAGTTTTTTTAATTTAAATAAGTAAAATTGTCTTTGCAGAATATGAGCATTGTTTTATTTCTAGTTTCTGTATATCATTTTTCATACATTTGTTTGAATATAAAGGCGAATTCATTGTCACTACCGGTAACAATATACAATATAATTTGTTCGTAAATATGTAATTAAAATTGAAGAAAAAAAAATTCAGCGTAAAAGTACTCCTTTTTTTTTTTTTTAAAAATCTGGCAACCCTAAGCTGGACTCTAGAACAATAAGAAAGATAACGACCACCGAAATGAAATGTGTCAGAAGAATGACAGGAAACAGCTTAAGGGACAGAGTAAAAAATACTGACCTGAGGAAGAAACTCGAAATTGAACCAGCCATCGATTACATAAAGAAACAACAGATAAATTGGTTCGGCCACATAACAAGACAAAAAGAACTAACAATGACTCAAAGAGCCTTAAATAAACACTACGAAAACGCCAGATTAAGAGGAAGACCGAGAAAGAGATGGATAAAGGGAATACTAGAGTCACTAGAAGGAATAACATCAGAAGAGGACAACAGAAGAGCAAAGAATCGCAGATTGTTTCTCCCCTCGACGTCAGCAGCAGCAAAGGAAGGAAAGAAGAAGAAGAAGATACATGCTTAAAGGTATTATCATATATATATAATATATATATATATATATATATATATATATATTAATTTGTATCTGTTAATCAACATTAACTCTATACTTTTGCCCGGCAACATATTTCTTTTGTTTATTAATCTTCATGTCTCGCTTGTTCTGAATTATCAAACATTTTAATGTTATTACATAAACACACTTGTTATTTCCTTCCAGTAACATCATGTCTTATGTATAATGTGATGACATCATGTCGTGTTAACAGCCGATTTCTTCCACGTCAGTCCACGAGTCGTCGTTCACACAAGATTTGTTTGTCTAGCTACTCTTATCATACTTCTTATGACGGTATTTCCCCATACTTTTTATGACGGTATTTTCCCTCTGTCCTCCCCTATCTTCCATACATTCAATCTGTTATCACAAATAATTTAAGACTACATTAAATTCTACGATATAAAATATATTTTTTTATGTTATCTATTTATTCTATTATCATAATCCGGTTTTCTTCTGGTACTTCTTTAATAACTTCCTACAGTAGCTACATTATCAACACACGATAGGAAGTAAATTAAAGAACTATACAACTGAAGAGAATCGATAAATAGCACAGTTGATTAAAAAGGCAACAACATCGTTGCTATCTATGCGATGGTCATTAAAAGGGTATCGATGAAACTCGAACGGCTGGCCAAGAACAAAACTTCCATAACCTGGAGTCTGGAGAGAAACAAGAAATCCCACCTCCAATCTTCATTTTATCTGGTCACATTTATCACATCATGCAGGCAGCAGTTTAAGTTTAACGATGAAGATCACATGGTTTCATGGTCTACTGTCTATGATTCGCTTCCATAGATCAGAATTGGTTATATAGCACCGATTAATTTTCGTTGTTAATTCTATTGACAAAGATTTGTTGCATAAGATATTTTTCATATACCTAGCTCCATTAAAACCCCGAACAGACACCTACACAAATATAAATACGTTTCTGGGAATTAACTGGTTCCTGGTGTCAGTTTCGTAAGTAATCGCCATAGAGAGAGACACAGTTTGTGTCACATGACGTTAAGTACACAGCTCATTAGACTGTTGGTGTTTATACTATTTTGGATTAAAAGAGTGGACAAAGGTATTGTATTTCTTCAGTTTTACCGTTCATTGTATCTGTTAAACTAACCCTATACTAATCAGCTAATGCCAGTAGTTACAAATTAGTTCATTATATCCGTTCTCGTTAATATCTTTACTACTGCGCGGGACCGTGTTGTATGGGCGTACACGTTGATAAAAATTTCAAAATAGTCTGTTGTGATTTAAAACAAGCTAGCTAGATAGCCCTTATGCAAGCTAAACAATGATACCTTAAAGGCGATAGTCCCTGCCTTTAATAATTTATTTAGACATGACAGCATTTTCATATCATTTTCAAATTTCGCACACTATATTTTTAAAAAGCAGATTGTTTTGGGGGTTCTGAGCAGACTGAGACATGGGATTTGACTATCAAATATGGCGTGCTACGTGATTTCTACCCACGGAGATGCCCTCAGATGCTCCCTTTAAATTATTATCTCGACATGACCGAAGACTCAAGCAGATGTCAAATGTTTGCATGCTTATGTATAAATGGATGCTGAATTGAAAATTCTGTGTTTTCATTGAACATCAATAAAATTAGTCTAATTGTGGAAAAAAAATAATTAAAATGTATAAATAACGCATTCAAACACGAATATCTTGAAAACGGCTGTGAGTATTCGAATAATTCTTTCACCCGACAGTAGGGTCTTTTTTAACCGTTTACCTGGCCATATAAATAGTAACACAAGTCATGTGACATCTCCGGGAAAAGGCGTTAAAGTGTGTGTCGCGTTAACCAATTTCCGAAAATGTCGGTGATGTAGAAAAAAAAATCGAATTTGGCTTTTCATAGCTCCCTGAAGTTACTAGATTCAATTGATCAAAGTCCCTAGGCTGTGGCTGTATTATATTCCCATACATTTAATTATTTCCCATTCCATGGTGACACAATCATATGAGCTAGTTTATCAGTTTATGTGTTTTTTTTTTTTAAATTTAATCGGTGATAATCATCATCATGTTGTATCCTAGACAACTAAAACAAGTAGAGGAATTCACAAACCTAGGAAGTCTAATGACAAACGATAATTCCCAAAACAGCAGAGATAGAATCAAGATGCAACAAAGCTTGTCAAATCATCGGACAGTTATCACCACTATTGTCCAACAAGGAAATAACTCTGGAGGCAAAACGAGCACTGTACAATACAATCTTCATCCCAACGTTGTGCTACCAATGCCAGACTTGGACCCTAGATGCAAGAACAATAAGAAAATAACCTCTACAGAGATGAAATCTGTTAGACAAATGACAGGAAACAGTCTGAGAGATAAGATCAGAAATGAAGAACTGAGAAAAAAGCTAGGAATAGCCCTCGCCATAGAATATATAAGGAAACAACAGATAAAATGGTTTGGCCACGTAACAAGGCAGAAAGAACAAAACACAACACAACGAACCTTCAACAAACGTTGTGAGAACACCAGACCCAAGGGTCGACCACGAAAAAGATGGGTCGATGGAATATTAGAAGCACTAGGAAACATAACAGCAGCACAGGCGAACAGAAGAGCAAAAGACCGCAAATTATATCTCCCCTCGACGCTGAAAGGCAGATGAGGAAGGAAAGAAGAAGAAGAAAAAGTTGTATCCTTCATCGTGAAATTGATTATACCTTACTCACAGGACTCATTTTCTTTCTTAGTATGTTCAATCCCATGATCTTAGTTTATTTGATCAGCTACTTTTCTCTTATTCTTCCCTGTAGATATTTATGATGTGTCTTCCGCTGGCTCTCATTCTTTCCAATTGTCACAAAGTTTTCGCACACTTTTAATCTAAATTCTGTGCTCCATGTATTTTTCCCCAGATTTCTTTTCAGTTTAGCACGTTCTCTTATCCCAATTTTATTCTGGTATTTCTTCATTGATTTCTTATTCATGCTAATTTTTATGCAATACTGTACTAGTATTACTCATATCAGAAATGCTTGGGGGGTCAATAAGGAAATAGAAAAAATAGAAGACGAGAAATTTGCGAAAATGAACTATAAGTAGAATGTATTAGGCCTAAGATGGTGAGTTAAATTAAAATATAATTCCAGAACAGAAGAAGCTTATTTAATAGCGAATGTTTGAATGACCTTTCCTGGATGTGTTGTTTGAGATTAGTCTTCTATACTGTAAACACAAATATTGATGGATTTTTGTGATGTATGTCACAGTTATTATTGCTAAATAAAACAAGTGTATTATCAGTTACGTAATATTCTACAGTGTAGCTTGACTTCAACCCGGCTTTGAGTCGGTTAATACTCATTTCTTCATTGACACTTCACTAAAGAGCGTTAAAGTAGTTGCCAGGCAACACCAAACTCTTCTTTAGAAGAAACCTCGAGTTTCTCTCCATGTTTATAATCTCAATATCCTTCAAGAGCATATCAGCAAACATTGGAAGATGAAGATTTCATCTTTTAGAAGAAAAAAAACAAACATTTAGACCTACCTTAACGTGTTTTGCTTCTAAAAATTCATTAATTTCACTTGACCAAATTGGCTTACCCAACACAAGCTAACCATCTCCACCGATATCTCTGAGCCTGCTCGCTGAGGCAGTTTTTCCAAAAACGCACCAACACTTGTGACGTTTCGAGCTAAGCTGCCTAAATGACCAGTCGAGCTATGAAAGTGCTATAGATGGCTGACCTAATTTTACCCACAACCGCCCTTGCTCGCAAACCTGAAGACGTCACAACAGTTGGTCGCCTCTTTCCCCCCCCCCCCCTTCTGCGAGCTCAGAGATATTGGTGGTGGCGAGGTAACCATTAAAATGTCAAATCTTCCATAACATAAACACTGTCAAATTTGGTGTGGTGGATGAAAAATGTCACATTTGGTGTGTTAGATAAACACTTAAATTTGGTGTGGTGGATGAAAAATGTCACATTTGGTGTGTTAGATAAACACTTAAACTTGGTATGGTGGATAAAAAATGTCACATTTGTTGTGTTAGATAAACACTTAAATTTGGTGTGGTGGATGAAAAATGTCACATTTGGTGTGTTAGATAAACACTTAAATTTGGTGTGGTGGATGAAAAATGTCACATTTGTTGTGGTGGATGATAAATGTCACATTTGGTGTGTTAGATAAACAATGTTAGATTTGGTGTGGTGGATGAAAAATGTCACATTTGTTGTGTTAGATAAACACTGTCAAATTTGGTGTGGTGAATGCCAAATGTCACAGTGTTTATCTAACACACCTAAGTGTGACATTGTTTATTTAACACACCAAATTTGACATTGTTCATTTAACACACCAAATGTGGCATTGTTTATTTAACACACCAAATGTGTCATTGTTCATTTAACACACCAAATGTGGCATTGTTTGTTTAACACACCAAATGTGTCATTGTTCATTTAACACACCAAATGTGGCATTGTTTATTTAACACGCCAAATGTGTCATTGTTCATTTAACACACCAAATGTGGCATTGTTTATTTAACACACCAAATGTGTCATTGTTTGTTAAACACCAAATGTGACATTGTTTGTTTAACACACCAAATGTGACATTGTTTGTTTAACACACCAAATGTGACATTGTTTGTTTAACGCCCCAAATGTGGCATTGTTTGTTTAACACACCAAATGTGACATTGTTTATTTAACACACCAAATGTGACATTGTTTATTTAACACACCAAATGTGACATTGGTTATTTAACACACCAAATGTGACATTGTTTATTTAACACACCAAATGTGACATTGTTTTTTCTAACACACCAAATGTGACATTGTTTATCCACACACCAAATGTGACATTGTTTGTTTAACACACCAAATGTGACATTGTTTAACACACCAAATGTGACATTGTTTATTTAACACACCAAATGTGACATAAACTCTGGTCAGAAATTAATCGTTTATGCAGTGCGACTTATTTCATGGAAGATTAACTGTGACTATGAAAAAATACAGAATAGTCAAGGAAAACCAGAAGTTCTGGAAGAATTTCTGAACAAATGTCTGATGAAGTCGAATATCCTGGACGGCAAGGTGAAAAACACAATGCAATGCAACTCGTTAGGGACATGAAGAAGAGGTGTGACAACGATCCTGTGAAAAAAGGTACAGTATACATTTTGGATAAGTTATGTAGCTTTAGAAAGAACATTCAAAACATCTTTCTCTAGTCACATATTGGGATGTTTTCCACGAATGAAGAATGCAAAATAAATAACATAAGCTCCGAAAAAAAGCCATTACAATAGGAAGAAAAAGCAAACGTTAAAAATAGTTGTATAACAGCAAGTTAGAAAAGAAGTAATAACCTTTCAAAGAACCTGGGAACAGCATTTTATGAAGATGGTAACATCGATAAATAAATAGACGTCCAATGCAGAGAGAAACTCAAATTCGAACAGCTAGTATCTAATGCTTCAACACAATGCAATATTTATAGCCGCACACACACACACACAAACAAGCTTATAAAGAAGATATTCATTCCTAATTTGTGTTAACAGTGCCAAACATGATCACTTACAACTAAACATAAAAAGATGCTTGCTACCACATAGATGAAATGTCTAAGAAAAGTGCTTGGAATGATCAGAAGACATACAATAAGAAATGAGTTTATAAAGAAAAGAAGGGTGTTGATGATTAAACACATTCTAAACTACATACATAAACAATAAGCCTATCTAGAATAAATACCATGTGATTGTATCGACAACATCTAAGAAAACTTCACTTTGCATTGGTTGAAGCCCAGAACTTTCTGTCTCCGTCGATACCGTAATGGTACAAGAGGAGGTGAAGGAGAAGAATAGAATGTTTGAAGCAGGAAACTGCCAAGAGCAAGTTAAAAAGAGCTTAAAAAAACCTTGGAGCTGAAAGGTAGAAAAACAAGTTAAAAACCTTGAATAAAATAAATAAAACCTACACTGAAAGAGAATATTACATATTTGTTATCGAATTCATATAATTTTTTTTGCTGATTTCAAGCACTCACATACCTAGGTAATGTTGGATTGTACATTCGTGTTGAATATCCTAATCTTCGTTTTTATGCATATGATTTTTATTTCTATTTCTGTCTCAAGGATATTAGATGTCTTTGCTGCCTTCCTTATTCTTATGATTTCCCTTGTTTTATGCCTCCACTCTGATCCATGTGACACCTGATTATTTTAGATAACCCAAGATATAATGATGCTCACAAGATAATGTCTAATAACAGCAGTAGAATTCAAGGAGAATTATAGACTTACTATAGATCACGATAGTGGCAAAACCATTTGGTCTCAATGAAGTCATTATAGACTTACTATAGATCACGATAGTGGCAAAACCATTTGGTCTCAATGAAGTCATAAACAGAAAATATCAATAGATAATTGGTTGAAGAGAAACAGAAGTTAAGATGATGATGTTAATTATATATTTTTGTGAAGACACTAATTGATTTGCATTTTACGCCAATGAATTCTTTCTATGTGATCACATCAGCTGTCATTTGTTGACAAATCTGAGTTGATCCTGAGTGTAAGAAATGAGTGACGAACAAAGCCTGAAAGTGATACATCTTACCACACGACTAGAGCAGAATATGAGAATCCAAGCACTAAGAGTTGGTACATGATGATGATGATGACGTCAACCGTTGCATACAATTATTAATATTCAAAGGTCCTCTTGTTTGGTCAGTAACCTTTTCAGTGTGCTTCATTTATTTTATAGCATTTGTTGTTTCTTTGTTGTTCACATTCTCATATTTGCAAATGAACATTTAAAATATCTCTCTTCAGTCAGAAAATGTCTCGAGACGAAGGGAGAGAAACATGCAAGAAACGGAGACACAGCGAGGGGTCAGATGCTGTTCTTTATCCAATCTCATTGAATGAATCACATGATTCGTCTTCTGATGCTTTATCCAATCAACGTCATAATGTTTCAGACTCTACAAATCTAATATCCAGTGGAGAGTACTCATGTCATTACAGACGACCCAAGAGAAACCAGAACCATCTACGCACACAGAATGTCAAGAAGATTAAATTAATGACATCATCAACAGCAGGGGATAATATCTTTTTAAATGTTATAGAATCTGCTGATTTTGACCAAGCCATTGAACTACTCAAGGGAAGTCATCCTCTTTCACAGAATGACTTAGACAGAGGTCTGATCCTCTCTTGTCATCAAGGTTTCAAATTTGTTATTCAGAAACTTGTGAGTCTTGGAGCAAATGTTGAAGTCAAGGACACCAATGGAAACACACCATTGCTGATTTGTGCAGAAAATGGTTTGGTTGACATTGTTAGTTTTCTTCTCTTGAGAAAGGCAAACGTCAATGCATTTAATTCTGTAGGTGACACGGCTTTGATTATGTCCGTTAAGGCATCAGGATCATCACAGATGGTTAAAGTTCTCTTAGAACAGACAGGAGTAGATATCACTCACCAGAACCAAGATGGGTACACAGCCTTAATGAGGGCAATTGAGGTCAGGGATATTAGCACAATTAAACTGCTTTTGGACAAATACAAGGGAAGTAACCTTACATTTAATGAATCGGTCATCTGTAAAGGGGAGACAACTGAACAAATTGCTGAAAGATGTGGTCTTGGAAATGTTGTCCAGATATTAAACAGGAGCAGTAGAGAAGAAGAGACACCATTACTATTAGCCAGTGAGACTTGTGATATAGAAACGTTCAACATCTTGCTGGACTGTCAATTTCTAGATGAGATAGAAATGAAGACATCAGTAAATTTGGCGTTTAGAAAAATATTTGACATCTTTAAATTAAGACAAGACAAAGTTATAGATAACAATGATTTTATGATGATAAGAAGACTCTTTGAATGTGGAGTAAGCATGAACATGGGGAAAGATAGCGAACTAGTTGTTGCTGTTGAAGTTGGAGACTACAAATTGGTTGATCTTCTGTGTCAACATCTTCATCCACAACAAAAAGTTGGAAGATATAATAGCGTCACAGAAGCTTTAAAAGCTGCAGCTAAAAGTGGTCGATGTGACCTTGTTGAACTTTTACTACAACATCAAGTAGACATCAACCAGGGTTTTTATTCTGATTCCCCATTGGACAACGCCCTCAGTCACAAACATTTTGAATGTGCAGAACTTCTTATCCAACATGGCGCTTTAATGGACATTGGTCAAGCACTTGCATCAGCTGTGAACCAGGGAGAACCAGGTTACATTAACTTTCTTTTCGACAATTATAAACCAGATATTCTAAATTATGTTTTAAACAATGCTGACCGTTTTCATTGTCTGCTACTGCCGGCAGCAAGGTGCGGGAGTTTGGAGATCATTAAGCATCTCCTTGATGCTGGGGCAGACGTTAATTATGAAAGTTTTTCTGAAGAGACTCCACTGAGTGAGTCAAAGAATGGAGAAGTTGCCAAGCTTCTGATTAGCAGGGGAGCAAATGTCAATCACGTGACACACAGAAGCAACACTCCCTTGTTGAATTGTGTACTCAACAGACACGATTACAACATTGATGTTATTGTTATTGATGTTTTGCTAGAAAATGGGGCTTCTGTTAATGGAAGAAGTAGCAGAGGTAGAACACCATTAATATTGGCAGCTTCTAAGGCTGGAAGTGTGGCAGTATTAAAGGCTTTGTTGGATCATGGTGCTAACTTTAATGACCAGGATGTAGACGGTAATACTGCTCTTATAGCAGCTGCCGATTTCTGCTGTCCGGAAAATATTTTGTTTCTGCTTCAGTTTTCCCAAGAGAAAAAATATTCTATTGATGTACAGAATCAGAATGGGCACACAGCATTGACGCGGTCTGCGGAATTAAATACAACTGAAATTGTGAAACTACTGGTAGACCACGGCGCTGACGTAAATATTAAATCTCTGAAAGGAAATACTGCATTGTTGCTTCTGCTGATATATAGACCACCAAAGGAAATATTGACTGCTCTGATCACAGCTGGGAGCGACGTGAACTATCAGAACGATGATGGATTCTCTCCCTTAATGCTTGCCGTGAAAGCTCGCTGTAGCAGTTCTGTCTCAACACTGCTGGATGCAGGAGCAGACGTGAATGCAGTCAGCAAGGAAGATAAAACAAAAACGGCTCTTACATGTTTATCAGATGAAACATTTTTTAATGGAGATGATGTATCATGTCTTAAGGTTTTGTTAGAGAGAGGTGCAAACTCATCATTTGCTTATCCAGATGTTTTGATGAAATTAATTTTCCAGAGTGAGTTAGAAATTATCCCTAAGCTTATTAGAAGTGGACTAGGGCCTCAAGATCTTATTGTGCAGAACGACAATTTTTATTGTGTGGCTGTATCTGTTTCTCCTCTAAGTATGGCACTGAGAGTTGGAAATGTTCCACTGGCTAAATATTTTGCGGGAAACTTCTTTATGACAGACTCTGACGTGTCTTCTTTGTTGACTGACAATACATTACGCTCTCAACTTGAAGATAGAGGGCACCAGGATTGTCTGAACTTTCTTGATGAGCTTGCCTCCCAACCAATGTCCCTCTTCCAGTTGGCCTTTGTGAAAGTGACGTCAGCTCTAGGAGCATCCCCTGGACGTGAGAACAGAGTGAACATGTTACCCATACCTCAGGTGATGAAGGACAAACTTCTATTTCAGTCAGAAAATGTCACATTAAATGTTCCAGCAGAACTCAGAGCTACAATTTCTAACAGATTAGGAACACTGAATATTTTTAAAGTTTTAACTCTTAATGACCGTAGTTTTTCTACCCAGTCACTACTGCTTTGCCACAGTTTTTTTATCTGAAAAATACTTCTTTCACTAAATCTTTCATATTTTCACTATAAAAAGTCACAGACATATAAATTAGGCATCAAATTGAAGGGCAAAGGACACAGATTCATAATCAGAAACAATATGTTGGAAAAAAAATTGAAGGATAAGAATTTAAGCAATTAATAATTAAAATTAAAAAAAAAAAAAAATTTAATATAAAAATTGGTACTCACCTACCCAAAATGGGTGTGGTTTTTAATCAAACGGTGCTGGAAATGTGTTTCCAAGTAAATATATCCACTTCTGAACAAATTAGGAAAGTTTCACTATCCTACGGAAACTAGTTTGCACTATACACAAAATTCTTCATGGCATGTAATTTTTATGTGAAATTTTTACTCCACAGTTATTTTTCCTGAAAAATACTTCTTTCACTAAATCTTTCATATTTTCACTATAACAAGTCATAGACATATAAATTAGGCATCAAATTGAAGGGTAAAGGACACAGATTCATAATCAGAAATAATATTTTGGAAAAAAAATTGAAGGATAAGAATTTAAGCAATTAATAATTAAAATTGTTTGAAAAAAAAAATTTTTAATATAAAAATTGGTACTCACCTACCCAAAATGGGTGTGATGGTTAATCCAACAGTGCTGTAAATGTGTTTCCAAGTAAATATATCCACTTCTGAACAAATTAGGAAAGTTTCACTATCCTACGGAAACTAGTTTGCACTATACACACAATTCTTCATGGTATGTCATTTTTATGTGAAATTTTTTATGTACTTAAGAAGGGAGGTGTGGCAGTCAACTAAATATATTACACGGGTAAATAGATTAAATTTAAAGTTTATGTACAATATTTACATAGCCGCAACATTTTAATTAATTTATTTACAAGTCTGAATCAAATGTGGCCTTTGTGTGCCACAGTTTGAAACAGTGTTTTGGATGCAGATGCGGCATACCATCACATCCTTCACACACAAAATTAGTCCGTCTTGGGGCACTAGGTTTGCTACAAACCTTACATCTACGTTCCTTGTCGCTGTAGGAAATCATATGTTTTGTCCCCGCTAACCGCTGTATGGGGTTAGATATCTTTGGTCTGCCTGTTGAGACTCTGATGGCCCTCTCAGGTTCAGGCATGATATCAGCAGCCAGCCGAAGCAGGAAATCAATTAGAGATAACTTGAACTGCTTGAGATTAATTTTTTTTGCACTCACCAATTTATATAAAATAAAAGCATTGGTGCAAACTATCTCCATCACCCAATGAAATATCTTCTTCCACCACTTCTTGCTCCGTCGCTTATGAACACCGTAGTAGCCAATCATTTGGTCGGCGCGGTCACAACCATTCATGTTTTGGTTGTAATCATGTATTACAACTGGCTTTGGCGTGGTGGTTAGTGCATTGTTGGCTTTTGTAGAGACAATGAGCACTGGCTTTTTTGTCATTCCATCCCAAGCACATAATGGTGGAGTCATCCGTTTTCCAGCACTTTCTTTCCATGTGGGCAAGCTTCAGAGTTTTCACTTCTTGCGGAAAACCAACACGGTTGACTTGCAGTGTGCCAGTGTAATACTGTTTATCCTGTAATAAATGATTTATTAGTGCTCTTGTGGTATAGTACCTATCAGCAAAGATATGGAAGCCTGACCCCATATCTTTCAGGAGTGTATCAACAATTTTGATGGCATTTCCACTGGTGACATCTTTTGCAGGATCATATGAGGTGTTAGCACCATAATAGGTCAGGAGGGACAAAACATATCCTTTGCTGCTGTCTACAAGGCCAAAGCTTTTTATATGGTATTTGCTTGGCTTTGTCGCATTGAACTGCTTGTACTTCCACTTACCTTTGAATCCAATAATCATTTCATCGATGGAAATATTTTGAAAGGGAGTAAACGCAGCTTTGAAATTGGCTGTGAGCAGATCAACAAAAGGCTCTATTTTGTTTTTTCCTTCAGATACAGGCTCACCAACATGCAGCATTGTTTGGAAAATGCTAAAAAATCTATCTCGTTTGAAATTTTTAAAATAAAAAGGAGTACTGAAACATTCAGTCTCCGCTGAGAAATAGTCACGCAGAGAGGGCCTGACATCTAGTCCGATGGCAATGGTCGTTGCCAAAAATTTAAAAAATTCATACCGTGAAAACTCCTTCCAATTGTTGAAACAAGACCTCTTTAACGCTGGTGTATTTGTACTTATTTTATGTGCAGCATATTCATTTATGGAATTTACAATAAAATCAACAGTATTGTCAGTAAGCAATACCTTGTAACAGTCAAAGGGTGAGGACTGTTCACTGAGGCCAGACTTTTCATTGACTCCAGGACTGCACCCTTCTTTAGGATGAAATCTAAAATTGTTGAAAGTAACAGTTTCATCATTGCTACTGTTGGTGGTGTTACTGTTTGGTACTAAATTCCACTCACAAGAGCTGCCCCTAGTACCACTAGAAGACACTTTAGGCAATATTTTTCTACGCTTGGCACTGGGTCCAGGTTTCTGTAGCTCCCCTTCAGAACTGCTGGAACTACTAAGAATATTTTCTTCTTCGTCAGAGCTACTAAAACTAACATCATTGAGATCACTATCACATTCAAAGTCCTCATAACATAATTCTCTAGCTTTATCTGCTGTTAATAAGTTGCGTTTAAAAGCAAACGATACTTCACTGCTGCTAGCCATTTTTAACTTGTAAACACAAATCAGCTGATTGAATACTTAAATAAAAACAACTCAAATTTCGACGATATTGTGAAGAAAACAACACGCTTGAATTTCAAATGACAGGAAATTCGATTACAGTGATATTCCTTCAATATGGTAATAAAGGCATCGAATGGATACAAGGAGACCATTTAGAGGACCTCGACTTTGCTGATGACATAGTTCTCATCAGCAGTCAGATAAAAACGATGCAGGAAAACACAAATGAACTATCATCAATAGCCAGCAAAATTGGGCTTGAGGTCAATCATGAAAAGACTAAAGTCATGAAAAGTTTAATTCCAACAAGTGACACAATATACATGGAAAACAAACCAGTAGAAGAGATCGATCACTTTATCTATCTTGGAAGTCACATTGATCGAGAAGGAGCTACAAGTAAAGAAATTAGAATCAGAATAGCTAAAGCAGCAATGTCTTTCAGAAGCCTTGAAAAGTTGTGGAAATCAAAACTCATCAGCACAAACACAAAACTTAGGCTATTCAAATCAAATGTACTATCAACCCTTACGTATGCGTGTGAAAGCTGGAAAACAACAAGAGATATAGAAACAAAGTTGAACGCATTCGAAAATAAATGTCTAAGGAAAATACTTGGTATAGCATGGAACGAATTCAAAACAAACGAGGAAATTAGAGAAATCGCCAATCAACCACTAATATCTTCAGTAATAAAGAAAAGACGATGGTCATACGTTGGACATGTGATGAGAAGAGATAATAATCGAATAGCAAAGCAAGCCCTCATATGGGAAACAACAGGTAAAAGAAAAAGAGGAAGACCCAGGGAGACACTGAGAAGAACATTGATGAGAGAGGCAAGAGCAGCAGGAATCGGCTCCCTCAATGAGATAGAACTGCTTGCACAGAACAGAGACAGATGGCGAGATTTGATAAAATATCTTTAAAAGAAAACTGCTAGAATAAAAATTCATATAGGAGAAGGTGTATCTTGGTCTACGCCCTATGGGCCGGTTACGGCTCGAAAGGTTATTGAGGATATTCCTTCCGGATGCAGCAGTTTAAAATGTTTAATTTTCATAGTAACGAAACAAAATGAAAACGACTGAGAGTTCTTGTGGCAGAAATGTGATTAAGCAAGCGTCTATGACAGAGCTCACACGGACGTAAAGAGTTAACAAAGTGCGACCATTTTAGCATTTCTGATGACGACGAAATCTCCGATGAAAGTGAGGTAGAAGAATATTATGATTCAGATGAAAACGACGAAAGTGAAATCGACGACTTCGAAATTCAAGGATTCTTTTACTGACGATCAGTGACTAATATAAATCTTGCGGCTATTACACAAAACAAAACATGCCTCTGTGAATACTCACACACGAAATAGTAGAACACAACTTATTTGACTTTCCTAAGCATAACGATATCAGAGCAACTCTACTACCTCAAAGACCTGGTAAATCAAATACCTTGTATATAACTACAAAAGAATTCAGAAATACCTGCTGATATTACATGGCATTGGGCCGAAGGGTGTCCAGCTCACAGGTCGCTGGATACACAACAACAACATACTTAAAGATAAAAATTTTCTTGGAGATTATTTTTCGTGCGGTGAGTTATCTCGGGCCGGGGTGCCATTTTCCTGTGATGAATAATCTTTCGGTTAATGTTCCTCGATGTTTTTTTTCCCGATAAATACATAATTTGTTGAATACATTCATGTAAACTAATTTCACATAAGTGTGAATCACTGTGTTGAAGCAAAGTGAAACAAGAAATGAGAGTGTTTGAAGAGTGTTCACTGTCAGCCATCATCTGTTTTATTAAGGAGAGCATGATGAGAGAGATGATAAATCAAATGAAATATAATGAGCAGTGTTCTCTGATGGAGTTAAATTCACAGATGATATTATATTTTTTGTTAATTCCTACAAACGTATAAAAAAAAATAAAAAGGATAGAGTAAAGATAAAACGATAGAGTACACAAATACATCAACTATGCTAGAACGAGCATTACAATAAAAATAATAAATAACAGTAATTAGCCAAATGTGATTAAAAACCCTACAACATATAACAAGGTAACCATGACCAGGAGCTTATATTAAACATGCTAGAGAAGCTTAGTGCCACATTACGATGTACCTAACGAAGATATGTTCTTTCAATAAGTAAGAGCCAGAATAGGTCTAGTCAATCTAAATAATTTGTGTACACCCATAAATACAATTAGAAAACCAAAATATAGATAAATAAGAGCTGTGTACTTTACATAAATTATATCAATCGGAATGTAGGAAAACAGCAGAAAGTTATCACCTAGACTGTCATTTCATCGAACTGTCTGAGAGAATTTGTTCCCTCCCCCCCCCCCCCAAAAAAAAAAAAGCAACTACCAATTGCTAAAGAGAAGCAATGAAGAAGAAATGAAACGCTGCTAGCGAGTTGGCGCTGCAGCTTAATAGTAGAACACGTGCTCTGAGTTGATCTAGAAACAATCACAAGAACTGTGATGCAACTGACTCCAGAGGGAAGACGAGGAAAATAGAATCAATGACATGCTGCTAATTAACGGAAGAAATAGAGACGAATAGTGTGGACCAGTGTTGGGGTTTCCTGCAAGTAGCAGACTCGGACAATAAAATTAGGAAAAACTGTTCTTCTGAAAACTGACTCGACAAGGCGTGTAGCATGAATCAAACTGTGTTCTTGTTCTAAAAGACTCGACTAGACGTGTTGCACGAATCAAACTTTCTTCTTGTTCTAACAGACTCGACTAGGCGTATAGCATGAGTCAAACTGTTTTCATGTTCTAACAGAATCGACTAGACGTGTTGCACGAATCACACTGTTTTCTTGTTCTAACAGACTCGACTAGACGTGTAGCAGGAATCAAACTGTCTTGTTCTAACAGACTCGACTAGGCGTATAGCATGAGTCATACTGTTTTCATGTTCTAACAGACTCGACTAGACGTGTAGCACGAATCAAACTGTCTTCTTGTTCTAACAGACTCGACTAGGCCCATAGCATGAGTGAAACTGTGTTCTTGTTCTAACAGACTCGACTAGACGTGTAGCACGAATCAAACTGTTTTCTTGTTCTAACAGACTCGACTAGACGTGTAGCACGAATCAAACTGTCTTGTTCTAACAGACTCGACTAGGCGTATAGCATGAGTCATACTGTTTTCATGTTCTAACAGACTCGACTAGACGTGTAGCAGGAATCAAACTGTCTTCTTGTTCTAACAGACTCGACAAGGCGTGTAACATGAGTCAAACTATGATCTTGTTCTAACAGACTCGACAAGGCGTGTAACATGAGTCAAACTGTTTTCTTGTTCTAACAGACTCGACAAGGCGCATAGCATGAGTCAAACTATGATCTTGTTCTAACAGACTCGACAAGGCGTGTAGCATGAGTCAAACTGTGATCTTGGTCTAACAGACTCGACAAGGCGTGTAGCATGAGTCAAACTATGATCTTGTTCTAACAGACTCGACAAGGCGCATAGCATGAGTCAAACTGTGATCTTGTTCTAACAGACTCGACAAGGCGTGTAGCATGAGTCAAACTGTGATCTTGGTCTAACAGACTCGACAAGGCCTATAGCATGAGTCAAACTGTTTTCTTGCTCTAACAGACTCGACAAGGCGTGTAGCATGAGTCAAACTGCTTTCTTGCTCTAACAGACTCAACTTAGCGTGTGGTATAAGTCACTAGCTGCTGGCTGATCTGTAACTAATGGAATATAAACAGCAGTAGTTTTCAGTAAACACCACGAGATCTTCCTTGGTCTTGATTTCTTCAAGCATATCTACCTTCACTAGTTCAATGCCTTGACACCCCCCTCACCCCAATTCTTGTTATGTCTATGCTGAACTACTACTCGTCTTCCGCGTCTTCTCGTCGACATTCATCTTGTTTTCTCCAATTTTAAACACTAGGTCACGAGATAGATGTTTCTTCATTTCACTATGGCTTTTTTCTCACTGTTATACTATTCACTGCCGCAGTTCATTGCAACTTCTATTACAAATTTCTTTCTCTTTATTGCCTCTTAGAATCTTGTCCTTATGTTCAGCTCTTTTTTTTCCCTTCTCTCAGTCGATCTGTCGAATTTGACTCCGCATCAACTCCAAAGGATCTACTATAGTGTCTAGATTATGTCTATTGATTCGCTTTCTCTCTCTCTTTCTTTCTATCTCTCCCCCTCTCTCCCCCCCTCTCTCTCTCCCTCTCTCTCTCTCTCTCTCCCTGTCAGTCTCTTTCTGGTCTAATTTTATTTAGTCACTTAATCTGGCGCCAACCTTCCGTCGAGAGATAACCCTCCTATGCACGTCTCAACTTTCGATCTCTTCTTGTCGGTAGTTATTTCTGGTCATGGCTTTCGTAAGTTTGTCTCAGACTTCATTTTCCTTTACTGACCCTGCCCCTCTTCTTGAATGATTCTCGATTTCTATTCTCACCTTGAGTGCCTCCGATAAATGGTTCTAATTCCATTTTCTCTTTTGTGAGAACTATTCTTTATTATCAATCTTGTTTTTTTTTCTCTTTCGTTTATAAAGGTAATCTTTCTTGACCTCGAGTCTGTCCGGATTGCTTTTGGCGTTTCAATCGTGGCTCATACATTCAAAACATGTTAACTCACGAGCTTCTAGTTCAGATGTACTTTTATATTTGTCCTCTCCATTTACACTGCACGAGTCAGGGTCTAAAGTCGCAATTTTTTTGTCTGTTGTATCGACCCATATTATAATGTATCTTATAGTATCTCATACTACTTCATGACTAAAGTCATGAAAAGTTTAATTCCAACAGATGACACAATATACATGGAAAACAAACCAGTAGAAGAGATCGATCACTTTATCTATCTTGGAAGTCACATTGATCGAGAAGGGGATACAAGCAAAGAAATTAGAATCAGAATAGCTAAAGCAGCAATGTCTTTCAGAAGCCTTGAAAAGTTGTGGAAATCAAAACTCATCAGCACAAACACAAAACTTAGGCTATTCAAATCAAATGTACTATCAACCCTTACAATATGCGTGTGAAAGCTGGAAAACAACAAGAGATATAGAAACAAAGTTGAACGCATTCGAAAATAAATGTCTAAGGAAAATACTTGGTATAGCGTGGAACGAATTCAAAACAAATGAGGAAATTAGAGAAATCGCCAATCAACTACTAATATCTTCAGTAATAAAGAAAAAACGATGGTCATATGTTGGACATGTGATGAGATCGTATCTCATAGATATCTCGTGATGATGTTACTGAAACTGACGGTAACGAATTGGAATTTAATGATTGCGTTGCATAATGACAATGGCGATCTCTGATAGTGTTACTTTTAATTTGACTGAAAGTGACGAATTTGAGTTTGGTGATTCTCCCATCGATTAAAAGTAACAATGAACTTAGTCATAGTTTTACTGGGTTGAGAGAGAGAAAAGAGAGAAGAGCGGTTATGTGTAGCATATAGAAACGGAAAAAGTTTAGTGTATGGGCAGGTAGTTGAATTTGACAGATGGAAAGACGTCTATATGTGGATATGAACATGTGTTACAAGAAGTAATTGAAATTATGCTTCTGTACAATACATTTTTTAATGTATGTAACGTTTTTGGTGTTCTTTTTCCAATAAAAATTGATTGGAAAATATTTGAGTTTTTGTGCACATAATTTTTTTAATGACATGGAGACAGAAACAGTAGTAATCTACTAGAAAGATATAAATGTTATATATTACTAAAATGACGGACATAAAACTTTAAAAAAAACAAAAGTTTTAAAATAACTAAGACATTACAAACCTTTGGCTTGGAATTCTCTTGAGTGTACGTACAGAGTTTTGCGGACAATAAAATACAGGACATATAGCATAAGACAATATAACAGATAGACAAAAGACTCATATCTAACTAGTAGAGGAAATGAAGAGTTGAATTCATAAATATACCAACAGAAGAGCACATGTGATATATGGTGTCACTGATAGCAATGTTCCAAATTGTACCATTTTGGAGTTGTGAATATAATATTTGAGTATTTTTCTGTTTTAAATTTACCATTATTCTTCCGAAACGAAGTGTTTGTCATGCTTAAAGACTGTAGACTTGTTTTGGATATTGTTATTTATTCCATTGGTCATAATCACAATGATGTTGTACATTTGAGAGCAGTTATACTTTATTTTTAATTATTGTAAATGATTGCAAAGATATGACTAGATTATTTTTCTTTATATTTTACTCAGATGGACATTATGTTTGTTTGTTAACATGATATTTTATTATTACAGACGGTAACTAGAATAAAACTGACTAATATATTACATATATAGGTCTGGTAAAGACAGACGATGGGGTCCAAGAATAAGGGTGTATGTTAATCTGTTATAAGGGTATAGATCTGTCTTCCCCTCTATGTCTCTTTCTACTAAAGATCTTATGATGTATATGGCATTGTACGTATCTTTACCTCCAATAAAACCACACAGTTCATCACTAATTTCAGGACTGATTTTGTTTCGCACTCTTCGCATGATGTTTATTAATAATATCTTAGTCATGTGACTCATTATCATCATGTGATAGGTTCGCGTGCTCGCTTTCTGACCAGAAGGATTTGGGTTCAATCCCCAGCAGTGGCGGATTTTTTGTCAGACTGACAAGTCTCCGGTCTTCACCCAACCTCTAAAAATGGGTACCAGAGATTTTTCTGGGAAGTTATGACGGCTTGGCGTGATGCCGACCACTTCACCCAAAAAAATGTGCCGTGGTTATAGAAAAATATGGTCACTATAGTCCGTTTCATAACTCGTGCCCAACTTTTAAAATCGATATCTTTTAAACCTCTTTTTATAAGCTTTTCAAAATTTGCATGTAAAGTTATAATGATTAGAACCCAACAGGGAATTAATTTCATAAAAAAAACATTTGCTTATTTGATTTATATAAATTTATAACGACCCATTGATGTAGTCAAAACTTAATGTTTACAGTATTTTAAGTTAAAAATAGCGATTAAAAATCCATACACGGTACAATTGACATGATTGCACGCTTTCAACGTGGGTTTTCTGACACAATTAGACACTTGTAGAAAACACGAGGCATTGTGTGTTCCATTTCCGTTCATAGGTGGAGACGTGGAACGGTAACATTTATCATGAGTCTTAAAATGAAATTCTGCAGTTTACAAAACATCGCAATAAAAATGTATGACTATTTTTGCAAAGAGGCTAAACGAGGAAGATTATTTCATTCTTTAGAAAACCCTGTGAATAGGACAAGACACATTTTGGATTTACCTAAACGGTCATTTAATCGCTGGATTCAAGCACGAGACCGTCAATGTTCCAAATATACAAAATCACAAGGAAGAGCAAAAATGTTGGATAATTTCGACAGTGAACTTATTAGAAGTGAAATTCGCAAAATGTTGGGTATGAATGAAACTGTTACAATAAGAAAATTAAAAGTATCGCTGAAAAAGAACAACAGTATTGAAATTTCAAAGTCTACATTATGGAGGAATGTGAGAGCTGCAGGCTTTACATTTAGAAAGTATTCCAATGGACGAAACATCATCTGTGAGAAGCCACATATAGTAGTCATGAGAAGCAAGTACTTACGTGAAGTAAAAGAGGTGCGCAAGCAAGGTTATGATATTGTGTACTTGGATGAAACATGGATCAATGCTCACCACACTAACCAAAGGGAATGGCAGTCATCAGATGGAAAGATTAAGAGATTAATACCTAGCAGCAAAGGACAGCGCTTGATAATTGCTCATGCAGGTAGTCGACAACATGGACTAATACAGAATGCAGAGCTCATTTTTCTTTCAAAATCCATAGACAATCGGGATTATCACTCTGAGATGAATGGTCACATATTTAGACATTGGATTGAAAATTCTGTTCTCCCATCACTAGATCGACCATCTTGCCTAATAATGGACAATGCAGCGTACCACAACATTGTTGCACTTGAAGATAAAGTCCCGACCTCATCCAGAACAAAAGATGCTATTAAGATATGGCTCACAAATGAGCACATACAATTTAATAACATGTACTTAAAACCTGAATTACTATCTCTAGTAAAGCAAAAACAGAGGACAAAGATTTTTCAAATAGATAAGATTATCCAAGAGCACGGTAATATAAGTTTGAGGCTGCCACCTTACCATGCTCATTTAAATCCAATAGAACTAATCTGGGCAAAATTAAAAGGACAAGTGGCAGATGAAAATACAACATTCAAAATATGCGATGTAAACAAACGGTCTTTTTCAGGACCATACAACTATGAAAATTGGACATACAGGTATACCTTGATATTATCGTCCGTCCTCGAACTGAGCAGACAATAATTCTCCTGGTGTTTTGTCTTATCCAGTTATTTCCCCATTACGGCCACGCCTTTACCTAGTGAAAATTAATCATAGACCAGCAACTACGGTAATTTATATTCTTTAGGGCTTCACAATTTACAATTGTGACAAACATCAAAGAAATTCGCCGCTTTAAGAAAACTGCAGCTGCAAGATATTTGTTAAATATACATTTAAAGGGTCTTTTGCATTCTAATAACATTTGGAAAATTTCAACAGTTTTTATCAAATATTTGCTGCGTAATAGCGTTTTGAAGTTGGGCACATGATTTGAAAAGAACTATAACACCATATTCCCCATACATCTAGCAAGGCGTAAAGGGAACTTTTACTTACTTACATGTGACTCATAAGGCTTATTGTGCTATGATCATCGCATTCAATCGTACCAGATTTCCTTGGTAGACCTATGAATATTGACTTGAGCAGGTCGTCTGGTATTTATCCGCTGCTGCAGATATCATTCAATATTTTTGTTATTATTTATATTTTAAAATCACCCATAGCTTCACTCAAGTCATGTGACTCATAAGGCTCATAGTGAGATGAACATCGCATTCAGTCGTACCAGATTTCCTTGGTAGGGCTATGTATATTGAATCTTCCTCTGTACGAACTGCACATGTGTAGCCATCATACATGTCTGATAATATTATGATTTTTTATGGTAAGCCATATTGCTTCAGAATTTTCCACAATGAATCTCTATGAATACCGTTGAATGTTTTTTTGAAGTCAATGAACTTAAGTACAAAAGCTTTTTGCTTTTCAATGTGTTCCTCCAATATAAGTTGCAGAGTAAAAATGTGGCCAAGGCACCTTCTCCCTTTTCTAAACCCAGCCTGTTCTTCAAGCATTACAGTATCTATTGAATCCTTTATTCTATTTAGTATGATTTTTCAGAATAACTTTGAGGCAACTGACAAAAGTGTCACGCCTCTCCAGTTGTTACAATCTCTGAGAGTACCCTTTTTAAAAAAAAAAATCTTAACAATGATTCCTTTTTTCCACTTATGAGGCACCTTCTCTGCTTTCCAAATGATGTTGAACATTATCTGGAGATGTATTAAATTATGGTTATCAATTGCCTTGAGGATCTCAGCTATCCTCGCCAGCAGCCTTATTTTAAGGAGGTCTCAGTTTCGCTCAAGGTGAAGTCATCTAAATTTACCTCTAATTCTGCTGCTGGTGTTTCAGCTTCAAAATCTATTAAATTGTGGGGTAGTGGACGGTTAGGAATTTCTTTCATGTGTTCCGCCCAACATGCTTTTATGTCTGCGCTTGTTGTTAGTATTAATCCAGATTTGTCTAGAATTGGTGCTCCACTGGATGTATAGGTGTTTATCAGCAACTTTTGTACAGTATAGAGAGTTCTGCTGTCTCCTGTAATTGTAGCTGTCTCTGCTTACTCTGCCAAATTGTCTATATAAGCTCTTGTATCTCTTCTTGCTGAACTTTTCCCTTTGTTGTCAAATTCTTTGTATGTTGCTTTTGCCAGGACCTTTCCAAGGTCAGCCTTTACATTAGTCATGGCTCTCATATATATATATATGGGTATATATATATATATATATATATATATATATATAGAGAGAGAGAGAGAGAGAGAGAGAGAGGGAGAGAGAGAGATAGAGAGAAATTAACACAACACTAATAGAATATGACGTTAATACTCTTGCTAGTAACATCGACAGTGTTTGTTTAAGTGACACTTCCAGCAGAATTCCAAAAAAGACAATAGACACTAAGGAACGGAAATACAGCACATAGGTCTTAGCCATTTCATACCAATATCCCCCCTTAGTTTAACACACGGTGAAGAAATTGATCAACACAACGTCTCAATAACCGTCGACTGGAAATACAAAACTAAGAAACTAAAGAGGAATTATATGGAGGGAACACTGAGCTATCAGAGAAAGTGAGATGTGAACAAAGAAATGTGAAGACAATAGGACAAATATGAAGGAACCAGTGGTGAGGAGTGTTACACACTCCAAGGTATGAAGACAGCTTTATAAGGGAGGAACACAACACAATACTGACGTTTCCACCTGAGGCCTTCTCCAGAGTACAAGGACAACGAAAACAAACGATGAAACACAATTATCTATAACTACATGATCATAAGAAAGAAGAGGTGGACAGAAAAGAGGGAAGTAGGATGTAGAAAAATGAAAAAAGAAGAAGAAAAGAAAGCTACATGAAGGGAGGTTGAATGAGTAAATAGAAAGAATAGGAGAATATATATATATTTATATATATATATGTATATATATATATATATAATAGTAACGCTTAGCTCGAATGTCTGTTCGCCGGGAATGTAAAAAATGACCACATAGACCGGAAACCACATGTCCCGGAAGGAGGGAAACAAGAAATCGTGGGAAACAAAAGAGACAAAGGGGAAAATTTTCGAAAGGGGGGGGGGGGGGACCAAACATGCGTCGAGAAGAAAAGAAACTCAAACAAAAGCCCCGCAAAGGGCGGGAGACGGGGAAGATAGTAGGTATCATAAAACTACAGGAGCCTAACAGTAGGGGGAGGGGGGCAGTCCCCTGGAGGGAGGAAAAAACTAATTAGAAGAAGAGAAATAAAATCCTAATGTAGGGAGGAAATAGATGAAGAGGAAGCGTAATGATGGAAAGAATCAGGAGTGGGAAATAAGGTTCGGAGGAGAGGTAGAGGCCAGGAGAGAATAGATAAGAGAGGGAGTCAGAAAGAAGAGAATAAAATAGGGATAGTGGGAAAGACGTGGGGTCCAGTGAGGTAGAGAGGAAGGGAACGGAAAGACTGAGGGGGATACTAGGAATGTATATATAAAGAGGAGTAGGAAGTATACATCTGAGGAAAATAGGGGAGGTACGCAGACAGTAGTGCCTAAAGAGGGAGGAGGTGGGGAATAGAAAGATGAGGAATATAGGGATGGTACGCAGGCAGTGGTGTCACAGGAGGGAGGGGGAAGGAGAACGGATAGACTAAGGGGATACAAAAAGAATTATACACAGGCAGTAGTACCTAAAGAGGAAAGGAAGTAGGGAAACAGAGAGACTAAGGGGATACACAGAGACGTGGAGGGAGAGTGGCTAGTAAACAGACACGTACAGTCCTAGAACCGAGTAAAGGGGGGGGGGGGTTGTAGGAAAAGTAGGGTAGAGAAGTGGTGATAACCGGAGAGTAGAGAATACAGGGAGAAGATGAATAAAGGGAGAATCCATCAGAGGAGGAGAGGTAATAAAGCGATAAGGAGGAGATGGATATAAAGGTAGTATGCAGAAAGGAGGGGGAATTAAAGGTAAAGGAAGAAGAAGGGGAGAAGATGGATAGATCCAAGAGGATAGGGGTAAAGAAAAGGGATCGATAAGGAGCAGATTAATATAAATGTGAGATAAGAAGAAGAGTACAGGGGTGGGAGGAGGGTACAGAGGAAGAGGGGTCCTCAGAGGGACCGGGATACATTGATGCCGCGGGGAGAGAGGCAACCCCAACGAGCGATCAGACGGTGCTCAAGAGTGAGACGACTGTGGTGATCCGAAGAGCGCGATACTAAGCCAGTGACCAGGACATCAGCCTTTCCCTGATGACCCCTAGAGTTAAAGTGGGCTGCTACCGGAGTGCCAGCCTCTCGGGTGATGTCGCGTAAATGTTCACGGCACCTATCGCCGATCCTTCGACCAGACTGACCGATGTAGGTCAACTTGCATCGCCTACAGATGATGGCATAAATGATGTTCCGCGATGTGCAAGTGAATCCCTCTCTGATCTCGAAAGGACCATTAGGAAAGAGGACAGTATCAGTCTGGAGAACGTGATCACAAGTATTGCACACTCTGCAGTTGCAGCGGATAGTACCTCGATGGTTGGGGAGGGCAGCTGGAAGATGACCCCTGACAAGAAAGTCACTGAGGTTCCGGTCACGTCTAAAGGCCACCAGTGGTGGGTCGGGGAAGAGTAGACGAGTAGTAGGGTCAGATCGGAGAATAGGGAGATAGTGGCGAATAGTCCTAATCACAGCGTAGTGGTGAGGGTGAGCACTACTCTATCCGAGGGGGGATGAATAGAGGGGGTAAGAGCAGACTGACGTGAAGTGTGGAGAACACGACGCAGGGCAGGGAGGAGAGCTGCTTCTGGATAGAGGCGTCGGCGGAAGAAATCAAGCATGAGGTGGGCATTGTGAAGGAAATCTTCATTGTCTTGGCAAAGGCGACGAATTCTGAGAAGCTGAGAGAAGAGAAGAGAGTTCTTACATGATGTAGGATGAGAGGAGTCGTAGCGGAGGAAACTGTGGGAATCTGTGGTCTTGTAGAAGACCGAGGTGAGAAGATTAGAGGTGCTCAAGGAGACTAGGATAACAAGAAAAGATACGGAGAAGGTGGAGATGTGGTAGGTGATGTGGTTAGATGGGTGGAAATGTCCGACATAATCGATGAAACGAAAGATCTCATCCTCTGGAAGGTCAGTCAGACCGATGCAATCATCAATATACCTACGATACATAAGGGGGAGAGGACCCTGGTAGGTTTGGATGATCTGGTGCTCTAGATAACCCATAAAGAGACAAGCATAGCTAGGGCCCATTTTGGTGCCCATAGCCACACCGCTGATCTGGGTAAAGAAATTGCAATTGAACTCAAAAGAATTGAGGTTCAAGACTAATTCAGCTAGGCGTAGGAGAACGCCAGTGGCAATGGAAGGTTGGACCCTACGGTCCAGGAAAATCTGAAGAGCTAAACGGCCATCGGAGTGGGGAATGGAAGTATAAAAACAAATATGATTCTGGTCTGGAATTAGTCAGCACACAAAGGTCTAAGTCAGAACAAGTTGGTAGAAATCATCAATTACACAAAAGATCACTAAGGTCATGAGTTAAGTATGTACAAATAAACAAAACAGAAATAAAAATGTAGACTGATGAATAAATCAATATTGCCAAGTTGGGCTAACACCAAAGATAGAGCCCATTCAATATTGTCAAGAAGGGCTTTAAACTAACACCAAAGATAGAGCCCATTCAATATTGCCAAGAAGGGCTTTAAACTAACACCAAAGATAGAGCCCATTCAATATTGTCAAGAAGGGCTTTAAACTAACACCAAAGATAGAGCCCATTCAATATTGTCAAGAAGGGCTTTAAACTAACACCAAAGATAGAGCCCATTCAATATTGTCAAGAAGAGCTTTAAACTAACACCAAAGATAGAGCCCATTCAATATTGTCAAGAAGGGCTTTAAACTAACACCAAAGATAGAGCCCATTCAATATTGTCAAGAAGGGCTTTAAACTAACACCAAAGATAGAGCCCATTCAATATTGTCAAGAAGGGCTTTAAACTAACACCAAAGATAGAGCCCATTCAATATTGTCAAGAAGGGCTTTAAACTAACACAAAGATAGAGCCCATTCAATATTGTCAAGAAGGGCTTTAAACTAACACCAAAGACAGAGACCATATATAGTTGTGTAAAGAGCAAAAAGTTAAAAATGTTGTTGATTAACTTGCTTTAAATAAGTGGAAAGTAGCAGATTATAATTATAAACGAGATAATGAATTAGTAAATTGTGGTTTGTACGATCCAGTTTTACTTTATTGTAATTCAATTTTGGGAGTCACAGTGCAATTGTATACATCTGTAGAACGACATTGATATTTGAAAGTGAGGTCCGCCAAGCTGAATGCTGAATAGGATACGTGATACGTAAACATGTCAATGTGTGTTTCTGAGAATGAATGAACTTTCACACTTTCAGTTTGAAGAAGACTCGCCGTTACGTTGCAGTTTAAACACATTTTCTTTCAGCCTCGTCTCAACACTGTCTTTACGCCATCATACATTCTTAAAGGTATAGTATATATATATATATACCTTTAAGAATGTATGATGGCGTAAAGCCAGTGTTGTTGTTATATATTCAATATATATATATATATATATTAATTTGTATCTGTTAATCAACATTAACTCTCTACTTTTGCCCGGCAACATATTTCTTTTGATTATATTAATCTTCATGTCTCGCTTGTTCTGAATTATCAAACATTTTAATGTTATTACATAAACACACTTGTTATTTCCTTCCAGTAACATCATGTCTTATGTATAATGTCGTGTTAACATCATGTCTTATGTCGTGTTAACAGTTGATTTCTTCCACGTCAGTCCACGAGTCGTCGTTCACACAAGATTTGTTTGTCTAGCTACTCTTATCATACTTCTTATGACGGTATTTTCCCTCTGTCCTCCCTATCTTCCATACATTCAATCTGTTATCACAAATAATTTGAGACTACATTAAATTCTACGATATATATATATTTTTTTATGTTATCTATTTATCCTATTATCTTAATCCAGTTTTCTTCTGGTACTTCTTAAATCACTTCCTACTGTATCTACATTCTCAACACACGATAGGAATTAAATTAAAGAACTATACAACTGAAGAGAATCGATAAATAGCACGGTTGATTAACAAAAAAAACAAAACATCGTGGCTATCTATGCAATGGTCATTAAAAGGGTATCGATGAAACTCGAAAGGCTAGCCAAGAACAAAACTTCCATAACCTGGAGTCTGGAAGAAACAAGAAATCCCACCCCCAGTCTTCATTTTATCTGGTCACATTTATGTAGCATCATGCAGGCTGCTGTTTAAGATCACATGGTTTCATGGTCTACTGTCCATGATTCGCTTCCATAGGTCAGAATTGCTTCTATATAGCACCGATTAACTCTCGTTGTTAATTCTATTGACAACGATTTGTTGCATAAGATATTTTTCATACACCTAGCTCCATTAAAACCTCGAACAGATGCCTACACAAATATAAATGCATTTCTGGGAATTAACTGTTTTCAGTTTCGTAGGTAATCGCCAATCGCAAGACACAGTTTGTGTCACAGGACGTTCGTTACACAGTTCATTAGACTGTTGGTGTTTAGACTATTTTTGATTAAAAGAGTGGACAAAGGTATTATATTTCTTCTATTTTACCGTTCATTGTCAATTGTATCTGTTAAACTAACCCTATACTAATCAGCTAATGCTAGTAGTTACAAATTAGTTCATGATTATATCCGTTCTCGTTAATAACCGTTAATATCTTTACACTGCGCGGGACCATGTTGTTTGATTAAGTTAGAATGTATGATCGTATGGGCGTACAACACGTTGATAAAAATTTCAAAATAGTCTGTTGTGATTTAAAACAAATTAGCTAGATAGTCCTTAATGCAATCTAAACAATGATACCTTAATTATGGTTGTACGACAATTAGAAAAAAGTTATTAATTTTTAAATTAATTAATTTTGTCTAAAATTGATTAAGAGGAACATAGAGTAAAATATCATTGGGCCCGTTTTGGATAGTTGTCCATGCCTGGAAAATTGAGAGTTGGCCATTTATGTTGGCACAATGGTTTTAAAGGCGATAGTCCTGCCTTTAATAATTTATTTAGGCATGGCAGCATTTTCAAATCACTTTCAAATTTCGCACACTTATATTTAAATGGCAAATGATTTTTTAAAATCCATTATTGTTTTTTTTAAATTATTTAATTAATTAAACAATATTTTTAAAAAGCAGACTGTTCTGAGAGTGAGACATGGGATTTGACTATCAAATATGTGAATCAATTCAGGGAAAGAGGTATGTTTACAGCACTCGGAAAAAAATGACAAATAATCAACAGAAAAAAATATGGACCAAGGCAGGATCGAACACGTACTCAGTGGCACAGCGCCTTGCCACGAAAAGCCAAACGCTAGGAATCGCTGCGCTCCCTTTAAATTATTATCTCGACCTGACCGAAAACTCAAGCAGATGTCAAATGTTTGCATGCTTATGTTTAAATGGATGCTGAATTGAAAATTCTGTGTTTTCATTGAACATCAATAAAATTAGTCTAATTGTGGAAAAAAAATAATTAAAATGTATAAATAACGCATTCAAACACGAATATCTTGAAAACGGCTATGAATATTCGAATAATTCTTTCACCCGACAGTAGGGTCTTTTCTAACCTTTCACCTGGCCATATAAATAGTAACACAAGTCATGTGACATTTCCGGGAAAATGCGTTAAAGTGTGTGTCGCGTTAACCAATTCCGGCCAATTTCCGAAAATGTCGGTGATGTAGAAACAAATTCGAATTTGGCTTTTCATAGCTCCCGGAAGTTACTAGATTCAATTGATCAAAGTCCCTAGGCTGTGGCTGTATTATATTCCCATACATTTCATTATTTCCCATTCCATAGTGACACAATCATAAGAGCTAGTTTTATCAGTTTATGTGTTGTTGCTTGTTTGTTTTTAAATTTAATTGGTGATAATCATCATCATGTTGTATCCTTCATCGTGAAATTCATTACACCTTACTCACAGGACTCATTTTCTTTCTTAGTATGTTCAATCCCATGATCTTAGTTTATTTGATCAGCTACTTTTCTCTTATCTTCCCTGTAGATATTTATGATGTATCTTCCGCTGGCTCTCATTCTTCCCTCTTGTCACAAAACTTTCGCACACTTTTAATCTAAATTCTGTGCTCCGTGTATTTTTCCCCTGTTTTCTTTCAGTTTAGCACGCTCTCTTATCCCAATTTTATTCTGGTATTTCTTCATCGATTTCTTATTCACGTTAATTTTTATACAATACTGTACTAGTATTACTCATATTAGAAATGCTTCAGGGTCAATAAGGAAATAGAAAAAATAGAGACGGGAAATTGCGAAAACAACTATAAACAGAATCAGAATGTATTAGGCCTAAGATGGTGAGTTAAATTAAAATATAATTCCAGAACAGAAGCTCATTTAATAGCGAATGTTTGAAGGACCTTTCTGGATGTGTTGTTTGTGATTAGTGGCGGTGAGGTAACCATTAAAATGTCAAATCTTCCGTGACATAAACACTGTCAAATTTGGTGTGGTGGATGAAAAATGTCACAGTGTTTATCTAACACACCAAAGTGTGACATTGTTTATTCACCACATCAATTTGACAGTGTTTATTTAACACACCAAATGTGAAATTTTGCATCCACCATACCAAAAGTTACATTGTATACCTAACACACCAAATGTGACATTGTTTATTTAACACACCAAATGTGACATTGTTTATTTAACACACCAAATGTGACATTGTTTATTTAACACACCAAATGTGACATTGTTTATTTAACACACCAAATGTGACATTGTTTATTTCACACACCAAATGTTACATTGTTTATTTAACATACCAAATGTGACATTGTTTATTTAACACACCAAATGTGACATTGTTTATTTAACACACCAAATGTGACATTGTTTATTTAACACACCAAATGTGACATTGTTTATTTAACACACCAAATGTGACATGGTTTATTTAACACACCAAATGTGACATTGTTTGTTTAACACACCAAATGTGACATTGTTTATTTAACACACCAAATGTGACATTGCTTTTTTAACACACCAAATGTGACATTGTTTATTTCACACACCAAATGTTACAATGTTTATCCACCACAACAAATGTGACATTGTTTATCCAACACTCCAATTGTGACATTGTTTATCCAACACACTAAATGTGACATTGCTTATCTAAAACACCAATGTGACAGTGTTTTGTAACACACCAAATGTGACATTTTGAGAAACTGCAGAGATGAAAAAACAAACGAGTATTTGTCAAGCACACATGTCTGTTTTACATTAGAATTCTGAAGTCTAGTAGTATCAAGCATGGAAAAATTGAAAAAAAAAATTAAAAAATGGTATGTTAGAAGCTTTACGTGATTAATAGACGACACAGATTCGAACGACGTTTCGGCCAATAGGCCTTCAGCAGGAACAAACAAACAACATACACACACAGATATGTGAATAAATAAAACTAATCCTACATAGCTAACTAGTAATGAAACATCAAAAACAAAATAATCGAAATATGTTGACTTCCCTGTGTGTCGTGGACAGTGGTCAGGCTATGAAAGGAATTTCTCACGGGTGTAGCTGTAATTTATACCCTGTGGTCAGAGGTGAAGGGTTCTAAAAATACACGAGTGGGGGAACGCTATCTAGGTACGTCGACTACAAAGGCACAGGCAATATCTGAAAGTATCTAAGGGCCCATAAATACATGTATACACACACACAGATGCGTGTATACATATGTACACGTGCAAGAAGAAGTGCACATACTAATACATATCAACATACACATACATATACACACACATACATGTGTATGCATACAAACAAGAGCACATATACATGCATGTATATGCGTATACATATATATACCAATACCCGTGCCTATGGACACATACATGCATGTGCACGTCCATACGGGGACAATCGTATGTGTGGAAGGGTTCATACCGGGGTCAGTGTGCAAACTCGAAGGAGAAAGAATAGAACAGTGGAATGACAGGTACTCAAAGGCGGAAAGAGTGAGATGTATGAGGGTGTGGTGCAATAAAAACATATGAGGGGTAAGTAGCGCAGAAAAAAGTATATAGGAGAACACCGAAGTGCCTCAACGGGGACTAGTGGAGAAGAACTAAGAATAGCGTGGCATAGTAGATAGACTAAAGAGCCACCACATGGGTGGTAGAGAGGGCTATGCAAGAGGGGAGGAGCAGCCGAAAGGAAACTATGTGTATGAGTGTGATACATTCATGCCTCGTGGGGTCAGCGAACCATACTGGACTATGAGGCGATTTTCCAAAGTATAGCGGCTGCGGTCGCCAGAGTGACAGAGGACAATACCAGTGACACGGATGTCGTCTTTGCCCTTGTGATCTGGGGAGTTGAAATGGGAAGACACTGGAGTGCCAGTATTCTGTTGGACATCACGTAGATGTTCACAAAATCTTTCCGCTAATCTTCTACCAGACTCGCCTATATAGGTCATGTGGCATCGTTGGCATATAATGGCATAAATGATGTTGCGGGACACACATGTGAAGCCATGCTTGATCTCGAACCGTCCATTGGGGAATAAGACCGAGTCAGTAGGGAGCACATAGGCACAGGTGATACAGTTACGACCGCAAGGGGCCGTACCGAAGTGTTGAGGGTCGGAGCGAGGGAGACGGCTCCTAACCAGAATGTCACCCAATTCCTGTCGCGCTTGAAGGCGATCATCGGGGGATCACTAAAAAGTAGACGGGTAGTGGGATCAGAGAGGAGAATGGAACGGTAGCGGTTGAGTATCCTCACAGCTGCTAAGTTGTGAGGATGATATGTGAGGGTGAGTATAGTTCTCTCAGAAGGGGGGCGGTTGGAAGGGGTGAGTGCCTCGGGACGAGAGATAAGGAGGACCCGCTTGAGGGCAGACTGGAGGATCGAGTCTGGATAAAGCCGGCGGCTGAAGAAACCTAACATGAGGTGAGCCTGTCGGAGGAAATCTTGGTCATCCTGGCAGATGCGACGGAGACGCAATAACTGTGAAAATGGAATAGAGTCGCGACAAGAAGGTGAATGGGATGAAGTATAGAGAAGGTAGCAGTGGGCGTCTGTGGGTTTATAGAAAACCGAGGTGTGGAGGCCAGAAGTACCGAAAGAAACAATAAGATCTAGGAAGGTGACAGAGGAAGTGGATATACAAGATGTGATCTTGATAGCTTTGTGATAGCTACCAATATAGTCGATAAACCTGGAGAGGTCATCCTCAGGTAGATCAGTAAGTCCGAAGCAGTCATCAATGTACCGAAGGTATATGATGGGGAGAGGACCTTGATAATAATTGAGAATTTGGTACTCCAGGTAACCCATGAATAGGCAAGCATAGCTAGGGCCCATCTTGGTGCCCATGGCTACTCCACTGACCTGGTCATAGAAGTTACCATTAAACTCAAAGGTGTTGAGGTTGAGTACAAGCTCAGTAAGGCGGAGAAGAGTTGCAGTATCAACAGAGGGGTGTTGTCTCTGGTCAAGAAAGAAACGTAGAGCCAGGAGGCCGTCGGAGTGAGGAATAGAGGTGTAGAGAGAGCAAACATCAAGGGTAAAAAGTCGGTATGAGCGACCTCGGGAGAGAGAGATGGAAGAGAAGATACTCAATGCATGGTTAGTGTCCTTGACATATGAGGGAAGACTAACGACCATAGGCTGGAAGACACTGTCTAGATAGTCAGATATGTGTTCAGTCGGGCAAGCACACGCTGACACGATGGGGCGTCCTGGATTGTCGATTTTGTGAATTTTGGGGAGCATGTAGAAAGATGGTTTCCAAGACCACTATTATGAATAATGAGGCGGGACGCGCTAGGAGGGAGCCGGTTGGTTCGGATCAGTTCCTTGATGGTAGATTTGACCTGCTTATTGTAGAGGACAGTGGCGTCGTCAGGGCGGGGTTTATAAAAAGTGGTATTGGATAGCTGTTTGTTGCCCTCAGAAATATATAAGTCTTTGCGCCAAACTACCACCGCTCCCCCCTTGTCTGCCGGTTTGATAACAATGTCCTCCCGGCGGCGGAGATTAGAAAGGGCCCGAAGCTCAGAGGGAGATAGATTAGAGCGGTGAAGTTTTCTAGGGCACAGTTGTTGTATCTCACGTGAGGTGACATTTATGTAGTGATCCAAAGCCTGTGATGCGCCGGGTTGAGGGGTCCAATCTGATTTGCGAGAATGGAAGCGAGAGAACTCATCTACAGGGGTGGGTGAGGAAGAAGTAGCAGTAGTGTCAGAGAAACGGTGCTTCAAGAGCATACGTCTATGGAAATCATGGACGTCCTTGCAAAGATTGTAGTGGTCACTGGAAGGACGACGCGGGATAAATTTTAAACCTTTAGAGAGAACAGACCTCTCATCATGTGAGAGGTGGAGGTCGGGGGGTATGCAGAAAACTAAGAGTCGGGGCCGATGTGGCGGGTGTGGGGGGGGGGGGGGCGGGGCGAAGGTGGGAGATCTTCTTCTTGTGCTGGGAGGACATAAAAGTGTAGAGTTGCCTATTGAAGTCGTGGATGATCTGACGGATAACATTGTCGTTACCGGTAATTAAACACCTGAGTCTCGCTACCAGTTGGAGGCGTCGAGTGCGCAGGTGGGAGACTAGCCTGGTGTGGTTAGCTAGGACGAGCCTCATACGATGGAAACCCAGGCGTCTTTCAATACTGTCAAATCGCCTAATTTCACTAGGGTTAGGCTGGTGGACAAAAGGGGTGAATTTAGAACGGAAACCCATGTGGGAGAATCTTAAATCGTATACAATTGTGGAGAAAGTTAACATGGCAACTGAATCTAGTAAGCTTATAAGTAGTAAAGGCGAGTTCAGTGGATATAGAAGAGATGTCTGTTGGTAAATGTTTGAAGGCTGATAGAGTGCCTCGGCGGATGGAGTTCGAGAACTTTTTTTAAGTGTGGGCATGCTGTCGGATAGAGGAGCAGGGGAAGGGACTGGGGAAACGAGCGAGAGTGGAAGATCTGAAACTGAAAGTGGTATGAGTGTGATGGTGATCACAGCAATGATAACAACGCTGTAGATGGCAACGTACTGATACTAAAGGATAATATAAAAATAGCAGGTCTAAACTAAGATATAATATATATATATATATATATATTAAAGTAAACACTTAGGACGAAATAAAAACATTAAGTAGCAGCGGTATTGTACTAGTAGGGGGTAAGGCAAAGAAATGCAAATGAATGCATAAAATGCGAAGCTGCAGTAAAGCTGAATTCGAGGAAAAATTGAAAAAAAAAATAAAAAAATGGTATGTTAGAAGCTTTACGTGATTAATAGACGACACAGATTCGAACGACGTTTCGTTCGAATGCCCACACTTAAAAAGTTCTCGAACTCCATCCGCCGAGGCACTCTATCAGCCTTCAAACATTTACCAACAGACATCTCTTCTATATCCACTGAACTCGCCTTTACTACTTATAAGCTTACTAGATTCAGTTGCCATGTTAACTTTCTCAATAATTGTATACGATTAAAGATTCTCCCACATGGGTTCCGTTCTAAATTCACCCCTTTTGTCCACCAGCCTAACCCTAGTGAAATTAGGCGATTTGACAGTATTGAAAGACGCCTGGGTTTCCATCGTATGAGGCTCGTCCTAGCTAACCACACCAGGCTAGTCTCCCACCTGCGCACTCGACGCCTCCAACTGGTAGCGAGACTCAGGTGTTTAATTACCGGTAACGACAATGTTATCCGTCAGATCATCCACGACTTCAATAGGCAACTCTACACTTTTATGTCCTCCTAGCACAAGAAGAAGATCTCCCACCTTCGCCCCCGTCCCCCCCTCCCCCACACCCGCTACATCGGCCCCCGACTCTTTAGTTTTCTGCATACCCCCCGACCTCCACCTCTCACATGATGAGAGGTCTGTTCTCTCTAAAGGTTTAAAATTTATCCGCGTCGTCCTTCCAGTGACCACTACAATCTTGCAAGGACGTCTATGATTTCCATAGACGTATGCGCTTGAAGCACCGTTTCTCTGACACTACTGCTACTTCTTCCTCACCCACCCCTGTAGATGAGTTCTCTCGCTTCCATTCTCGCAAATCAGATTGGACCCCTCAACCCGGCGCATCACAGGCTTTGGATCACTACATAAATGTCACCTCACGTGAGATACAACAACTGTGCCCTAGAAAACTTCACCGCTCTAATCTATCTCCCTCTGAGCTTCGGGCCCTTTCTAATCTCCGCCGCCGGGAGGACATTGTTATCAAACCGGCAGACAAGGGGGGAGCGGTGGTAGTTTGGCGCAAAGACTTATATATTTCTGAGGGCAACAAACAGCTATCCAATACCACTTTTATAAACCCCGCCCTGACGACGCCACTGTCCTCTACAATAAGCAGGTCAAATCTACCATCAAGGAACTGATCCGAACCAACCGGCTCCCTCCTAGCGCGTCCCGCCTCATTATTCATAATAGTGGTCTTGGGAAACCATCTTTCTACATGCTCCCCAAAATTCACAAAATCGACAATCCAGGACGCCCCATCGTGTCAGCGTGTGCTTGCCCGACTGAACACATATCTGACTATCTAGACAGTGTCTTCCAGCCTATGGTCGTTAGTCTTCCCTCATATGTCAAGGACACTAACCATGCATTGAGTATCTTCTCTTCCATCTCTCTCTCCCGAGGTCGCTCATACCGACTTTTTACCCTTGATGTTTGCTCTCTCTACACCTCTATTCCTCACTCCGACGGCCTCCTGGCTCTACGTTTCTTTCTTGACCAGAGACAACACCCCTCTGTTGATACTGCAACTCTTCTCCGCCTTACTGAGCTTGTACTCAACCTCAACACCTTTGAGTTTAATGGTAACTTCTATGACCAGGTCAGTGGAGTAGCCATGGGCACCAAGATGGGCCCTAGCTATGCTTGCCTATTCATGGGTTACCTGGAGTACCAAATTCTCAATTCTTATCAAGGTCCTCTCCCCATCATATACCTTCGGTACATTGATGACTGCTTCGGACTTACTGATCTACCTGAGGATGACCTCTCCAGGTTTATCGACTATATTGGTAGCTATCACAAAGCTATCAAGATCACATCTTGTATATCCACTTCCTCTGTCACCTTCCTAGATCTTATTGTTTCTTTCGGTACTTTGGCCTCCACACCTCGGTTTTCTAAAACCCACAGACGCCCACTGCTACCTTCTCTATACTTCATCCCATTCACCTTCTTGTCGCGACTCTATTCCATTTTCACAGTTATTGCGTCTCCGTCGCATCTGCCAGGATGACCAAGATTTCCTCCGACAGGCTCACCTCATGTTAGGTTTCTTCAGCCGCCGGCTTTATCCAGACTCGATCCTCCAGTCTGCCCTCAAGCGGGTCCTCCTTATCTCTCGTCCCGAGGCACTCACCCCTTCCAACCGCCCCCCTTCTGAGAGAACTATACTCACCCTCACATATCATCCTCACAACTTAGCAGCTGTGAGGATACTCAACCGCTACCGTTCCATTCTCCTCTCTGATCCCACTACCCGTATACTTTTTAGTGATCCCCCGATGATCGCCTTCAAGCGCGACAGGAATTTGGGTGACATTCTGGTTAGGAGCCGTCTCCCTCGCTCCGACCCTCAACACTTCGGTACGGCCCTTGCGGTCGTAACTGTATCACCTGTGCCTATGTGCTCCCTACTGACTCGGTCTTATTCCCCAATGGACGGTTCGAGATCAAGCATGGCTTCACATGTGTGTCCGCAACATCATTTATGCCATTATATGCCAACGATGCCACATGACCTATATAGGCGAGTCTGGTAGAAGATTAGCGAAAGATTTTGTGAACATCTACGTGATGTCCAACAGAATACTGGCACTCCAGTGTCTTCCCATTTCAACTCCCCAGATCACAAGGGCAAAGACGACATCCGTGTCACTGGTATTGTCCTCTGTCACTCTGGCGACCGCAGCCGCTATACTTTGGAAAATCGCCTCATAGTCCAGTATGGTTCGCTGACCCCACGAGGCATGAATGTATCACACTCATACACATAGTTTCTTTCGGCTGCTCCTCCCCTCTTGCATAGCCCTCTCTACCACCCATGTGGTGGCTCTTTAGTCTATTTACTATGCCACGCTATTCTTAGTTCTTCTCCACTAGTCCCGTTGAGGCACTTCGGTGTTCTCCTATATACTTTTTTTCTGCGCTACTTACCCCTCATATGTTTTTATTGCACCACACCCTCATACATCTCACTCTTTCCGCCTTTGAGTACCTGTCATTCCACTGTTCTATTCTTTCTCCTTCGAGTTGCACACTGACCCCGGTTTGAACCCTTCCACACATACGATTGTCCCCGTATGGACGTGCACATGCATGTATGTGTCCATAGGCACGGTATTGGTATATATATGTATACGCATATACATGCATGTATATGTGCTCTTGCTTGTATGCATACACATGTATGTGTGTGTATATGTATGTGTATGTTGATATGTATTAGTATGTGCACTTCTTCTTGCACGTGTACATATGTATACACGCATCTGTGTGTGTGTATACATGTATTTATGGCCCTTAGATACTTTCAGATATTGCCTGTGCCTTTGTAGTCGACGTACCTAGATAGCGTTCCCCCCACTCGTGTATTTTAGAACCCTTCACCTCTGACCACAGGGTATAAATTACAGCTACACCCGTGAGAAATTCCTTCATAGCCTGACCACTGTCCACGACACACAGGGAAGTCAACATATTTCGATTATTTTGTTTTTGATGTTTCATTACTAGTTAGCGATGTAGGATTAGTTTTATTTATTCACATATCTGTGTGTGTATGTTGTTTGTTTGTTCCTGCTGAAGGCCTATTGGCCGAAACGTCGTTCGAATCTGTGTCGTCTATTAATCACGTAAAGCTTCTAACATACCATTTTTTTATTTTTTTTTTCAATTTTTCCTCGAATTCAGCTTTACTGCAGCTTCGCATTTTTATGCATTCATTTGCATTTCTTTGCCTTAACCCCTACTAGTATCAAGCATGCCAGTTCGTCACAAAATTCACAAGACCATGCCTAACGTGTGACCGTGTAAAACAAATGGGAGACAGAAACAAAACTCCATACAAGAGAGGCATGATAATTCTTCTGGGCATCCTTGCCAAGAGAAGGAAAATGTAACATAAACTCTGGTCAGAAATTAATCGTTCATGCAGTGTGACTTATTTCATGGAAGATTAACTGTGACTATGAAAAAATACAAAATAGTCAAGGAAAACCGGAAGTTCTGGAAGAATTTCTGAACAAATGTCTGATGAAGTCGGATATCCTGGACGGCAAGGTAAAAAACACAATGCAACGCAACTCATTAGGGACATGAAGAAGAGGTGTGACAACAGTCCTGTGAAAAAAGCTCTTGAAAGAACGTTTAAAACATCTTTCTTTAGTCACATATTGGAATGTATCCCATGAATGAAGAATGCGAAATAAATAACATAAACAGAAGCTCTGAAAAAAAGTATTACAATAGGAAGAAAAAGCAAACGTTAAAAATAGTTATATAACAGCAAGTTAGAAAAGAAGTAATAACCTTTCAAATATCTGGGAACAGCATTTTCTGAAGATGGTAACATCGATAAATAAACAGACGGCCAATGCAGAGAGAAACTGAAATTCGAACAGCTAGTATCTAATGCTTCAACACAATGCAATATTTATAGCCGCACGCACACACACACACACACACACACACACACACACACACACACACACACACACACACACACACACACACACACACACGCACACACACACACACGCACGCACACACACACACACACACACACACACACACACAACACGCACACACACACACACACACGCACACACAAACAAGCTTATAGAGAGGATATTCATTCCTAAATTGTGTTAACAGTGCCAAACATGATCACTTACAACTAAACATAAAAAGATGCTTGCTACCACATAGATGAAATGTCTAAGAAAAGTGCTTGGAATGACCAGAAGACATACAAATAAGAAATGAGTTTATAAAGAAAAGAAGGGTGTTGATGATTGAACACATTCTAAACTACATACATAAACAATAAGCCTTTCTAGAATAAATACAATGTGATTGTATCGACAACATCTAAAAAAACTTCACTTTACATAGGTTGAAGCCCAGAACTTTCTGTCTCCGTCGATACCGTAATGGTACAAGAGGAGGTGAAGGAGAAGAATGGAATGTTTGAAGCAGGAAAATGCCAAGAGCAAGTTAAAAGAGCTTAAACAAACTTAGGAGCTGAAAGGTAGAAAAAAAGTTAGAAACCTTGAATAAAATAAATAAAACCTACACTAAAAGAGAGTATTACATATTTGTTATCAAATTCATATAATTTTTTTCGCTGCTTTGAAGCACTTACATACCTAAGTAAGGTTTGATTATACATTCGTGTTGAATATCCTAAGCTTCGTTTTTATGCATAGGATTTTTATTTCTATTTCTGTCTCAAGGATATTAGATGTCTTTGCTGCCTTCCTTATTCTTATGATTTCCCTTGTTTTATGCCTCCACTCTGATCCATGTGACTCCTGATTATTTTAGATTACCCAAGATATAATGATGCTCACAAGATAATATCTAATAAGAGCAGTAGAATTCAAGGAGAATTATAGACTTACTATAGATCACGATAGTGGCAAAACCATTTGGTCTCAATGAAGTCATTATAGACTTACTATAGATCACGATGGTGGCAAAACCATTTGGTCTCAATGAAGTCATAAACAGAAAATACCAATAGACAATTGGTTGAAGAGAAACAGAAGTTAAGATGATGATGTTAATTATATATTTTTGTGAAGACACTAACTGATTTGCATTTTATGCCAACGAATTCTTTCTATGTGATCACATCAGCTGTCGTTTGTTGACAAATCTGAGTTGATCCTGAGTGTAAGGAGTGAGTGATAAACAAAGCCTGAAAGTGATACATCTTACCACACGACTAGAGCAGAAGATGAGAATCCATGCACTAAGAGTTGGTACATGATGATGATGATGACATCAACCGTTGCATACACTTATTTATATTCAAACGTCCTCTTGTTTGGTCAGTAACCTTTTCAGTGTCTTCTTCTACCTTTTAGCTCCCAGTGGAGCATAGGTCTTCAACAAACACTTTCCAAGTCGTTCTGTTTTTTGCAATTCTTTTAAGATCATTCCATGTCTTCCCCATCATCTTCATCTCTGCTTCGATCTGTCTTCTCCAAGAATTCCTTGGTCTTCCTCTTTGTCTTTTCCCCTGGGGATTCCAAAAAAGGGCCTGTTGTGTAATACTCTCAGTTGGCTTCCGTAGTGTGTGTCTTATCCATCGCCATCGTCTTCGCTATATTTCTTTATCCACTGGTATTTGACCGGTACATTTCCATAATTCCACATTAGTGACTTTGTCCTGCCATTTCCATCCCTTTATTCTGCGCAAGCATCCATTAATGAAAGTCTGTACCTTCGTGATTGTCAATTTTGTTATTCTCCATGTTTCACAGCCATATAATAGGACCGACTTAACATTTGAGTTGAAAATTTTTATTTTTGTATTTAGCCTAATTCTTTGGATTTCCATATGTTTCCCAGTGCAATGAAAGCTCCTCTTGCTTTTGATATCCTTATTTTGGTATCATTTTCTGTTCCTCCCTCTTTATCTATATTACTGCCCGATATATGTGAGATTGTACGTCTAGTAGAGGTATTTCTCCTAGTTTTATTTGGTTATTGCCAACTGCATTAAATCTCATAATGTTGGTCTTATCTCTATTAATCTTTAGTCTTAGCTGTTGTGATCTCTCATTTAATATACTAATTTTATCCTGCATCTGTTGATGGCTGTGTGATAGGAGAGCTATGTCATCAGCAAAGTCTAAATCATCAAGTTGATTGGTCAGTGACCACTGGATCCCATTTCTGGTGTTTTGAGTTATTTTCCTAACCCAATCTATGGCCAGTAGAAAGAGAAATGGGGACAGAAGGCATCCTTGCCTTACTCCTGTTCTTATTTCAAATGCTTCTGTAAGCTGTCCTTCATGCACCACACTACATTTTGTTCCTTCATACATTGTTTTTATCAGGTTAATAAACTTTATGGGGATTCCGTAATGACTCAGCAACTTTCAAAGCATTCTTCTGTCTAAACTATCAAATGCCTTTTCGTAATCTATGAATCCAATATAAAGTGGGGATTTTAGTTCTAAACTTTGTTCAACTATTATACGTAGAGTAATTATTTGATCAGCACATGATCTGTTCTTCCTAAAACCTGCTTGTTCATCTCTCATGTGTTTCTCTATAGCCTCCTTTAGTCTCTCCAGAATGATTCTGCCTAATATTTTTCCTGGCACTGATAGTAACATAATTCCCCTATAGTTTGTGCACTCCTGTAAACTTCCTTTCTTTGGTAGTTTGATCATAAAACCTTCTCTCCAGTCTTTAGGTATTTCTTCCCTCTCCCAAATTTTATCCAATAGATCATGTAACATCTTGGTAGAGGTGTTAATATCTGCTTTGATGGCTTCCGAAGGAATTTCTTCTGGTCCTGTGGCTTTACCATCTTTTAATAGTTTGATGTGTTTCATTATTTCTTCTTTGCTTGGTTTTCCGTAGTTAACGTGTAACTGTTTTTCTGCTGGAAGTATATCTGGGGGATTGTTTGAGCCGGGTCTGTTGAAAAGTTCTTCAAAGTGCTCTTTCCATCTCTCCATTTGTTCCCTTATATTACTAAGCAGATTTCCTTTCTTATCTTTGATAAAGGCGTTGATCTGTTTGTATTTTCCACCTAATTTCTTTGTGCTGTTGTACAGTTCTTTCATATTCCCTTTATTTGCTGTTTCTTCTGCCTCTTTAGCTAGTTCATCTATATATTTCCTCTTATCCCTTTTAATGCATCTTCTCACTTCTTTGTTCACCTCTGTGTAAGCTTCCTGTGTCTTGGCTTTATTACTTCTTGTTTTGCTTTTATTTATGTCTGCTTTCTTGTTCTTTCTTTCTTTAATTTTATCCAGGGTCTCTGCTGTCATCCACGCCTTATTCTGGCGTTCTCTTTTCCCAGTGTTTCTTCGCATGTCTCTTTCCATATATATTTTACCTGTTTCCAATGATCTTCTATATTTATTGTATTTTCTAGTTGTTGGAGGACTTGGTATTTGTTTGATATTGTGACTGCGAATTTATCTTTAATTCCTTGTTCCTTAAGAAACCCTACATTGAAATACTTTCTACCCTTATTCGTTGTAGTATACCTTTTTAATTTAATTTTAAGTTTGGCTAACAGAAGATGATGATCAGAAGCTACATCTGCCCCTCTATATGCTTTTACATCCTGTAAGGATGACTTAAACTTATTATTAATACATATGTGATCAATTTGATTTTCCGTTCTATGATCTGGTGACACCCATGTAGCTTTGTATATTCTTTTATGTTGGAATATTGTTCCTCCTAGGCTCATTTGGTTAAGGGCGCAGAAATTCACAAATATCTCTCCATTCTCGTTTATATCTCCAAGTCCATGTTTTCTCATAATCTCTTCGAAGCCTATGTTGTCTGATCCTATCTTAGCATTTAGGTCTCCCATCAAGATTATAATATCCTTGGCTCATCCTGCATCCATCTGACATTGTAGCTGTTTATAGAAATCATCTTTAACTGAGTCATCCTATGTTTGGTTGGTGCATAGCATTGTATAATGTGTAATTTTATTTTGTTTTTGGTTGTTTTAAATGTTGCTCTCACCAGTCTTGGTCCCACTGCCTCCCATTCTATTAGTGTCTTCTGTGCATTCTTTGATAGCATTATAGCTACACCTTCGCTATGTTGTGCTCGTGGTTCCTGGTGTCCTGATGATAAAATCATCATACCCTATATTCAGTTTTATTCTCTCCGCTCCCAGCCATCTTGTTTCACACATACCCAGAATATCTATCTTGTAGTTAGTCATTTCTGCTGCCACTTGTGCAGCTTTTCCCTGTTCGTTAAGGGTACGAACATTCCAGGTGCCAATTCTGGAGGATTTCCTGGTAGACAAAGGGTGAGTCGGCAACCGGACTCCTTATGGCTTTCTCCGGATTGCGTCATACGTCTCTTAGACAGAGAGCCCTTCTCTTTCCTGGTTGACGGATTAACTTTATCTCTTTTTGATTTGTTCATGTTTGTGAAGTTTTTTCGGCTTATTTTTTTTACAGTATGGGATAGCCAGTCCCATGCCTAACCCTCCTTTCTCGTCTCTTACGAACATGCCTGGTAGGGTACAGCCCCACTATTCTTTACTCTCCTTTCGGGCCCCGGCAGCGCACGGGCGAACCTTTTCAGTGTGCTTCATTTATTTTATAGCATTTGTTGTTTCTTTGTTGTTCACATTCTCATATTTGCAAATGAACATTTAATATATCTCTCTTCAGTCAGAAAATGTCTCGAGACGAAGGGAGAGAAACATGCAAGAAACGAAGACACAGCGAGGGGTCAGATGGCGTTCTTTATCCAATCTCATTGAATGAATCACATGATTCGTCTTCTGATGCTTTATCCAATCAACGTCATAATGTTTCAGACTCTACAAATCTAATATCCAGTGGGGAGTACTCATGTCATTACAGACGACCCAAGAGAAACCAGAACCATCTACGCACACAGAATGTCAAGAAGATTAAATTAATGACATCATCAACAGCAGGGGATAATATCTTTTTAAATGTTATAGAATCTGCTGATTTTGACCAAGCCATTGAACTACTCAAGGGAAGTCATCCTCTTTCACAGAATGACTTAGACAGAGGTCTGATCCTCTCTTGTCATCAAGGTTTCAAATTTGTTATTCAGAAACTTGTGAGTCTTGGATCAAATGTTGAAGTCAAGGACACCAATGGAAACACGCCATTGCTGATTTGTGCAGAAAATGGTTTGGTTGACATTGTTAGTTTTCTTCTCTTGAGAAAGGCAAACGTCAATGCATTTAATTCTGTAGGTGACACGGCTTTGATTATGTCCGTTAAGGCATCAGGATCATCACAGATGGTTAAAGTTCTCTTAGAACAGACAGGAGTAGATATCACTCACCAGAACCAAGATGGGTACACAGCCTTAATGAGGGCAATTGAGGTCAGGGATATTAGCACAATTAAACTGCTTTTGGACAAATACAAGGGAAGTAACCTTACATTTAATGAATCGGTCATCTGTAAAGGGGAGACAACTGAACAAATTGCTGAAAGATGTGGTCTTGGAAATGTTGTCCGGGTATTAAACAGGAGCAGTAGAGAAGAAGAGACACCGTTACTATTAGCCAGTGAGACTTGTGATATAGAAACGTTCAACATCTTGCTGGACTGCCAATTTCTAGATGAGGTAGAAATGAAGACATCAGTAAATTTGGCGTTTAGAAAAATATTTGACAACTTTAAATTAAGACGAGACAAGGTTATAGATAACAATGATTTTATGATGATAAGAAGACTCTTTGAATGTGGAGTAAGCATGAACATGGGGAAAGATAGCGAACTAGTTGTTGCTGTTGAAGTTGGAGACTACAAATTGGTTGATCTTCTGTGTCAACATCTTCATCCACAACAAAAAGTTGGAAGATATAATAGCGTCACAGAAGCTTTAAAAGCTGCAGCTAAAAGTGGTCGATGTGACCTTGTTGAACTTTTACTACAACATCAAGTAGACATCAACCAGCGTTGTTATCCTGATTCCCCATTGGACAACGCCCTCAGTCATAAACATTTTGAATGTGCAGAACTTCTTGTCCAACATGGCGCTGCAATGGACATTGGTCAAGCACTTGCATCAGCTGTGAACCAGGGAGAACCAGGTTACATGAACTTTCTTTTCGACAATTATAAACCAGATATTCTAAATTATGTTGTAAACAATGCTGACCGTTTTCATTTTCTGCTACTGCCAGCAGCAAGGTGCGGGAGTTTGGAGATCATTAAGCATCTCCTTGATGCTGGGGCAGACGTTAATTATGAAAGTTTTTCTGAAGAGACCCCACTGAGTGAGTCACGTAATGGAGAAGTTGCCAAGTTTCTGATTAGCAGGGGAGCAAATGTCAACCACGTGACACACAGAAGCAACACTCCCTTGTTGGATTTTCTTCTCAACAGACACGATTACAGCATGATGTTATTGATGTGTTGCTAGAAAATGGGGCTTCTGTTAATGGAAGAAATAGTGATGGTAGAACACCGTTAATATTGGCGGCTTCTAAGGCTGGAAGTGTGGCAGTGTTAAAGGCTTTGTTGGATCATGGTGCTAACTTTAATGACCAGGATGAAGACGGTAATACTGCTCTTATAGAAGCTGTCATTGTCCGCTGTCCGGAAAATGTTATGTTTCTGCTTCAGTTTTCCCAAGAGAAAAAATATTCTATTGATGTACAGAATCGGAATGGGCACACAGCATTGATGCAGTCTGTGGATTTAGATACAGCTGAGATTTTGAAACTACTGGTAGACCATGGCGCTGACGTAAATATTAAATCTTTGAAAGGAAATACTGCATTGTTGCTTCTGCTGATGTATAGACCATCAAAGAGACCATCAAAGGAAATATTGACTGCTCTGATCACAGCTGGGAGCGACGTGAACTATCAGAACGATGATGGATTCTCTCCCTTAATGCTTGCCGTGAAAGCTCGCTGTAGCAGTTCTGTCTCAACACTGCTGGATGCAGGAGCAGACGTGAATGCAGTCAGCAAGGAAGATAAAACAAAAACGGCTCTTACATTTTTATCAGATAAAACATTTTTTAATGGAGATGATGTACCATGTCTTAAGGTTTTGTTAGAGAGAGGTGCAAACTCATCATTTGCTTATCCAGATGTTTTGCTGAAATTAATTTTCCAGAGTGAGTTAGAAATTATCCCTAAGCTTATTAGAAGTGGACTAGGGCCTCAAGATCTTATTGTGCAGAACGACAATTTTTATTGTGTGGCTGTATCTGTTTCTCCTCTAAGTATGGCACTGAGAGTTGGAAATGTTCCACTGGCTAAATATTTTGTGGGAAACTTGTTTCTGACAAACTCTGACGTGTCTTCTTTGTTGAATGACAACACCTTACGCTCTCAACTTGAAAATAGAGGGCACCAGGATTGTCTGAGCTTTCTTGATGAGCTTGCCTCCCAACCAATGTCCCTCTTCCAGTTGGCCTTTGTGAAAGTGACGTCAGCTCTAGGAGTATCCCCTGGACGTGAGAGCAGAGTAAACATGTTACCCATACCTCAGGTCATGAAGGACAAACTTCTATTTCAGTCAGAAAATGTCACATTAAGTGTTCCAGCAGAACTCAGAGCTACAATTTCTAACAGATTAGGAACACTGAATATTTTTACATTTTTAACAAAGCTCGACCCTTTTAGCATTTCTGATGACGAAATCTCCGATGAAAGTGAGGTAGAAGAATATTATGATTCAGATGAAAACTACGAAAGTGAAATCGACGACTTCGAAATTGACGAATAGAAATTCAAGGATTCTTTTACTGACGATCAGTGACTAATATAAATCTAGCGGCTATTACACAAAACAAAACATGCCTCTGTGAATACTCACACACGAAATAGTAGAACACAACCTATTTGACTTTCCTAAGCTTAACGATATCAGAGCAACTCTACTTCCTGAAAGACCTTGTAGATGAAATACCTTGTATATAAGTACATGAGAATTCAGAAACACCTGCTGATATTACATGGCACTGGGCCGAAGGGTGTCAGCTCACAGGTCGCTGGATACACAACAACATACCTAAAGATAACAATTTTCTTGGAGATTATTTGTGTGCGTTGAGTTATCTCGGGCCGGGTTGACATTTTCCTGTGATGAATAATCTTTCGTTTAATTTTTCTCTGTTTTTTTTTCCCTTGTATTCAACATAATTTGTTGAATACATTCCTGTAAACTAATTTCACATAAGTGTGAATCACTGTGTTGAAGCAAAGTGAAACAAGAAGTCTGCCATCATCTGTTTTATTAAGGAGAGCATGATGAGAGAGATGATAAATCAAATGAAATATGATGAGCAAAAATTCACAGATGATATTACATTTTTTGTTAATTCCTACAAACGTATACAAAAAAATAAAAGGAAAGAGTAAAGATAAAACGATAGAGTACACAAATACATCAACTATGCTAGAACGAGCATTACAATAACAATAATAAATAACAGTAATTAGCCAAATGTGATTAATAACCCTACAACATATAACAAGATAACCATGATCAGGAGCTTATATTAAATATGCTCGAGAAGCTTAGTGTCACATTACGATGTACCTAACGAAGATATGTTCTTTCAATAAGTAAGAGCCAGAATAGGTCTAGTCAATCTAAATAATTTGTGTACCCATCAATACAATTAGAAAACCAAAATATAGATAAATAAGAGTTGTGTACTTTACATAAATTATATGAATCTGAATGTAGTAAAACAACAGAAAGTTATCACCTAAACTGTCATTTCATCGAACTGTCTGTGAAAATGTGTCCAAGCAAAAAGAAAAAGCAACTACCAATTGCTAAAGAGAAGCAATGAAGAAGAAATGAAACGCTGCTAGCGAGTTGGCGCTGCAGCTTAATAGTAGAGCACGTGCTCTGAGTTGATCTAGAAACAATCACAAGAACTGTGATGCAACTGACTCCAGAGGGAAGACGAGGGAAATAGAATCAATGACAGGCTGGCGATTAACTGAAGAAATAGAGACGAATAGTGTGGACCAGTGTTGGGGTTTCCTGCAAGTAGCAGACTCGGACAATAAAATTAGGAAAAACTGTTCTTCTGAAAACAGACTCGACAAGGCGTATCGCATGAGTCAAACTGTTTTCATGTTCTAACAGACTCGACTAGACGTGTAGCACGAATCAAACTGTCTTCTTGTTCTAACAGACTCAAATAGGCGTGTGATATAAGTCACTAGCTGCTGGCTGATCTGTAACTAATGGAATATAAACAGCAGTAGTTTTCAGTAAACACCACGAGATCTTCCTTGGTCTTGATTTCTTCGAGCATATCTACCTTCACTAGTTCAATGCCTTGACACCCCCTCCTCCTTTCTCCCCCCCCCCCCCAATTCTAGTTATGTCTATGCTGAACTTCTTCTCGTCGACATTTAGCTTGTTTTCTCCAATTTTAAACACTAGGTCACGAGATAAATGTTTCTTCATTTCACTATGGATTTTTCCTCACTGCCATATACTATTCACTGCCGCAGTTCACTGCAACTTCTATTACACATTTCTTTCTCTTTATTGCCTCCTAGAATCTTGTCTTTATGTTCAGCTCTTTTTTTTCCTTCTCCCAGTCGATCTGTCGAATTTGACTCCGCATCAATTCCAGAGGATCTACTATAGTGTCTAGATTATGTCTATTGATTCGCTGTCTCTCTCTCTTTCTTTCTATCTCTCCCTCTCACTCTCTCTCTTTCTCGTCTAATTTTATTTAGTCACTTAATCTGGCGCCAACCTTCCGTCGAGAGATAACCCTCCTATGCACGTCTCAACTTTCGGTCTCTTCATGTCGGTTGTTATTTCTGGTCTTGGCCTTCGTAAGTTTATCTCAGACTTCGTTTTCCTTTACTGACCCTGCTCCTCTTCTTGAATGATTCTCGATTTCTATTCTCACCTCGAGTGCCTCCCATCACTGGTTCTAATTCCATCTTCTCTCTTGTGAGAACTATCCTTTATTATCAATCTTGTTTTTTTTTCTCTTTCGTTTATAAAGGTAATCTTTCTTGACTTCGAGTCTCTGTCCGGATTGTTTTTGGTGGCTCCCCTAACTCTACATTCAAGTGTCAATGACTTATCTATGTCTTATACTAAAATAGGCTTAGAAAGGAGAAAACTCCATAGGATCGGATTCATCTGTTTGTTTTATAATAGTTCACACCTTTAAACCAAATCTCCTCTCTGTTATTTCAGCAGACACGATTCTCTGTCTAATGTTCATGATGTTAATCAAGAGAGTCACAACGTGAAACTCCTGGGTTAAAGGTGTTTCAATCGTGGCTCATACATTCAAAACATGTAAACTCACGAGCTTCTAGTTCAGATGTACCTTCATATTTGTCCTCTCCATTTACACTGCACGAGTCAGGGTCTAAAGTCACAATTGTTTTTCCCTGTCGCATCGACCCATATTATAATGTCTCTTGTAGTGTCTCATAGATGTCTCGTGATGATGTTACTGAAACTGACGGTAACGAATTGGAATTTAATGATTGCGTTGCATAATGACAATGGCGATCTCTGATAGTGTTACTTTTAATTTGACTGAAAGTGACGAATTTGAGTTTGGTGATTCTCCCACCGATTAAAAGTAACAATGAACTTAGTCATAGTGTTACAGGGTTGAGAGAGAGAGAAGATAGAAGAGCGGTTATGTGTAGCATATGGAAACGGAAAAAGTTTAGTGTATTGACAGATGGAAAGACGACTATCTATGAACATGTGAATATGAACATGAAGTAATTGAAATTATGCTTCTGTACAGTACATTTTTTTTATTGTATGTAACATTTTTTGGTGTTCTTTTTCCCATAAAAATTGGCTGGAAAACATTTGAGTTTTTGTGCACATAATTTTTTTTTATGACATGGAGACAGAAACAGTAGTAATCTACTCATCATCACCATGTGCCATACCGGTTGGCGTAGGTGATCATGTCCCTCCACAATCTTCTATCTACAGTGCATCGTATCAGATCTGTTGTTGACTGTTTTCCATGCCATGACACCAAGCTATCCAGTATTTTCTCGTTTTGTCGTCCGCGATCTCTCTTTCCTTTCATTTTGCCAGTTGCAACCAGGTATTCCAACTTTCCTCTTCTCATGATGTGCCCGAAAAATGTTGATTGCTTCTTTCTGATGTTTTTTAAGAGCTCCTTTTTGTGTTGGCCTCTTTGAGAACTTCCTCATTGGTCTTTTTCGCTGTCCAGGGAACTTTCAACATTCTTCTGAGAAATCCCATCTCCATTCCATAGGTCAGAATTGGTTCTATATAGCACCGATGAACTATCTTTCTCAATTTTATTGACATAGTAATCTACTAGAAAGATATAAATGTGATATATTACTAAAAGGGCGGACATAAGATAAACACAAGTTTTAAAATAACTAAGACATTACAAACCTTTGGCTTGGGATTCTCTTGAGTGTACGAATAGAGTTTTGCGAGCAATAAAATACAGGACATTAATAAGGACATATAGCATAAGACAATATAACAGATAGACAAAAGACTCATATCTAACTAGTAGAGGAAATGAAGGGTTGAATTCATAAATATACCAACAGAATAGCACATGTGATATATAGTGTCACTGATAGCAATGTTGCAAATTGTACCATTGTGAAGTTGTGGATATGATATTTGAGTATTTTTCTGTTGTTTGAAATTTACCATTATTCTTCCGAACCGAAGTGTTTGTCATACTAAATGTTCCGAACCGAAGTGTTTGTCATACTAAATGTTCCGAACCGAAGTGTTTGTCATGCTTAAAGGCTGTAAAATTGTTTTGGATATTGTTATTTATTCCATTGGTCATAATCACAATGATGTTGTGCATTTGAGAGCAGTTATACTTTATTTTTAATTATTGTAAATGATTGTAATGAGATGAATAAATTATTTTCCTTTATATCTTACTCACATGGACATTATGTTTCTTTGTTAACATGATATTTTATGACTGCAAACGGTAACTAGAATAAAACTGACTAATATATTACATATATAGGTCTGGTAAAGACAGACGATGGGGTCCAAGAATAAGGGTGTATATTAATCTGTTATAAGGGTATAGATCTGTCTTCCCCTCTATGTCTCTTTCTACTAAAGATATTATGATGTATATGACATTGTTCATATCTTTACCTCCAATAAAACCACACAGTTATCACTAATTTCTGGACTGATTTTATTTCGCACTCTTCGCATGATGATTATTAATAATATCTTAGTCATGTGACTCATTATCATCATGTGATTGGTTCGCCTGCTCGCTTCCTGACCAGAAGGATTCGGGTTTGATCCCCAGCAGTGGCGCATTTATTTTCAGACTGATAAGTCTCCTGGCTTCACCCAGCCTCTAAAAATGGGTACCAGAGATTTTTCTTGGAAGTTAAGACAGCCTGGCGGACGCCGACCACTTCACCCAAAATAATGTGCCGCGGTTATAGAAAAATATGGTCACTAACACCATATTCCCCATACATCTAGCAAGGCATAAAGGGAACTTTTACTTACTTACATGTGACTCATAAGGCTTATTGTGCGATGATCATCGCATTCAATCGCAACAGATTTCCTTGGTAGGGCTATGAATATTGACTTGAGCAGGTCGTCTGGTATTTATCCACTGCTGTAGATATCATTCAATATTTTTGTTAGTATTTATATTTTAAAATCACCCATGGCTTCAGTCAAGTCATGTGATTCATAAGGCTTATTGTGCTATGATCATCGCATTCAATTGTACCATACTTCCTTGGTAGGGCTATGTATATTGAATCTTCCTCTGTACGAACTGCACATGTGTAGCCATCATACATGTCTGATAATATTATGATTTTTTTATGGTAAGCCATATTGCTTCAGAATTTTCCACAATGAATCTCTATGAATACCGTGAATGCTTTTTTGAAGTCAATGAAGTTAAGTACAAAAGCTTTTTGCTTTTCAATGTGTTCCTCCAATATAAGTCGTCGAATAAAAATGTGGTCAAGGCAGCTTCTCCCTTTTCTAAACCCAGCCTGTTCTTCAAGCATTACTGTATCTATTGAATCGTTTATTCTATTTAGGATGATTTTTCAGAATAACTTTGAGGCAACTGACAAAAGTGTCACGCCTCTCCAGTTGTTACAATCTCTGAGAGTACCCTTTTTTAAAAAAAATCTTAACAATGATTCCTTTTTTCCACTTATGAGGCACCTTCTCTGCTTTCCAAATGATGTTGAACATCTTCTAGAGATGTATTAAATTATGGCTATCAATTGCCTTGAGGATCTCAGCTGTTAACGTATCCTCGCCAGCAGCCTTATTGTTGTCCATACGCTTTAAGGAGGTCTCAGTTTCGCTCTAGGTGAAGTCATCTAAATTTATATCTAATTTTGCTACTGGTGTTTCAGCTTCAAAATCTATTAAATTGTAGGGTAGTGGACGGTTAAGAATTTCTTTGAAGTGTTCCGCCCAACATGCTTTTATGTCTGCACTTGTTGTTAGCATTAATCCAGATTTGTCTAGAATTGGTGCAGCACTGGATGTATAGGTGTTTGTCAGCAACGTTTGTACAGTATAGAGAGTTCTGCTGTCTCCTGTAATTGCAACTGTCTCTGCTTTCTCTGCCAAATTGTCTATATAAGCTCTTGTATCTCTTCTTGCCGAACATTTTACTTTGTTGTATAATTCTTTGTATGTTGCATTTGCCAGGATCTTTCCAAGATCAGCCTTTACATTAGTCATGGCTCTCTTATATATATATATATACATACATATATATATATACATATATATATATATATATACATATATATATATATATATATAGAGAGAGAGAGAGAGAGAGAGAAAAATTAACATAACACTAAAAGAATATCACATTAATACTCTTGCTAGTAACATCAACAGTGTTTGTTTAAGAGACACTTCCATCAGAATTCCAAAAAGACAATAGACACCCAGGAACGGAAATACAGCACATAGGTCTTAGACATCTCATACCAATATCCCCCCTTAGTTTAACACACGGTGAAGAAATTGATCAACACAACGACTTAATAACCGTCGACTGGAAATACAAAACTAAATGGTTCAACCACTTATAATTATCAAGGGGACCTTCAAAGATATATATGGAGGGAACAATCAGCTATCAGAGAAGGAGAGATGTGAACAAAGGAATGTGAAGACAATAGGACAAATATGACTCTGGTCTGGACTTAGTCAGCACACAAAGATCTAAGTCAGAACAAGTTGGTAGAAATCATCAATTCCACCAAAGATCACAAAAGTTATGTATGTACAAATAAACAAAACAGAAATAAAAATGTATAGACTGATGAATAAATCATTGTTGTCAAGTTGGGCTAACACCAAAGATAGAGCCCATTCAATATTGTGAAGAAGGGCTTTAAACTAACACCAAAGATAGAGCCCATATATAGTTGTATAAAGAGCAGAAAGTTGAAAATGTTGTTGATTAACTTGCTTTAAAATAAGTGGAAAATATCAGATTATAATTACAAACGAGATAATGAATGAGTAAATTGTGAAAAAATTGTTTATTTCAAAATATTTTTTTTCAACTTCCTGTCAACTTCAACAAATGCTTTCCAATGCCTTCTATTTGGTACCTTTCACTTAAGTTTGCTCCATGTTCTCCCATTCTTCTTCATCTGCCTAGATGTATATTTGACTCTTCCCCTTCGTTTCTTTTCTGGAGATTAAAAAAAAAGTCTGTTGTTATGCTGATTACTGGCTTCCGCAGCGTCATCGTCTTTGACACATCTGTCTGTCCACTTGTGCTATCCTAGTATTTTACTATAGTTCTAATTTTGTCTTCCATTTTCAATTATTTTATTCTACGCAAACATCCATTAATGAAAGTATGTATGCCTGTTGTTTGTGAAGTTTTCGCGGTTTATGTTTTAAAGACTGATGTAGGATAATCTGCTTTTCCCCCAATCCTCCCCAGTCGCCTCTTACCTGCCTGACAGGTTACATCACCACTATTTGTAACTTCCCTTTTGGTTTCCAAAATGTTTGCTATATTTTAATTTAGGATCAAGATAAGAAAAAATCTCGTCTGTAATGAAATCTCGCAAAATTAAATCGTGGACTGTTATTAAGTTGTAACAGACGTCAGATAATTGTAAGTAAAAAAAAAAAGGTAAAGAGCCCCCATCACGCCAAGTGGCGTATAGGGAATATGGTGTTAGTGACCATACATTTTACAGACCTTCGGCACATGATTTTTGGGGTAATGTGGTCGGTATTACACACGTGCCGCTTTAATTTCCCAGAAAAAATTCCTGTACCCATTTAAGGCTGAGTGAACCTGGAAGCCGTCGGTTGGGATCGAACCCTACCTCTTGTCCTTTGTAGTCCAGTTCACTAACCACTGAGCTATCGCGGCTCCTGATAATTGTAGATGGAACTAAAGTAAAGGCCCGCACTCAGTGAGAGAGGGAGCTGACACATTAGCACCGCTCTTTTTTTTTATCCTTAACATTTACAAATGTATGTTTAAAACACTCGCGCTCGCGCACACACACACAGTATGATTATGGTGCAAGTGAACCTATGGCATTTATTTGGTGTTAAACTGGTTTGAACGATCCAATTTTACTTTATTTTAATTCAAACTGGGGAGTCACAGTGCATTTGTATACTCCTGTAGAACGTCATTGATATTTGAAAATGAGATCCGCTAAGTTGGATACAGTAGATCTCGGATACGTAAACATGTCAATGTGTGTTTCTGAGAATGAATAAACTTTCACACTTTCAGTTTGAAGAAGACTAGACTCGCCGTTACGTAAAGTTACGTTGCAGTTTAAACATATTTTCTTTCAGCCTCGTCTCAACACTGGCTTTACGCCATCATACATGCCTAAAGGTATAGTATATATATATTAATTTGTATCTGTTAATCAACATTAATTCTATACTTTTGCCCGGCAACATATTTGTTGTGTTTATTAATCTCCATGTCTCGCTTGTTCTGAATTATCAAACATTTTAATGTTATTACATAAACACACTTGGTATTTCCTTCCAGTAACATCATGTCTTATGTATAATGTCGCGTTAACATCATGTCTTATGTCGTGTTAACAGTTGATTTCTTCCACGTCAGTCCACGAGTCCGTCGTTCACACAAGTTTTGTTTGTCTAGCTACGCTTATCATACTTTTTATGACGGTATTTTCCCTCTGTCCTCCCCTATCTTCAATACATTCAATCTGTTATCAGAAATAATTTGAGACTACATTAAATTCTACGATAGATATATTTTTTTATGTTATCTATTTATCTTATTATCTTAATCCAGTTTTCTTCTGGTACTTCTTAAAAAACTTTCTACTGTATCTACATTATCAACACACGATAGGAATCAAATTAAAGAAATATAAAACAGAAGAATTGGAATGTTAGGACTCTATATTAAGAAGGAAAATTGGAAAATCTTATTCAAGAAGCAGAACTAATAAATATAGATATTTTAGGCATATCAGAGACAAGATGGAAATAATGTGGGTACATAGAGGACGAAAAATATACATTTATATACTCAGGAAATACAACAGAACATCAAAGGGGGGTAGGGATACTGATAAAAAGAGAGCTACAAAAATATATAAGTAAGCACTGGACATACAGTGATAGGATTATACTACTCAAGTTGAAAGCAAAACCATTGGACATAGCAATAATACAGACATATGCACCTACTCAAGACTACACAGATGAACAAATAGAGGCATACTATGAAGACCTAAAGTTATGAAGCAAGTGAAATCTTCAGACATCTTGATTGTAATGGGTGACATGAACGCTAAAGTAGAAAAAGGTAGATATAAGACCAATATAGGAAATCATGGTTTAGGAAAAAGAAATGACAGAGGAGAAAGATTAATACAATTCTGTTTAGAAAACAGGCTGATAATATGTAACACCTACTTTGAGCAAGAGAAAAGGAAACTATACACATGGAAAAGCCCTGGAGATAAGAAGAGGAATTAAATAATGATAAAAGAAAGGTTCCGTAACAGCGTAAAGAAAGCCAAAACCTACCCAGGAGCAGATATTAATTCAGATCACAATCCTGTAATGATTAAAATGAAAATCAAACTAAAGAGAAACAAGCAAAAGTCTAATTCATCAACAAATCAACTAGATATAACAGCAATTAATCAACAAGATATTAAAGATACCTATGCAATACAAGTAAAGAACATATACCAGAAGCTTTCTAGAAGAAGGAATTGAACAATACAGAAGAGAAAATCCTGATGAAAAAGTAACAAGCAAATGGCAGTGCATAAAGAAAAGCATACAAGAAACCTGCGACACTTTACCCAAAAGTGAAAAAAACAAAAATGGATAACTAACACCATCTTAGGAAAAATGGAAGAAATGAGACAAGCGAAGAACACTGCCCAATACAATAAAATAGATAATGAGATACGCAAAATGTGCAAAAAGGCAAAAGAAGACTGGCTCAGCCAAAAATGTATAGAAATAGAAACTATAGAAAGTAAACAGGACTTAAGAGGAATGCACACATAAATAAAGAGAATGACTAATAAAAATAAAAAAAGCCACAGAAGGTGACAAAAAAGGTAAAATGCTAACAGACAATAAGGATATTATAGATAGAAGACAAGAATATATAACAGAGCTATTTCAGGATCAAAGGGACAAGAAACCAGTTATAAAATGTACATCAGGCTATAAAATCTTAAAATCTGAGGTGGAAAAAGCTATAAAAACAATGACAAAGGGAAAAGCAGTAGGACTTGACAGCATACAGATAGAGATGATACAGGTACTAGAAGATTTGGCATTGAAGTGATTACAGACATATGCAACGACATATACCACGCAGGATACATACCAAATGAACTAAAAACATCAACTTTCATTGCATTGCCTAAAAAGAATGGCGCAGTTGAATGCAGTGACTTTAGAACAATGAGCCATGTTACAAAAATCTTGCTAAAAGTTATACAAGGAATGATTCAGAATAAAATCAATACTGAATTAGATGAGCAGCAATTTGGATTTAGGAAAAATAGCGGGACAAAAGAAGTCATATTCTGCATGAGAACATTAATCGAAAAATACACAGAAGTAAACAAACCAATATATGCCTGCTTCATAGACTACACCAAAGCTTTTGATAGAGTACGCCACAAACAACTTATAGAATGCCTAAAAGAGATACATCTAGATGACATGGACATACGACTAATATGTAATCTATACTGGGAGCAAACAGCAATAATAAAATATAACAAAGAGAACTTGCACCCATTGATATAAAAAGAGGAGTAAGACAGGGATGCATCCTATCACCAAGCTTGTTCAATCTATACACTGAGCAAATTTGTAAAAACACCATAGAGATGCCAGGCCTACAAATTAATGGAAAGATAATCAATAACCTAAGATATGCTGCCGATACTGTACTCATCATCATGTGCCATACCGTTTGGCGTAGGTGATCATGTCCCTCCACAATCTTCTATCTAGAGTGCATCGTATCAGTTCTGTTGTTGACTGTTTTCCATGCCATGACACCAAGCTATCCAGTATTTTCTCTCTTTGTCGTCCGCGATCTCTCTTTCCTTTTATTTTGCCAGTTGTAACCAAGTATTCCAACTTTCCTCTTCTCATGATGTGCCCGAAAAATGTTGATTGCTTCTTTCTGATGTTTTTTAAGAGCTCCCTTTTGATACTGTACTACTAGCAGAAAATCCTATAGATCTACAACAATTACTTAATGAAATAAACATGATAAGCAAAAAATATGGACTAGATATGAATATCAAAAAGAATAAAACTGTGATCATAAATAAAGAAAATACTCAAAAAAACAACAAGTGGATATCAAAATAGAAATAATAGACCTGGAGACAGTTCAGAACTACAACTACCTTGGACATACTATAACCAGTGATGGAAAATGTACAACTGAAATAAACAAAATAATAGGAATGGCAAAAAGTAATTTTAATGTTATGAAGAACATACTAAGATCAAAACAAATAACACCAGAGCTAAAACTAAGAATAGCAAAATGTTACATCTTCTCAATATTTATATATGGTGCAGAAACATGGACATTAGACAAGAAAACAGAACAGAGAATTGAAGCCTTTGAAATGTGGATATATATAAGAATAGGTGGAATTGGATGGAAGGAAAAGAAAACAAACGATGAAGTCTTAAAACAACTAAAAATGAAAAGAGAACTACTAAACACAATTCAAACAATACAAATGCGATTTTTGGGCCATGTTAAAAGACACAACAGCCTACTAAAAGTAATCCTGGAAGGGAAAATACAAGGTAAAAGAGGCAGAGCTAGACCAAGACTAACATGGACGAGTAACATCAAAAGATGGACAAATCAGCCTATGACAACCTGCACCATTAAAGAAAGAGACAGAGCAGAATGGCGCTCCATGGTAGCCAACCTTCCTTGCGGAGACGGCACTCGATGATGATGAAAACAGAGGAAAATCGATAAATAGCACAGTTGATTAAAATAACAAACAACATCGTGGCTATCTATGCGATGGTCATTAAAAGGGTATCGATGAAACTCGAAAGGCTGGCCAAGAACAAAACTTCCATAACCTGGAGTCTGGAGAGAAACAAATCCCCCCCCCCCCCCCCCCCCCCCGTGCTCATTTTATCTGGCTGGTCACATTTATGTAGCATCATGCAGGCTGCAGTTTAACGATGAAGATCACGTGGTTTCATGGTCTACTGTCCATGATTCGCTTCCATAGGTCAGAATCGGTTCTATATAGCACCGATTCACTTTCTTTATTACTTCTATTGACATAGATTTGTTGCATAAGATATTTTCATACACCTAGCTCCATTAAAACCCCATACAGACGCCTATACAAATATAAATGTGTTTCTGGGAATTACCTGGTTTCAGTTTTGTAGATAATCGTCATAGACATAGTTTGTGTCACTGGCGTCACGAGGCGTTGCGTTACACAGCTCATTAGACTGTTGGTGTTTAGACTATTTTGGATTAAAAGAGTGGACAAAGGTATTATATTTCTTCTATTTTACCGTTCATTGTCAATTGTATCTGTTAAACTAACCCTATACTAATCAGCTAATGCCAGCAGTTACAAATTAGTTCATTAAATCCGTTCGTTAATATCTTTACTGCGCGGGACCGTGTTGTACGGACATTAGACTAGTCATTAGTATTATTTCCAGACATTTCGTCATTTCCCATTCCATGGTGACAGAATCATATGAGTATGAGCTAGTTTATGTGTTGTTATTTTTTTTAATTAATCGGTGATAATCATCATCATGTTGTATCCTTCATCGTGAAATTGATTACCCCTTACTCACAGTGTAAGGTGACCATTCGTCCCGGATTGTCCGGGACAGTCCCGGAATTTGACATTTTTTGAACCTTTGTCCCGGATTAGCTGCCGTACCGGTTTTGTCCCGATTTTGGCATATTTTTTAGCTTTTGTCCCGGATTTGATAAAAAATAATTTGGGACACAAACGTTTACCAATTTTGCCATTTTGGTATACGGCGTACATTTCTTCAATTAAAAAAAAATTATTCCGTTGCTGTGTAGACAATTTTGTTTAATATCAAAAAAGTAGAATGCGCTCCTAGTTTTAAATCTCGTATATATTCGTTGTTACTAACTTTCACTTTCACTTTCGCAAAAAATGGCACCGAAGCGTAATTGTAGTTTTAATCAAGATTTACAAAAGGAATACCCTTTTATAAAAAAGTCTACAACGTCATCAGACTTCACTGTAAGATGTAATATATGTTCATCCGGGTTTACTATTAACCATAGTGGACGTGGTGATATTAAGAGCCACATAAATAGTGATAAACATAAGAGAGCCGTCGCTACTGCTGCATCAAGCTCGTCGTTGACAAATTTTTTTCGAGCTGAACAGGTTGGTGACAAAGAAGAACAGTTAGCTGCTACAGAAGGTGCCTTTGCATATCATACAGTGATGCACAATCACACGTTTAGATCTATGGACTGCACATCAAAATTGCTTCAGGTAACTTTAGAACCAAAATTTGCTTGTGCACGTACGAAAACAGAAGCTATTATTCGGAATGTGTTCACACCCCATGCTCTAAACGAGTTGAGATGTGACCTAGAAAACGTAACATTTATCTCCATACTGACAGATGCCTCCAACCACAAAGAAATCAAGATTTTTCCTTTGCTTGTCAGATACTTTGATCGCAATAAGGGACTGAAAGTTAAAATATTAGAGTTGAAGTCATTGCCGGGTGAAACATCTGATATAGTAAGTAGTTTTTTTATTGACTGTCTAACTGAAAATGGTTTATAACTGAAAGTAGTTGGATTATGTGCAGACAACACACATTCTAATTTTGGGGGCGCTGAAAGAAAAGGACAGAACAATGTTTTCACAAAACTGAAAGAAAACCTTGGACATAGTTTGATAGGTGTTCGGTGTGCTTGCCATATTTTCCACAACACTGTTCGAGCAGCTGCAGACATATTGCCTGTTGATGTTGAAATGACTATTGCAAAAATGTATCTGTACTTCAAATCATACACAGTTAGAGTTGAAAGTCTCAAGGAGTTTTGTCAGTTTGTCGACACAGACTTCCAGATGATTTTAGGTTATGCACAAACTAGGTGGCTTGCGCTCTTGCCTGCTGTTGAAAGGGTTCTTTACATGTTCCTGCCTCTAAAATCATATTTTCAATCTCAAGACAGATGCCCAGTTTTTATACAGGAATTCTTTGCAAACCCACTGTCTGAGGCATGGCTTATTTTGGTTCACAGTCAGGCATCCTCTTTCCAAGAAGCAGTGCAGAAAGTAGAGGGACAGATGGTCACTGTATTTGAAGTCATTGACAACATCAATAGGTTGAAAGCTATCTTGGAGTCCAAGCTGGAAGACGGCTTCTTGCCATCAAGAGTTCAGATAATCCTTAAAAAGCTGGAAATGGAAGGATTTCCACGTGATGATGTGAAAACGTTTAACGCCAGTGTTTCTTCATTTTATGAAACAGCTTTAAGTTATTTGAAGAAATGGGCTGCAAATAATTTTCAAAACCTAGAGTCTTACAGCTGGGTAATGCTGAACAGAACACCAAATTGGGAAGATATTGAGAAGTCTTCATCATTATTGAGTCAAACAGTGCCTTCAGTCGACTTTCCAGAAAATGAAATGTATGACGAATATGTCTACATGAAACAGTTCGTTACTTCACAAAAAATTAGTGAGTGGAGTCTTAATAAAACATTACCAGGGCAGCGTTGGGTTGAACTCGCTTCCAACTCCAGAAACAATCATGTGCCCGTTTCACATATTCTGAAGTTGGCAGAGTTCTTTTTGTGTCTACCTGGAACAAATGCTGCAACAGAACGAGTGTTTTCTTTGATGAACAGTTTGTGGACAAATGATAAAACACAACTAGGTGTTGAAACTTTAAAAGCCATGTTGATCACCAAAGTGAACTATGAGGGAACATGTGTCGAATTTTATAAGATGCTGCATACAAAGAAGGACATTTTACAGAAAATTCACTCATCTGAAAATTACAGCATCTCTGTTTCACCTTCAATTTAAGTGAGTATCACAACTTTTTTTTTTATCTCCTGATTATCCTGATAGCGTATTGTAGGTCTATATTATTAGATGTTTTAAAATGTATGTATTATTCACTTGAAAATGACAGCAAGAAGAAATGTAATTTTATTGGTGGAAAATTGAAGTAAAATTATTCCGTCCCGGAATGGGATTTCAAAAATATGGTCACCTTAAACGAAGACATTATAAGAAAATCAATCATAAGCTACGTACAGAAGCAATAAATAAACTCGTTTGTCCATCTGGAAAGAAGAAAGCCGTGTGATTCATTACCAGACAAAGTATACATTAAAGGAGGAGAGGGCAGAAAAACTAGAGGCAAAACCAGAGTAAGATGGACAGACAACATCAACGAAGTGCCAATACAATATCAATTGGCAACAATTTAAGTCGCCAAAAGGACAATAACCAGAACTATTGTATCACCCTTGACACCCGAACGAGTACAACCGAAAATGAAAAAAAAGAACGAGAAGATTCGCTGTTTGATAAAACATGGAAGTCATAATTTGGGGTTGAATGGACCGTGTGTAGTAAAAAAACAAAAACAAACAAAACTCCAAGGCCAATCAACCATGTCCAACATTGAGTTCCGTGTTGTAAAATGAACAAGGGTTGATTACTGCATTTGTTGTATTACGAATTGTTGGATTTCTCTCAAGTATGCGCTGCTTGTAAAAAGTGTAAAAAGCAGATTTGCCTAACTTGGTAAAGGTAATGATAGGAGACTTGGATCAGCGTCTTAGCATGCCGGATTTTTACTCATATGTGTTCGGTCACCTACCAAGAAGTGTTCGGAGACTCCTGTCTAGAATCACCTCAAGCATTGTAACTCACGAGCGAGGCGCCATTCACCTTCCCAGAGAATGAACCCTGGTACCCATTTCTGCCAGCGGCTGGGTCGACCACAGGGGTATTTTTTTCCAACCACGAGTACAATTCATAAACTGTTTCTAGCGGGAATCGAACACGGGTTCTCCGAACGCCTGTAGCCAGTGTGGTGGTTTTCCTAACTTGTATTGCAGTAATAAACGATAACTCGGGGCTTCCTACGATGAAACATTCAGAATTGTTCAAGAGTTATTCCTTTCCTTTTCTGCTGTCTTGTCACGTAAGACCACCATCAGAGATAGCCTCTGTTGTCCCTCTGAAGCCAGCCTTTCAAGTAAACTCTAGCTGAAGTGGTTTGTTTATTTCTTTATACCCTCATTATTCTTCCTTGTTCCAGCTTTTCTTCTCTTGCCATGTGGTTTTTGTGGTTACGATTCGATTTTCCAAGACTCCCAAATTAAAATATATTTAACAAAGATGTGCACACCAAAGATGAAGTTTGTCAAATAATCTGATGATCTTGAATCAAGAAATTTTAAGTAACCCTAACAGTTGAAACAAATAGCTGATTGATGAACACGAGATATCAGTGACTAATTAACTCTTTCCCTTCCGGATTATTTTGTTGGCTTGATCTGAGTTATCGGACTTAGATTTGTAAAAACTCGATTTCGCAAGAGCCGGAGAGAGCGTTATTGGGAAGCAAAAGGTAAAGAAAATGCACCGGTGGGAGTGTTACTGGGAAAGCAAAGAGTTAAATCAAGCATAAAGCAACATAGAAACAGCCGAAAGCATTTTTTGCATTCGAATTCAGTGTTTTGGTGTATAAAGATCTAACTAATAGTAATCGCATTTTCAGTGTCTCATATTTCTGTTGTCATTTCCTGCAGGGTGTTCTGGTCTAGTCCACAGATCAGCTCTACTGCACAACGGACAACTCCATAATGCTCACATCTCCCCCACTTTCCCCAGTATAAGGCACGCCCACTTCCACAGATAACGAAGACACTGAAGATTACAATGCACGAACTCCGTAGCACCGGCCTTCGACTTGGCCCCAAACCTTTTTCACCACGTACGAAATGCGTGGCAGGTGAGAGTGGCCCTATTCTTGTCTCTCCTGACTGTGGTCAGGGCTATGGTGGTCACATGACTGAGGGTATTCTCACGTCCATTCTTTATCCCAGCCGTTCTCCATCAGGCTATTCTCGATCTGTGTCTTTTTCTCTCTTTTTTCCCCCTCACAGAAATCTACAAAGTTAGCACCTTGTGATTTCCGCATCTCTTTCCCTGTTCCAGCTACCACCGTCTACTTATAATCGTGTTTATTTCTAGCTGATTGTACATTTTTAGCAATTTTACTATTGTTGTTGTTGTTGTTGTTGTTGTTGTTGTTGTTGTTGTTGTTGTTGTTGCTGCTGTTGTTGTTGATGTTATTTATTTATTTTTAACTTAAAGTATTCCGAAAATGATTATTTCGCCGATATTCGAATATAGCGTCTTAATGGTATTCCCGATGTGATTTGTGAAGTGTACGAATTAAATGCGTCGTTACATTCAAGGACTTTGAGTCTTGACTATTTACCTAGAAGTTTAGTCTCCAACCATTATTATTTGTCTACAATATTTATATATAAAGTTAATTATTAATTGTTAACAATGATTTTCTTTATTTTTTGACTCATGCTCACAACGCGAAATAATATACAAGACTTGTAGACGTGTATGTTTGCATTGAGAATTGCATCGGCGTTGAATTTCTTTAAAACTGCGAGATAGTTTAAACATTTGCAAGTTGCTAATCTTAAATATCTTCAATAATTATGAAAACAGATTGTGTAATTACTAATAGCTGTTCAGTTTAGCAGTTAAACAATATATTTCACTTAAGGGATATCAGCACCGGGGGGTTAAATCACATCAGAAGCTTGTGGTTCATTTACTGTGCAGTATTTGAAACAAAATAATTGCTGTTGAACAACTTTCTTAGTTGTTCATTAATTTATTTACTGAGAGTGAAATCAATATGTTTTTTTTCCCACGCATTCTGTCTACTCATCTTTATTTCACATCTTTCTGTGATCGTTCTCTTTAAAAAAATATGTGTTAATTTCTTATCAAGTTTTATGTTACATTATTTTTATAATAAAACACTATTTTGGAGATTCCTTTAAAATAAATAAGGGGCGCTTATTGTTTGTTGTTTACATGTAATGTTTAAGTGGGAGGTTGTACATTTCTGTTATGTAGAAAATGATTTCATTGTTTACTGTTATGTCAATGAATTTATATCATGTGAGATTGTAAATTTAAAATTGTGAGATTGTAAATTTAAAATTGTGAGATTGTAAATGTAAAAATAAAATACAATTGTTGTGAATTTTAATAAAAACATGAAAACAAAAGAGAAAACATTGAGGTAATGGACTTGACTTTTACTGTTTTTTTTTATTTCATCATTTTAGGCGATGACTTAGCTGTTTTCATGGCATAACCGAGAATAGAGGTATTTAAAGGAAACTCACATTTTCATAGCGTCATTGTAAAGGTAAATAGAGTAAATAAATTACGATTTTCAGTAGAACTGATAGACTTTCACACTGCATAATTAATACAATTATTTCATGATAATTTTATGTCATTCATTATCGAAGATTGGCCACTATTGTCAGCCATTTTGTTCTATATTTAACCATTATGACACTCAGTGTAAATTGGCTCTGTCCATCTTTTTTATGTTATCGATTGATTTTACCCTTTGTTCATCCTAATTTTGTTTATCCTTGCCCTCCTTTTTTCCTTTTCCAAATGACCATCAGCATGATAGTATACAAGTATTATTTCCTTTTATATATATATATAGCTTGTTATTTGTCAACTGTCATTATCATGTGCCATACCTCTTGGCGTCGGCGATCATGTCCTTCCACAATCTTCTATCCACAGTGCATCGTATCAGTTCTGTTGTTGACTGTTTTCCATGCCATGACACCAAGCTATCCAGTATTTTCTCTCTTTGTCGTCCACGATCTCTCTTTCCTTTTATTTTGCCAGTTGTAACCAAGTATTCCAACTTTCCTCTTCTCATGATGTGCCCGAAACATGTTGATTGTTTTTTTTCTGATGTATTTTATGAGCTCCATTGTAAACTGTACCTAATAATTAATTGTTCATTTTAAACCTCTTGACACACTCATTCAGTTCTCTCCTGTCCTTTCAGCTCTTACTATTTTTAAATAAATTAAAATTCAAATGGATTCAGTTTTCGTCACTGATGTAATTTTTAACATCAATTTCGGAGCTATAAAAGTATCTTAATGGATATACCGCGTTACTTTTCTCAGTTTTATCTCTGACAGTATTTATTGTGATCAAAGAATATGTATCTTAAAAAAATATGATTAATTAAAGGCATCTCTGGTTATGTCTGCTTTCCAGCTTATTTCTGTCCTGCATTGTCTGCTTTCATGTATGTGCATACAAACTATATTTCTTAACACAACCCCCCCCCCTCCCCCATCTCTCCCTCACCTTATTTATGATAGTGACTTGTAGGATATGTGTGCTAATTTGGTATATTAATAGAATTTCGTCTTAACATCATTTTCACAGTATGAAATGTATCATCGTCATTAAGTATCATGCCTGCTGGTGTTGGTGATCATGCCTCTCCCCACAACTCTCGATCTCGACAGTTATTTATCATTTATGTTGTTGAACTTCTGTCGACATTCTCTTAAGCTGTCTGGTATTTTTTTCTCTTTGATTTCCTCTATTTCTTCGTCCCTCAATTTTCCCAGTTGTTACAATATATTCCAACTGTTTCCTTCTCAATGCATGGCCAAAAATAAAAAAAATGATGATTGTTTCTTCCTAATATTGGAAATTAGTTCTCCTTTTGCTTTGACCTCTTTCAGAACGTTTTCATTATCTGTCCATGGTATTCTCAACATTCTTCTGTATAACCACATTTCTACAGGCTCGAGTAATTTTCTTGTCTGTTTTCCTATTTACATGATTCACATCCATATGTTAAGACTGGCTCTACATAACATTTAAGAACCCTTATTCTTGTTTCTATGAAACGTATACTATTATTTAAAGAGATAATACCAAATTTAAAACCAAGAAAAGTGAAACATTTTCTATATTTAAAACTGTCACTGTTGTTTATCACCGGTACTTTAGTTTATTTACTCATTTGTGTCTTTCCAGGAAGATAAAATGCACACACTTCTTCTATTACACTGTCAAAGTAATTAGAAACCAAAATTAGAAAGATTAGTATCATAAAATAAAATAAAAACTTTTGTGGTTAAAACTGAAATATTACATTTCTCGAAACTCCCACATTTGTTCAAACACGAACTACTAAAATATAATTCACACATAACAATTTACTATAACGGAACAATATTACGTTTTTGTGTCTGGTGTCAAGAAATGGAACCACTTCCATGAAGTATCAATTTTAAGAATGAGGGAAATGTACTCAGTACCTCACCCATAAGCGTTGAGAAATTTATAGATTTTTTGGGTTTTTTTTCCAAGAGGGGTACTTCAATACTATAACTTCTATTTCAGTGGACCTAACTACTGCCAGAACATGTGGTTACTTTTTTAATTGAAAAGTAAAATCGTATACTAGTGCCCATATTGATGAGAAAACAACGGCACATATCGGCGATAAAAAGTAAAAGTAAAGAGCTCCCGTCACGCCAAGTGGCGTACAGGGAATATGATGTTAGTAACCATCATTTTTATAGACTTTCGGCACATGATTTTTCGGGTAATGGGGTCAGTATTGCGCCCGTGCCGCTTTACTTTCCCAGAAAAAAATACCCGTTTAAGGCTGGGCGAACCCGGAAGCCATCGATCTCTTGTCCTTTAATATCGGTGATAAGGTCTAGGTATTTTGATGAAGAAATGAGCTGAAATCGAAATGTTTGCACAGAAAAGAGAGTAGTGGAGAGAATTGATAAAAGACTCTCTTATGAAGGAAGCTATCTGTTTCAGTGATTTGGTTGCCCCGTAGAGTTTCTTTTCCAGGGAGGTGGGTGTGGACCACAATCTTCTTCTCAGGTCTGTGTACTGGAGGCAATTCTGTAGAAGGTGTTTTATTGTCATGTTATCCAGTGTACAGTGGCATTGGCTGGTAGTTTCTATCTTGAGTTTGGTCAACATGTGGTTTCTCATTCTGTTGTGGCCAGTGTGTAGGTGAAGTATGATGACTTGATGCCTCCTTGATAGTTGGAGGTATCCAGCTCATTTCTTCATCTAAATACCGTGACCTTATCACCAATATCAGAGGACAAGAGATCGACGGCTTACGGATTTACCCATCATAACTGACCATATGGTTCTCTTGTGGTAATCTCCCTCCCTCCTTAGCTGGTTTGTCTGCGTATTTGCTTCCGTGTATATTACTTCTTCTTCTTCTACTTTTCTCTTTTTCACTGCTACTAAAACGGTGTCGTGGTTTATATCATTTGTCGTTCTTGAGCTGCTCGAACTGTCTGAATTAGTGATTTTCCTTTGTTGTTACATGTCTCTGTCACTGCATCTATCCATCTTCTTCTGGGTCTTCCTTTTGGTCTTTTTCCATGCATTCTTGAGAAGAACGTGTATATTACGATGATGATTATTATGATGATATTCACTGAATGAACACTCTGGAAGTTATTCCACAAATGGTCCAGGGTTGTTCTCTGGTCATCTAGCTCACTGTTCCTGTGTTATTTATTTTTTTTTTTTTTTTATGTGCTGTTAGAACTGTCACTGCGTCATTCAGTATCACCAATTTTTTGTGTGCACACCATTTTTATGTTGAATATCCAGTTTTGCAGCGAAACCAAGGACACGAAATGCAGGGAACATCCCCAAAGAATGAGCAGACTAGGAAATAGTAGACGGGAAATAACTTGAAAAGAATGAGGAAATTAGGAAATAACTAACCCAGGGGAAATAACAGTAATGAATGAACAGAATATAGCAGACTCAAGGGAAATAACACAAAATAGTGAACAGGTTAGAAAATGGCAGACTCAGGGGAAATAACTTTAAAAAAAAGTAAATTATAGCGTTTACTCCCTACCTTTTGTTGTGTGACGACGAATAGGTCATTAGTGGCAATGTTTTTCAGCGACCAACGATACATTGTATGGGTGATGTGGTCAGTACTACACCAGACTACCCCCCCCCCCCCCTCCAATTAAAAAAAATAAAATTAAAATAAACAATAAATTTAAGGCAATACATGTGGAAATATTTTATAACGATTTCTCATGCCTTGAAGAGGATGTCCAAGTTTCATATATCCGCACAAAAGGGAGTGTGTTAAGTAAGCAGGTTGAGACATTCGTCGTTCATGCTAATTCCGTGTGTTATCACAAACATTTCGTTAGCTACCAAATGTTGTGGCTGCCTTGCCTGTTCGTAAATTTTGTCCTTCCTTGAGGGAGAGGCGCATTGGACAGTAGAACCGAGATCTATTCCAGGTAATGATATTGGCTTTGTTGGTTCCATGCGCTAGAATGACAGTTTTATGCACGCTTATTGTTCATGAAAATAGATCGTATTATTTGGTCAAACCATTAATCAATGATTGCAAATTGTCTTCAATAAACACAACTAGGGCTGCTTCGTCAGTAAAGGGTAGATCACTTATTGGGGCATCGATTGTTTCCCCTGTTGCTTTCAAAAGAGCAACCATAACTTCACCGTCAGCAAAGAGTAGATCTCTTATTATGGCTTTATCTTTTCCTGCTTTTTTTTCCCTTTAAAATTAGCAACCAAAGCTGCATCGTCACATATGCTCCAATCAAAAAACATCGAGGCGTTAGTTCATAAAATGTATTGATCAGTAAAAAAATTCCATTTACCAAATTAATAAATTTTCTTTAAATTCTTCCTGCTTCTTCTGCCTCTTTAGCTAGATCATCTATGTATTTTCCTCTGGCCTCTTTTAGTCTCTCCAGAATGATTCTGCGTAATATATTTCTTGGCAGTGATAACGTCTCCCATGGAGTGCCATTCTGCACTTTCCTTGCTGTGATGGTGTAGGTTGTCATAGGCGGACGTGTCCATCTTTTGATGTTACTCGTCCATGTTAGTCGTGGTCTGCCTCTGCCTCTTTTACCTTGTATTTCCCCCCTCCATTATTAATTTTAATATGCTGATGTGTCTTTTAACATGGCCCAAAAATCGCATTTGGCTTGTATGAATTGTGTTTAGCAGTTCTCTATTCATTTTTTAGTTGTTTTAAAACTTCATTGTTTGTTTTCTTCTCTTTCCCTCCAATTGTACCTATTCTTCTATATAACCACATATCAAAGGCTTCAGTTTTCTGTTCTGTTTTCTTGTCTGATGTCCATGTTTCTGCACTATACAGGAATATTGAGAAGATGTAACATTTTGTCATTCTTAGTTTCAGCCCTGCTGATATTTGTTTTGTTGTTAGTATATTTGTCATGGCATTAAAATTACTTTGTGCCATACCTGTTCTTTTGTTTATTTCAATTTTACATTTTCCACCATTGGTTATAGTATGTCCCAGGTAGTTGTAGTTCTGGACTGTCTCCAGATGTATTCCCTCAAATGTGATATTTAATTGTAGGTCTTGAGAATTTTCTTTGTTTATGATCATAGTTTTAGTCTTTTTGATATTCATATCTAGTCCATATTTTTACTTGTTATGTTTATCACATTAAGCAATTGCTGTAGGTCTTTAGGATTTTCTGCTAGTAGAACAGTATCATCAGCATATCTTAGGTTATTGATTATCTTTCTATTAATGTTCAGGCCTGGCATCTCAGTGATGTTTTTAAAGATTTGCTCAGTGTATAGATTGAACAAGCTTGGTGATAGGATGCATCCTTGTCTTACTCCTCTTTTTATGTCCATGGGTGTAGAGTTCTCCTTGTTATATTTTATTATTGCTGTTTGCTCCCAGTACAAATTACATATTAGTCGTATATCTGTATCGTCTAGATTTATATCCTTTTTTTCCAGTCTATAAGTTGGTTATGGTGTATTCTATCGAAAGCTTTGGTGTAGTCTATGAAGCAGGCATATATTGGTTTGTTTTCTTCTATGTACTTTTCAATCAATGTTCTCATGCTAAATATGGCTTCTTTTGTGCCACTGTTTTTCCTGAATCCAAATTGTTGCTCATCTAATTCAGTATTGATGTTATTCTGAATCCTTCCCTGTATAACTTTTAGTACAATTTTTGTTACCTGGCTCATTAGGCTTATTGTTCTGAAATCACTGCATTCAACTGCACCATTCTTTTTAGGCAATGCAATGAAAGTTGATGTTTTTAGTTCGTTTGGTATGTATCCTGTATGTTATATGTCATTGCATATGTCTGTGATTACTTCGATGCCAAACTCTTCTAGAGCATGTATCACCTCTATCTGTATATTGTCAGGTCCTGCTGCCTTTCCCTTTTTCATTGTTTTATAGCTTTTTCTACTTCAGATTTTAGGATTTTATAGTTGTATGTACATTTTATATCTGGCTTTTTGTCCCTTTCGTCATGAAATAATTCTGTTATATATTCTTGCCATCTATCTATTATATCTTTGTTGTCTGTTAGCATTCTTCCCTCTTTGTTTGCAATACACCCGTTTCCTGCAGCTTTTTTGTCTTTATTAGTCATTCTCTTTATTTCTGTGTGCATCTGTCTTAAGTTAGTCTCTACTAGACGTACAATCTTACAAATATCTGGACAATAATAAGGACAAAGAAGGAAGAACAGAAAATGATACAAATAAACAATGATACAACGAAAGCAAGAGGAACCTTTGTTGTACTAGGAACCATTGAAATTAAAAGAAATTATATTAAATTAAAAAAAAAAATTCCAACTCCAATGTTAAGTCAGTCCTATTATATGGTTGTGAAACATGGAGAACAACAAAAAATGACAATCACGAATTTACAGACCTTCATTAAAAAATGCTTGCGCAGAATAAAAGGATGGAAGTGGCATGACAAAATCACTAACGGAAAATTATGGAAAAGTCCCAATCCAATACAAACCAGTGGATAAAGAGATACACCAAAGACGATGGCGCTGTATAAGAAGACACACACTGCGGAAGCCAACTGAGAGTATTACACGACAGGCCCTTTTTGGAATGCCCAGCGGAAAATACAAAAAGGAAGTCCTAAATATTCTTGGAGAATTCAAAGAGGAATGTGGAGAGGTAAAGATTACTTCTTTAGTCTTTCAAAGTTGGACCATTAGTATGTTGTAATATTGGTGTGTTGTTATATTAATGTGCTGTAATATTAATGTGCTGTAATATTAGTGTGTTGTAATATTAGAGTGTTGTAATATCTGTTTGCTGCAATATTACTGTTCTAATATTTGTTTGTTGTTATATTAATGCGTTGCATTATTAGTGTTTAGTAATAATAATGTGTTGTAATATTAGTGTTTTATAATATTAATTTATTGTAATATTAATGTGTTGTAATATTAGTTTTTAGTAACATTAGTGTGTTGTAATATTAATGTGTTGTAATATTAGTTTTTAGTAACATTAGTGTATTGTAATGTGTTTAATTGTTTGTGTTGTTAATGTGTTGTAATGTTAATGTTTTGTATTCTTGTGAATCATATTTTCTTCTGTTCTTTCTTATGTGAGTCTAGCGTTCATTGGAGATTTAGCTCTTTTGCTTTCTGGTTGGATGTTTTTTCTGTAGCAATACTAAAAAAAAAAAAGAAGAAAAAAAGTGGTATGGTGACAGTTTACGTGGTAATGGAAAAAAACAAAAGTCGACGTTTCGGCCAAGTAAGCCTTCAGCTGGAACAACAAACAACAACACAAAAATATATATACAAGGATATGTAAACAAATCTAACTACATGGCGATAAAATGCTAGATACTCAAGAAAGGAAATTTTAAAAAAGGGTCACTTCCTTGTGTTCCAGAGCGTGGTCAGACTCCGAATGGACTAAAATTAAGGTGACCAGACGTCCCGATTTTTCCGGGACAGTCCCGATTTTTTACTGTTTTTTCAACCTTTGTCCCTGATTTGTTATTGTCCCGATTTTGGCCGATTTTTTAGCTTTTGTCCCGGATTTGTTATATTACTTTAGGGACACAAACGCTTACCAATTTTGCCAATATGGTAAACGTTTCGTGGACTTTTTCATATATATATTTATATTTCATATTCTTGTATATTCATTATGTTACTTTCGTTTACCGACGAACTAATTCTTTTTATTGAGTTGTTTAGTGATATAGGTTATTGCATTCATTGGATTTTATTTATTCTGTGTGACTATAAGCTGCCCTTTAATTTTGTTCAAATACGTTACTGCTATACTCGACCCTGGTGAGAGGAACTTGCAGATGATGACCATCAACTTTTGTAGCAAGAGGTTCATCAGGATATGAGGAAGGACAGCGGAAGGTGACGTTCACGGTCTTTGAGCTCCTTCTGCCCTACGACTCGTGTTTAGCCAGCGCCGGCAGTCTCCCCTCAACTGCTACATCACAATCGCCGCGTTCTTGTTCTTCTGGCGACGTGCAAGTAATCCACCACTGGCGAACCAGCCTTCAACGTTATTTTGGTCGCTGTACAGGTTGCAGATAACAATGATAGATTTTGTAGGAGAACACTAGATCAAAATTCTACGTTGAAGGCCTGAATGGTTGCTAAGCCTGCTCCCTGTAGAGTGATTTCCGTAATGCATGCGGCCTGCCACTGGAGAAACAACAGCTCTAATGTACTAGCAGCGCGGCCTATCAAAACAGCAACACAATCCTAGTGACGTCATTTGTGACGCTCTAAAAAAACCTGGACCCGCCTTATTTCTGTTTTATGTCGGGAAAACCCGCTGTTCCCGGAATCGTTGAACTCCAGCAATCTGGGACGCAGATGGGTCTGTTACTGGCACGTACTGAGGTCGTAGGCTTTCACGGTTCATGTTGGAAGTACAACTGTGAAGGAAGATGTGATGATTTCATGGCACATGTTGGTGACAGAACTATGCTCCACATTGGAGCCGAAAGGTACAAGAATATTATAATTCCCCACAATTTCACAAACATTTTCACTGCACATCATAATGATGAACATAGAGTGCCGTCTCCGCATCAAAGATTGGCTGTCATGGTGCGCCATTCTGCTCAGTCTCTTGCTTTGATGGTACAGGTTGTTATAGACTGACTTGTCCATCTTTTGGTGTTACTCGTCAATGTTAGTCGTGGTCTGTTCCATGTCTTTTTTTTATAATGCAGTTTATCATAGGCTGACTTGTCCATCTTTTGATGTTACTCGTCCATGTTAGAATTGGTCTGTCTCTTTTACTTTGTATTTTCCCTTCCAAGATTACTTTTAGTAGGCTGCTGTGTCTTTTAACATGACCCCAAAAATATAAAGGATGGTTTCACATGTGTGTCCCACAACATTATTTATGCCATCATATGCCAAAGATGTAACATGACTTATTTTGGCGAGTCGTTTAGCTGGAAGACTTGGTGAATATCTTCGGAATGTTCAACAGAAAACAAATCTTCAACTTTGAGATCCACTTGTAGATTCCACAGCACAACGATTCTAATACCCCGAATATATGTATGTATTATGGCCAGCGACCTGTGCAGGTCGTTGTGTTTAGCCCTTGGGTAACTAACTTTCTGACCAAACTGACCCAAAACCTGCTGACAGCGACCAGGTATCTGTTGTGGATGGAGCAGTTAGTTGAATCATCGCTGAGAAGTATGTCTCACTTGAGAACCAAATATCTGCTCTCCCAGTTTGTCGTAAGCACAAGACATTACACGTGTCACTGCGAGATCTTGACAGATTGGCTTTACAATCTAAGACCTGGAGAGTTCATAGTTGCTGTCATGGCTTATTTAAGGCACAGATTTCACTTCACATGAGTCTCAGGCTCTTCTGGCGAGAAAGAAGTAGAGACAAGGAGAGATAGAGAGATGATAGCACTTATGCGGACTTCCGTTTCCAAGATGGTGGAACGCAGCTCATGTTCTCTTGATCGCTGCAGTAATTGCATTTAGAGACTGATTAATTTCGGCTCTCCGATGCAATTTTCTGCGTTAAAGTCAACATGATGTTCTACTTAACAAATGTGCGCCGATGAAGTGGAGTCGTAAACACGGCAATATTGCTTTTTGACAAGTCAAGTGTTGTGAATGATGCGACCTTCCACGGTCTAGAGTTGATCTGCGGTTTACGTCACACATTGAGTGCTATTCAATGGCCGTCGTTGGAATTGTTTGGCGCAAGTTATTTACATGTTACAACTCATTAATGTGGACTGCTTCGTCAAGTCAACCGAAGTTTCCACTTTAGGGAATTTGTACAGTGTTTCGTTTGTTGTAGGCTGCATTCACTAGAGTAATTGAGAATATACGGGCGTAGCCATTGTTGTGTGTGCTACGTCATCACAATGGCTCTTCGTATGTTCCTAGAACGGCCATACGCTAATGTTTGAAAGGCGAAATGACGGATCTTTATTCATGACTTTCCAGCACCGGGGTGACTCTCTGAGTTTCATGTTAGTCAGGAAGGATGTTGTCTAGATTCAAGAGGACTACTGTAAGATCTCGGGTAGACATGCTTGCTGCGTTCGATGACTAAAGTAGTACATCTCTTCATCATCTGCTCTTAAAAGGACGTTAAGTGGACGTGTCTGCGTTATGTTGTGGCTTATAGTATAATTGTCATATTTGCGCCTTTATGTCCAACACATCCGACTTCAGCGCAACATTTTTTAGAGCCAGGTTGTCTTACCACTTCGACCCCTACTCGCTTGGACAGACTAGACAGGTTAGTCTGTTAAAAGAGGCACCACGGAGAGATGGAGCAGGGTCTGGATGATTCTGGTTCACCGATCATGGCGCCAGCCATCAGCAGTGGATCGCTGACAACTTTCAGTTCTGGCGCCGTGAGGTGCGCCTTCGCCTCCGGGTAAACATTTGATTTTATAATTTCAATATGTGGTTTATAATTTCACAAATTCATATTGCGGGAAGATCTTACGGTCTGCTGTTTGATGTGCGACGGGGATAATCCGACGACTAACTGTGTTTTATATGTTCGGAATTGAAGTAAAAAACGATGTCTTAACATCATCAAGCGCTATACATAACAAAAAAAAAAATATGACGATCATCATTTTCAGGAGGTCGTGAACTTCCGGTCAATATGGTGGATAGGCTGTAAGAACCATTGAAGGCTATGCATGAAAAGTGTTCCTTGTTGCAGTTTCCTCATATTCCAAGTCCGGCTTGTTGCAGGAGCTACTGAGTTAAGTGCTCTGTGCACACCGTGTGCTGTGTGTCTCATCCGTTTTGATCGTGTTTCGATATTCCAATTGCTTACAATGAACGATGATATCGTATGACAAGGAACGGTTGGCTGTGTTCACTTTCTGTGCGGTTTCGCCTTATGTGTTTTGGCGTGTTTTGAGACTGTTATGTTGGGGACTGTAGCTACCATTCTTTGTTTAGGAGATGAGTTAGCAATTCATATGATTCCACTGGCACGGGCGGTTGAGCAATTATGGATTTTAATTTGTTTGCAGTGATAACGGGGCCTTTCATAATCATAAAAAAGTTAGAGAAACGGAAAATAAAAGAGGAAGAAACAGGGAGTTAGAGCGAGAGAAACAACAGCGATGTGGGAGAATAAGACAGATAAATCAAGTGAGAGAGTGAGAGAGATAAAGTGATGAAGCTAGAGAAAGAGGGAAGATATGAAAAAGAAAAACATAGAAAAACTGAGTCAGAGAAAGAGAGAGACAGAGAGAGAGAAGGGGGCTTGGTGGTTAAGTCGTTGGACGTCGGGGTCCGGATAAAATAGTCATGTGTTCGAATCGCACCACAGACGGTGAAAATTCTTCACTTCAAATCCGTGTTTTTTTCGTGGCTTTATCCTCCCTGATCTCTGGGCAGTGAGATCCGATGTCTAATCCTCTCTGGCTATTGAGATATGATATCTAGCCCTCTCTGGATAGTGAGATCCGAGTATTAATAAAACATTACCAGGGCAGCGTTGGATTGAAATGACTTCCCACTTCAAAAACAGGCATGTGCCAATTTCACATATTCTGAAGCTGGCAGAGTTCTTTTTGTGTCTACCGGGAACAAATGCTGCAACGGAAAGATTGTTTTCACTGAAAAACAGCTTGTGGACAAATGATAAAACACATCTAAGTGTGGACACTTTAAAGGCCACGTTGATCACCAAAGTGAACAATAAGCAAACATGTGTTGAATTTTTTAAGATGCTCCAAACAAAGAAAGATCTTTTAAAAAAAATCCATTCATCAGAAAAGTACAGCAACTCTGCTTCACCTTCCATTTAAGTGAGCGTCACTAATGTTTTTGTTTATCTCCTGATAACGTTTTGTAAGCCTATATTCTTAGGTGTTTTAATTAGTTTTAAAATATATGTATTATTCACTTGAAAAAGACAGAAGAAATTTCATTTTATTGATGGAAAATTTATGTCAAATTAATCCGTCCCGGATTAGGGTTTACAAAATATGGTCACCTTAACTCACAGGACTCATTTTCTTTCTTAGTATGTTCAATCCCACGATCTTTATTTGATCAGCTACTTTTCTCTTATCTTCCCTGTAGATATTTATGATGTGTCTTCCGCTGGCTCTTACTCTTTCCAAATGTCACAACGTTTTCGCACATTTTTAATCTAAATTCTGTGCACCATGTATGTTTCCTCATTTTTCTTTTCAGTTCAGCACGCTCTCTTATCCCAATTTTATTCTGGTATTTCTTCATCGATTTCTTATTCATGGTAATTTTTATACAATACTAGTATTACTCATATCAGAAATGCTTGGGGGTCAATAAGGAAATAGAAAAAATAGAAGACGAGAAATTGCGAAAATGAACTATAAGTAGAATGTATTAGGCCTAAGATGGTGTGTTAAATTAAAATATAATTCCAGAACAGAAGCTCATTTAATAGCGAATGTTTGAAGGACCTTTCCTGGATGTGTTGTTTGAGATTAGTCTTCTATACTGTAAACACAAATATTGATGGATTTTTGTGACGTATGTCACAGTTACTATTGCTAAATAAAACAAGTGTATTCATCAGTTACGTAATATTCTACAGTGTAGCTTGACTTCAACCCGGCTTTGAGTCGGTTAATACTCATTTCTTCATTGACACTTCACTAAAGAGCGTTAAAGTAGTTGCCAGGCAACACCAAACTCTTCTTTAGAAGAAATCTCGAGTTTCTCTCCATGTTCATAACCTCAATGTCCTTCAAGAGCATATTAAAAAACATTGGAAGATGAAGATTTAATTTTTTAGAAGAAAAAAACAAACATTTAGACCTACCTTAACGTGTTTTGCTTTTAAAAGTGTATTAGTTTCACTTGACCAAATTGGCTTACCCAACACAAACTAACCGTCTCCACCGATATCTCTGAGCCTGCTCGCTGAGGCAGTTTTCTCAAAAACACCCTAATACTTGTGGGGAGCCGCGATAGCTCAGTGGTTAGTGAGTCCAGTTAATGGACTACAAAGGACAAGAGGTAGGGTTCGATCCCAACTGACAGCTTCCGGGTTCACCCAGCCTTAAATGGGTACCGGATTTTTTCTGGGAAAGTAAAGCGACACGGGCGTAATACCGACCACATTACCCCAAAAATCATGTGCCGAAGGTCTGTAAAATTTATGGTCACTAACACCATATTTCACTATACGCCACTTAGCGTGAAGGGGGTACTTTACTTTATTTTTTTTACTTGCGACGTTTCGAGCTAAGTGGCCTATATGACGAGTCGAGCTATGAAAGTGCTATAGATGGCTGACCTAATTTTACCCACAACCACCCACGGCGAGGTAACCGTTAAAAGTCAAATCTTCCGTGACATATACAAAGTCACATTTGGTGTGGTAGATGAAAAATGTCACATTTGGTGTGTTAGATAAACACTGTCAAACAATCGCCCCTGCTCGCAATGCTGAAAACGTCACAACTGTTGGTCGGTCTCCCCTCTGCTAGCATGCGCAGAGGTATCGGTGGCGGCGAGGTTACCATAAAAATGTCAAATCTCTCTTGACAGGAAATGAAACTATAAAGTCAGAGACCATGTGGGATATGTGGAAAGTGGCTGTGAGGGAAGTTTGAAGATAGTACGTGCCACTGGTGGTACCACACCAAATGTGACAGTGTTTATCTAACACACCAAAGTGTGACATTGTTTATTCACCACAGCAAATTTGACAGTGTTTATTTAACGCACCAAATGTGAATTTTTTCTTCCACCACACCAAAAGTGACATTGTTTATTTAACACACCAAAAGTGACATTGTTTATTTAACACACCAAAAGTGACATTGTTTATTTAACACACCAAAAGTGGCATTGTTTATTTAACACACCAAATGTGGCATTGTTTATTTATCACACCAAATGTGGCATTGTTTATTTAACACACCAAATGTGGCATTGTTTATTTAACACACCAAATATGACATTGTTTATTTAACACACCAAATATGACATTGTTTATTTAACACACCAAATGTGACATTGTTTATTTAACACACCAAATGTGACATTGTTTATTTAACACACCAAATGTGACATTGTTTATTTAACACACCCAATATGACATTGTTTATTTAACACACCAAATATGACATTGTTTATTTAACACACCAAATATGACATTGTTTATTTAACACACCAAATATGGCATTGTTTATTTATCACACCAAATGTGGCATTGTTTATTTAACACACCAAATGTGGCATTGTTTATTTAACACACTAAATATGACATTGTTTATTTAACACACCCAATATGACATTGTTTATTTAGCACACCAAATATGACATTGTTTATTTAACACACCAAATGTGGCATTGTTTATTTAACACACCAAATATGACAACTTTTATTTAACACACCAAATGTGACATTGTTTATTTAACACTCCAAATGTGACATTGTTTATTTAACACACCAAATGTGACATTGTTTATTTAACACACCAAATATGACATTGTTTTTTTAACACACCAAATATGACATTGTTTATTTAACACACACAATGTGACATTGTTTAGTTAACACACAAAATGTGACATTGTTTATTTAACACACCAAGTGTGACATTGTTTATTTAACACACCAATTGTGAAATTGTTTATTTAACACACCAAATGTGAAATTGTTTATTTAACACACCAACTCTGACATTGTTTATTTAACACACCAAATGTGACATTGTTTATTTAACACACAAAATGTGACAGTGTTTATTTAACACACACAATGTGACATTGTTTATTTAACACGCACAATGTGACATTGTTTATTTAACACACCAAATGTGGCATTGTTTATTTAACACACCAAATATGACATTGCTTATTTAACACACACAATGTGACATTGCTTATTTAACACACCAAATGTGACATTGTTTATCCAACACACTAAATGTGACAGTGTTTATCCAACACACCAAATGTGACATTGTTTATCCAACACACCAAATGTGACAGTGTTTATCCAACACACTAAATGTGACATTGTTTAACTAACACTCCAAATGTGACATTGTTTAACTAATACTCCAAATGTGACATTGTTTAACTAATACTCCAAATGTGACATTGTTTAACTAACACTCCAAATGTGACATTGTTTAACTAATACTCCAAATGTGACATTGTTTAACTAATACTCCAAATGTGACATTGTTTAACTAACACTCCAAATGTGACATTGTTTAACTAACACTCCAAATGAGACATTGTTTATCCAACACACCAAATGTAACATTGTTTAATTAAAACACCAAAGTGTGACATTGTTTATCCAACACACCAAATGTGACATTGTTTATGTAAAACACCAAATTTGACAGTGTTTTTGTAACACACCCAATGTGACATTTTGAGAAACTGCAGAGATGAGAAAACAAGCGAGTATTTGTCAAGCACACATGTCTGTTTTACATTAGAATGCTGAAGTCTAGTAGTATCAAACATGTCAGCTCGTCACAACATTCACAAGACCATGCCTAACGTGTGACCGTGTAAAACAAAGGGGAGAGAGAAATAAAACTCCATACAAGAGAGGCGCGATAATTCTTCTGGGCGTTCTTGCCAAGAGAAGGAAAATGTAACATAAACTCTGGTCAGAAATTAATCGTTCATGCAGTGCGACTTATTTCATGGAAGATTAACTGTGACTATGAAAAGATACGGAATAGTCAAGGAAAACCGCAAGTTCTGGAAGAATTTCTGAACAAATGCCTGCTGAAGTCGGATATCCTGGACGGCAAGGTGAAAAACACAATGCAACGCAACTCGTTAGGGACATGAAGAAGAGGTGTGACAACGATCCTGTGAAAAAAGGTACAGAATACATTTTGGATAAGTTATGTTGCTCTTGAAAGAACGTTCAAAACACCTTTCTCTAGTCACATATTGGAATGTTTTCTATGAATGAAGAATGCAAAATAAATAACATAAAAATAAGCTCTGAAAAAAGTCATTACAATAGGAAGAAAAAGCAAACATTCAAAAATAGTTATATGACAGCAAGTTACAAAACAAGTAATAACCTTTCAAATACCTGTGAACAGCATTTTCTGAAGATGGTAACATTGATATATAATCAGACGTCCAATGCAATAAGGCAAACTGAAATTCGAACAGCTAGTATATAATGCTTCAACACAATGCAATATGTATAGCCGCACACACACAAAACAAGCTTATAGAGAGGATATTCATTCCTAAATTGCGTTAACAGTGCCAAACATGATCACTTACAACTAAACATAAAAAGATGCTTGCTACCACATAGATGAAATGTCTAAGAAAAGTGCTTGGAATGACCAGAAGACATACAAATAAGAAATGAGTTTATAAAGAAAAGAAGGGTGTTGATGATCGAACAAATTCTAAACTACATACATAAACAATAAGCCTTTCTAGAATAAATACCATATGATTGTATCGACAACATCTAAGAAAACTTCACTTTGCATTGGTTGAAGCCCAGAACTTTCTGTCTCCGTCGACACCATAATGGTGCAAGAGGAAGCGAAGCAGAAGAATGGAATGTTTGAAGCAGGAAACTGCCAAGAGCAAGTTAAAAAGAGCTTTAATAAAGCTTGGAGCTGAAAGGTAGAACCAGAAGTTAAACACCTTGAATAAAATATTTACAAATCTATACTAAAAGAGAGTATCACATATGTGTTATCTAATTCATATAATTTCTTTCGCTGCTTTCAAGCACTCACATATCTCAGTAAGGTTGGATTATACATTTGTGCTGAATATCCTAAGTTTCGTTTTTATTCTTAGGATTTTTATTCCTATTTCTGTCTCAAGGATATTGAATGTCTTTCTTCCTCTTCTACCTCTTTAGCTCCCAGTGAAGCATAGGTCTTCAATAAACACTTTCCAAGTCGTTCTGTTTTTTGCCATTCTTTTAAGATCATTCCATGTCTTCCCTATCATCTTCATCTCTGCTTCTGTCTGTCTTCTCCAAGAATTCCTTGGTCTTCCTCTTTGTTTTTTTCCCCTGGGGATTCCAAAAAATGGCCTGTTGTGTAATACTCTCAGTTGGCTTCCGTAGTGTGTGTTCTATCCAGCGCCATCGTCTTCGCTGTATCTCTTTATCCACTGGTATTTGACCGGTACATTTCCATAATTCTATGTTAGTGATTTTGTCCTGCCATTTCCATCCTTTTATTCTGCGTAAGCATCCATTAATGAAAGTCTGTATCTTCGTGATTGTCAATTTTGTTGTTCTCCATGTTTCACGACCGACTTAACAGTTGAGTTGAAAATTTTATTTTTTGTATTTAACGTAATTGCAACAAATGCTCCTCTTGCTTTTGATATCCTTATTTTGGTATCATTCCTGTTCCTCCCTCTTTATCTATATTACTGCCCAGATGTATGTAAGATTGTACGTCTAGTAGAGGTATTTCTCCTAATTTTATTTGGTTATTGCCAACTGCATTAATTCTGATAATGTTGATCTTATCTCTATTAATCTTCAGTCCTAGCTGTTGTGATCTCTCATCTAGTATGCTCATTTTATCCTGCATCTGTTGATGGCTGTGTGATAGGAGAGCTATGTTATCAGCAAAGTCTAAATCATCAAGTTGTTTGGTCAGTGACCGCTGGATCCCATTTCTGTTGTTTTGAGTTATTTTCATAATCCAATCTATGGCCAGTAGAAAGAGAAATGGAGACAGAAGGCATCCCTGCCTTACTCCTGTTCTTATTTCAAATGCTTCTGTAAGCTGTCCTTCATACACCACACTACATTTTGTTCCTTCATACATTGTTTTTATCAGGTTAATAAACTTTATGGGGATTCCGTAATGACTCAGCAACTTCCAAAGCATTCTTCTGTCTAAACTATCAAATGTCTTTTCGTAATCTATGAATCCAATATAAAGTGGGGATTTTAGTTCTAAACTTTGTTCAACTATTATACGTAGAGTAATTATTTGATCAGCACATGATCTATTCTTCATAAAACCTGCTTGTTCATCTCTCAAATGTTTCTTTATGGCTTCTTTTAGTCTCTCCAGAATGATTCTGCTTAATATTTTTCCTGGCACTGATAGTAGCATAATTCCTCCATAATTTGTGCACTCCTGTAAACTTCCTTTCTTTGGTAGTTTGATCATATAAACTTCTTTCCCAGTCTTTAGGTATTTCTTCCCTCTCTGTATATATTAATTGTATATAATAGATTATGTAACATCTTGGTAGAGGTGTTAATATCTGCTTTGATGTTTTCCGAAGGAATTTCATCTGGTCCTGTGGCTTTACCATCTTTTAATAGTTTGATGGCTTTCATTATTTCTTCATTGCTTGGTTTTCCACAGTTAACGTGTAACTCTTCGTCTGCTGGTAGCATATCTGGAGGATTATTTGAACCGGGTCTGTTCAAAAGTTCTTCAAAGTGCTCTTTCCATCTCTCCATTTGTTCCCTTATATTACTAAGCAGATTTCCTTTCTTATCTTTAATGAAGGCATTGATCTCTTTGTATTTTCCACATTAATTTCTATGTGCTGTTGTACAGTTCTTTCATATTCCCTTTATTTGCTGTTTCTTCTGCCTCTTTAGCTAGTTCATCTATATATTTCCTCTTATCCCTTTTAATGCATCTTCTCACTTCTTTGTTCACCTCTGTGTAAGCTTCCTGTGTCTTGGTTTTATTACTTCTCAGTTTTTCTTTTATTTATGTCTGCTTTCTTGTTCTTTCTGTCTTTAATTTTATCCAGGGTCTCTTCTGTCATCCATGCCTTATTCTGGCGTTGTTCTCTTTTCCCCATTGTTTCTTCGCATGTCTCTTTCCATACATCATTTACCTGTTTCTAATGATCTTCTATATTTATTGTATTTTCTAGTTGTTGGAGGACTTGGTATTTGTTTGATATTGTGACTGCGAATGTATCTTTAATTCCGTGTTCTTTAAGAAACTCTACATTGAAATACTTTCTACCCTTATTCGTTGTAGTATACCTTTTTAGTTTAATTATTGAATGTCTTTGCTGCCTTTCTTAATCTTAAGATTTCCCTTTTTTATGTCTACACTTGGAGCCATGTGACTCCTGATTATTTTAGATTACCCAAGATATAATGATGATCACAAGATAATGTCTAATAACAGCAGTAGAATTCAAGGTGAATTATAGACTTACTATAGATCATGACAGTGGCAAAACCATTTGGTCTCAATGAAGTCATAAGCACAAAATAGCAATAGACAATTGATTGAAGAGAAACAGAAGTTAAGAGGATGATATTAATTATCTATTTTTGTGAAGACACTAATTGATTTGTATTTTACTCCAACAAATTCTTTCTATGTGATCACATCAGCTGTTGTTTTTTGACAAATCTGAGTTGATCCTGAGTGTAAGAAATGAGTGACGAACAAAGCCTGAAAGTGATACATCTTACCACACGACTAGAGCAGAAGATGAGAATCCAAGCACTAAGAGTTGGTACATGATGATGATGATGACGTCAACCGTTGCATACAATTATTAATATTCAAACGTCCTCTTGTTTGGTCAGTAACCTTTTCAGTGTGCTTCATTTATTTTATAGCATTTGTTGTTTCTTTGTTGTTCACATTCTCATATTTGCAAATGAACATTTAAAATATCTCTCTTCAGTCAGAAAATGTCTCGAGATGAAGGGAGAGAAACATGCAAGAAACGGAGACACAGCGAGGGGTCAGATGGCGTTCTTTATCCAATCTCATTGAATGAATCACATGATTCGTCTTCTGATGCTTTATCCAATCAACGTCATAATGTTTCAGACTCTACAAATCTAATATCCAGTGGAGAGTACTCATGTCATTACAGACGACCCAAGAGAAACCAGAACCATCTACGCACACAGAATGTCAAGAAGATTAAATTAATGACATCATCAACAGCAGGGGATAATATCTTTTTAAATGTTATAGAATCTGCTGATTTTGACCAAGCCATTGAACTACTCAAGGGAAGCCATCCTCTTTCACAGAATGACTTAGACAGAGGGCTGATCCTCTCTTGTCATCAAGGTTTCAAATTTGTTATCCAGAAACTTGTGAGTCTTGGAGCAAATGTTGAAGTCAAGGACACGAATGGAAACACGCCATTGCTGATTTGTGCAGAAAATGGTTTCTTTGACATCGTTAGTTTTCTCCTCTGTAAAAATGCAGACGTCAATGCATTTAATTCTGTAGGTGACACAGCTTTGATTCTGTCCATAAAGGCATCAGGATCGTCACAGATGGTTAAAGTTCTCTTAGAACAGTCAGGAATAGATATCACTCACCAGAACCAAAATGGATACACAGCCTTAATGAGAGCAGTAGAGGTCAAGGATATTAGCAAAATTAAACTGCTTTTGGACAAATACAAGGAAAGTAACTTTACATTTAATGAATCGGTCAACTGTAAAGGGGAGACAACTGAACAAATTGCTGAAAGATGTGGTCTTGGAAATGTTGTCAGGACATTTAGCATGGGCAATAGAGAAATGTTTCCTTTAGTGGTGGCCATTGAGACTTGTGATATAGAAACGTTCAACATCTTGCTGGACTGTCAATTTGTAGATGAGACAGAAATGATGGTATCAGTAAATTTGGCGTTAGGAAAAATATTTGACAACTTTAAATTAAGACAAGACAAGGTTATTGGTAACAATGAATTTGTGATGATAAGAAGACTCTTGGAATGTGGGGCAAGCTTGGACTTTGGGCAAAATAGCGAACCATTTGTTGCTGTTGAGGTTGGGGACTACAAATTGGTTGAGCTTCTGTGTCAACATCTTCAACTACAACAAAAAGTTGGAAGTTATAATAGCGTCACAGAAGCTTTAAAATCTGCAGCTAAAAGTGGTCGATGTGACCTTGTTGAACTTTTACTACAACATCAAGTAGACATCAACCAGGGTTGTTATTCTGATTCCCCATTGGACAACGCCCTCAGTCATAAACATTTTGAATGTGCACAACTTCTTGTCCAACGTGGCGCTGCAATGGACATTGGTCAAGCACTTGTATCAGCTGTGAACCAGGGAGAACCAGGTTACATGAACTTTCTTTTCGACAATTATAAACCAGATATTGTAAATTATGTTGTAAACAATGCTGACCGTTTTCATTGTCTGCTACTGCCAGCAGCAAGGTGCGGGAGTTTGGAGATCATTAAGCATCTACTTGATGCTGGGGCAGACGTTAATTATGAAAGTTTTTCTGAAGAGACCCCACTGAGTGAGTCACGTAATGGAGAAGTTGCCAAGTTTCTGATTAGCAGGGGAGCAAATGTCAATCACGTGACACACAGAAGCAACACTCCCTTGTTGGATTTTCTTCTCAACAGACACGATTACAGCATGGATGTTATTGATGTGTTGCTAGAAAATGGGGCTTCTGTTAATGGAAGAAATAGTGATGGTAGAACACCGTTAATATTGGCGGCTTCTAAGGCTGGAAGTGTGACAGTGTTGAAGGCTTTGTTAGATCATGGTGCTAACTTTAATGACCAGGATGTAGACGGTAATACTGCTCTTATGGCAGCTGTCAAAGTAGGCTGTCCGGAAAATATTTTGTTTCTGCTTCAGTTTTCCCAAGAGAAAAAATATTCTATTGATGTACAGAATCAGAATGGGCACACAGCATTGATGCTGTCTTTGGATTTAGATACAGCTGAGATTTTGAAACTACTGGTAGACCATGGCGCTGACGTAAATATTAGATCTTTGAAAGGAAATACTGCATTGTTGATTTGGCTGTTGAATAGACCATCAAAGGAAATATTGACTGCTCAGATCACAGCTGGGAGCGACGTGAACTATCAGAACGATGATGGATTCTCTCCCTTAATGCTTGCCGTGAAAGCTCGCTGTAGCAGTTCTGTCTCAACACTGCTGGATGCAGGAGCAGACGTGAATGCAGTCAGCAAGGAAGATAAAACAAAAACGGCTCTTACATGTTTATCAGATGAAACATTTTTTAATGGAGATGATGTATCATGTCTTAAGGTTTTGTTAGAGAGAGGTGCAAACTCATCATTTGCTTATCCAGATGTTTTGATGAAATTAATTATCCAGGGTGAGTTAGAAATTATCCCTAAGCTTATTAGAAGTGGGCTAGGGCCTCAAGATCTTATTATGGAGAACGACAATTGTAATTGTGTGACCGTATCTGTTTCTCCTCTAAGTATGGCACTGAGAGTTGGAAATGTTCCACTGGCTAAATATTTTGTGGGAAACTTGTTTCTGACAAATTCTGACGTGTCTTCTTTGTTCACTGACAACACCTTACGCTCTCAACTTGAAAATAGAGGGTACCAGGATTGTCTGAACTTTCTTGATGAGCTTTCCTCACAACCAATGTCACTCTTCCAGTTGGCTTTTGTGAAAGTGTCGTCAGCTCTAGGAGCATCCCCTGGACGTGAGAACAGAGTAAACATGTTACCCATACCTCAGGTCATGAAGGACAAACTTCTATTTCAGTCAGAAAATGTCACATTAAATGTTCCAACTGGACACAGAGCTACAACTTCTAAAAGCTTAGGAACACTGGAAATTTTTCAACTTTTAACAAAGCTCGACCCTTTTCACATTTCTGATGACGACGAAATCGCCTATGAAAGTGACGAAAATGAATATTATTATGATTCAGATGAAAACGACGAAAGTGAAATCGACTACTTCGATATTGTCTAATAGAAATTCAAGGATTCTTTTACGGACGATCAGTAAAAAGTAAAGTACCCCCATCACGCCAAGTGGCGTATAGGGAAATATGGTGTTAGTGACCCTATATTTTACAGACCTTCAGCACATGATTTTTGGGGTAATGTGGTCGGTATTACGCCTGTGCTGCTTTACTTTCCCAGAAAAAAAATCTGGTACCCATTTAGGGCTGGGTGGTACCCATTCAGCTAGATAGTAGAACACGTGCTCTGAGTGGATCTAGAAACAATCACAAGAACTGTGATGTAACTGACTCCAGAGGGAAGACGAGGGAAATAGAATCAATGACAGGCTGCTAATTAACGGAAGAAATAGAGACGAATAGTGTGGACCAGTGTTGGGGTATCCTGCAAGTAGCAGACTCGGACAATACAATTAGGAAAAACTGTTATTGCTCTTACAGACTCGACAAGGCGTGTAGCACGAGTCAAACTGTGTTCTTGTTCTAACAGGCTCGACTAGGCGTGCAGCATGAGTCAAACTGTGTTCTTGTTCTAACAGGCTCGACTAGGCGTGCAGCATGAGTCAAACTGTGTTCTTGCTCTAACAGGCTCGACTAGGCGTGCAGCATGAGTCAAACTGTGTTCTTGCTCTAACAGACTCGACTAGGCGTACTGCATGAGTCAAACTGTGTTCTTGTTCTAACAGGCTCGACTAGGCGTGCAGCATGAGTCAAACTGTGTTCTTGCTCTAACAGACTCGACTAGGCGTGCAGCATGAGTCAAACTGTGTTCTTGCTCTAACAGACTCGACTAGGCGTGCAGAATGAGTCAAACTGTGTTCTTGCTCTAACAGACTCAACTAGGCGTGCAGCATGAGTCAAACTGTGTTCTTGCTCTTACAGACTCGACTAGGCGTGCAGCATGAGTCAAACTGTGTTTCTTGTTCTAACAGGCTCGACTAGGCGTGCAGCATTAGTCAAACTGTGTTCTTGCTCTAACAGACTCGACTAGGCGTGCAGAATGAGTCAAACTGTGTTCTTGCTCTAACAGACTCGACTAGGCGTGCAGCATGAGTCAAACTGTGTTCTTGCTCTAACAGACTCGACTAGGCGTGCAGCATGAGTCAAACTGTGTTTTTGCTCTAACAGACTCAACTAGGCGTGCAGCATGAGTCAAACTGTGTTCTTGCTCTAACAGACTCGACTAGGCGTACAGCATGAGTCAAACTGTGTTCTTGCTCTAACAGACTCGACTAGGCGTGCAGAATGAGTCAAACTGTGTTCTTGCTCTAACAGACTCGACAAGGCGTGCAACATGAATCAAACTGTGTTCTTGTTCTAACATACTCAACTAGGCGTGCAGCATGAGTCAAACTGTGTTCTTGTTCTAACAGACTCGACAAGGCGTGCAACATGAATCAAACTGTGTTCTTGTTCTAACAGACTCGACAAGGCGTGCAACATGAATCAAACTGTGTTCTTGTTCTAACAGACTCGACAAGGCGTGCAACATGAATCAAACTGTGTTCTTGTTCTAACAGACTCGACAAGGCGTGCAACATGAATCAAACTGTGTTCTTGTTCTAACATACTCAACTAGGCGTGCAGCATGAGTCAAACTGTGTTCTTGCTCTAACAGACCCGACAAGGCGTGCAGCATGAGTCAAACTGTGTTCTTGTTCTAACAGACTCAACTAGACATTTAGCACGAATCAAACTGTGTTCTTGTTCTAACAGACCTGACAAGGCGTGTAGTATGAGTCAAACTGTGTTCTTTTTCTAACAGACTTGACAAGGCGTGTAGCATGAGTCAAGCTGTTTTCTTGCTCTAAAAGAAACTAGGCGTGTAGCATGAGTCACTAGCTGCAGGCTGATCTGTAACTAATGGAATATAAACAGCAGTAGTTTTCAGTAAACACCACGAGATCTTCCTTGGTCTTGATTTCTTCGAGCATATCTACCTTCACTAGTTCAATGCCTTGGCACACCCCCCCCCCACCAATTCTTGTTTTGTCTATGCTGAACTTCTACTCGTCGACATTCAGTCTGTTTTCTCCAATTTTAAACACTAGGTCACGAGATAAAAGAAGTAAAGTAAAGAGCCCCGTCACGCCAATGGCATATAGGGAATATGGTGTTAATGACCATACATTTTACAGACCTTCAGCATATCATTTTCGGGGTAATGTGGTCGGTACTACGCCCGTGTCGCTTTACTTTCCCAGAAAAATCCGTTACCCATTTAAGGCTGGGTGAACCCGGAAGCCATCGGATGGATTGAATCCTACCTCTTGTCCTTTGTAGTCCAGCTCACTAACCACTGAGCTATTGCGGCTCCCTTATGTCACGAGATAGATGTTTCTTAATTTCACTAGGGTTTTTATCTCACTGCCATACTATACACTGCCGCAGTTCACTGCAACTTCTATTACAAATTCCTTTCTCTTTATTGCCTCCTAGAATCGTGTCTTTATGTTCAGCTCTTTTTTATTTCCTTCTCTCAGTCGATCTGTCGAATTTGACTCCGCATCAATTCCAAAGGATCTACTATAGTGTCTAGATTATGTCTATTGATTCTCTCCTCTCTCTCTCTCTCCCCCCTCTCTCTCTCCCCCCCCTCTCTCTCTCTCTCTCTCTCTCTCTCCCTGTCAGTCTCTTTCTCGTCTAATTTCATTTAGTCACTTAATCTGGCGCCAACCTTCCGTCGAGAGATAACCCTCCTATGCACGTCTCAAATTTCGGTCTCTTCATGTCGGTTGCTATTTCTGGTCTTGGCCTTCGTAAGTTTATCTCAGACTTCGTTTTCCTTTACTGACCCTGCTCCTCTTCTTGAATGATTCTCGATTTCTATTCTCACCTCGAGTGCCTCCCATCACTGGTTCTAATTCCATCTTCTCTCTTGTGAGAACTATCCTTTATTATCAATCTTGTTTTTTTTTCTCTTTCGTTTATAAAGGTAATCTTTCTTGACTTCGAGTCTCTGTCCGGATTGTTTTTGGTGGCTCCCCTAACTCTACATTCAAGTGTCAATGACTTATCTATGTCTTATACTAAAATAGGCTTAGAAACGAGAAACTCCATAGGATCGGATTCATCTGTTTGTTTTATAATAGCTCACACCTTTAAACCAAATCTCCTCTCTGTTATTTCAGCAGACACGATTCTCTGTCCAATGTTCATGATGTTAATCAAGATAGTCACAACGTGAAACTCCTGGGTTAAAGGTGTTTCAATCGTGGCTCATACATTCAAAACATGTAAACTCACGAGCTTCTAGTTCAGATGTACTTTTATATTTGTCCTCTCCATTTACACTGCACGAGTCAGGGTCAAAAGTCGCAATTTTTTTTCTGTTGTATCGACCCATATTATAATGTCTCTTGTAGTGTCTCATAGATGTCTCATGATGATGTTACTGAAACTGACGGTAACGAATTTGAATTTAATGATTGCGTTGCATAATGACAATGGCGATCTCTGATAGTGTTACTTTTAATTTGACTGAAAGTGACGAATTTGAGTTTGGTGATTCTCCCACCGATTAAAAGTAACAATGAACTTAGTCATAGTGTTACAGGGTTGTGTGTGTGTGTGTGTGAGAGAGAGAGAGAGAGAGAGAGAATATAAGTAAGAGAGAATATAAGTAAGAGAGAGAAGAGCGGTTATGTGTAGCATATGAAAACTGAAAAGTAAAGTGTATGGGCAGATAGCTGAATTTGATAGATTGAAAGACGTCTATATGTGGAAACGAAAATTTTTTACAAGAAGTAATTGAAATTATGTTTCTATACAGTAAATTTTGAAATGTATGTAACATTTTTAGTTTTCTCGTTTCCATAAAAAATTGAGTGGAAAATATATGAGTTTTTGTACACATAATTTTTTAATGACATGGAGACAGAAAAAGTAGTAATATAGAAATATATAAATGTGGTATATTACTAAAAGGACATAAGATAGACGAAAGTTTACAAATATCTAAGAGATTACAAAACTTTTGGCTTGGGATTTTTTGGAGCTCATGTATAGAGTTTTGTGGACAATGTAATACAGGACATAAATAAGGACATATAGCATAAGACAATATAACAGATAGACAAAAGACTCATATCTAACTAGTAGAGGAAATGAAGGGTTGAATTCATAAATATACCAACAGAAAAGCACATGTGATATATAGTGTCACTGATAGCAATGTTGCAAATTGTACCATTGTGAAGTTATGGATATGATCTGTGAGTATTTTTCTGTTGTTTGAAATTTCCCATTATTCTTCCGAACCGAAGTGTTTGTCATGCTTAAAGGCTGTAAAATTGTTTTGGATATTGTTATTTATTCCATTGGTCATAATCACAATGATGTTGTGCATTTGAGAGCAGTTATACTTTATTTTTAATTATTGTAAATGATTGTAATGATATGAATAAATTATTTTCCTTTATATCTTACTCACATGGACATTATGTTTCTTTGTTAGCATGATATTTTATGATTGCAGACGGTAACTAGAATAAAACTGACTAATATATTACATATATAGGTCTGGTAAAGACAGACGATGGGGTCCAAGAATAAAGTGTATGCAGATCTGTTATAAGGGTATAGATCTGTCTTCCCCTCTATGTCTCTTTCTACTAAAGATCTTATGATGTATATGGCATTGTTCGTATCTTAACCTCCAATAAAACCACACAGTTTATCACTAATATCTGGACTGATTTTGTTTCGCACTCTTCGCATGATGATTATTAATATCTTAGTCATGTGACTCATTATCATCATGTGATTGGTTAGTGTGCTCGCTTCCTAACCTGAAGGGTTCGGGTTCGATCCCCAGCAGTGGCAGATTTTTTTTTTCCTGACTGACAAGGCTCCGGGGTTTATCCAGCCTCTAAAAATGGGTATCAGAGATTTTTCTTGGAAGTTAAGACGGCTTGGCGTGATGCCGACCACATCACCCAAAAAAATGTGCCGCGGTTATAGAAAAATATGGTCACTAACACCATATTCCCCATACATCTAGCAAGGCGTGAAGGGAACTTTTACTTATTTACATGTGACTCATAAGGCTTATTGTGCTATGATCATCGCATTCAAACGCACCAGATTTCCATGGTAGGGCTATGAATAATTACTTGAGCAGGTCGTCTGGTATTTATCCGCTGCTGTAGATATCATTCAATATTTTTGTTATTATTTATATTTAAAAATCACCCATGGCTTCAATCAAGTCACGTGACTCATAAGGCTTATTGTGCGATGAACATCGCATTAAATCGTACCAGATTTCCTTAGTAGGGCTATGTATATTGATTATAGAAGTAGAAGTATAGCTAAGTCAATTTCATATTATGTCAGTGCCAAGCTTGAGCGCTAGGTTCTACTACAATCAGTAAGAAATCAGCCACTGATATTAAATGTGTTAGACATTATAACGGAGTCAAGTGAGAGACAACAGTGACAGTCGTATAACTAAAAAACGAGAGAGATCACATCAGCTGTAGATTATATAAGTAAAAACACAACAAAGTAAATTGTTGGCCATATGAGAGGATAGAAAGAACTGCACCAAAAGTGGCCAACCAAAGTTGAAATACCACAAACTATTTTTCTCCTCGAACTAAAAGGCAAATGATGAAGAAAAGAAGTTGAAGAGATGACTTTTATTAAGTGAAGAAGTTTACTGAAACTAATAAATTTGTATTGATTGATTTTATTTACATGATTACAGTAGCAAGACCATTATTGATATAGATAGCGACTATAAGTCTGACCTGACACTGTCTGCTGTTAGTGTTTATTGTTTCTTTTTACTTTATTGCGGTTGTTGTATTTATTGTTATTTTGTAATATTGTTATATTTTCCTATATGTATTAACAGTTCATTAAATGCAATTATTTAACAATGTGTCTTTTCCTTATCATATATGGGATCATAATAGTATTATCCTATTCAATTTAGAAGTACTCAATACATTTAATTGTTGGCGTGTAGCCACATTTCTGTAATAAAACACATTATGTTTTGTGTTTCAGTGTATTATCTACTCCACATTTTCGTGTAGCCCAACACTGTCAGCGCGATGATGAGTCAGTCAGTCTGGACAACCGTTTTTATAACTCGAACACTAGATGAGTTGTTCACTTATGTTGTGGTGATATCTTTTGTTAAAATTTTTGGTAAACTTATCTGTGATGTAACCATTTATTTATTATTATTTCTCCTCCTTGACATGGAAAATGCTGACATGAATGATGTTCATTTCTTCCAAAGACTTTCCAATAAATATTTTTTTATGTTAAAGATACAATCTTAGTTGTTGTTATCAACTATTTATAAATAGACTTGCAATATTAAATAATATTATTATTACAAAGTGAGGTTCAAATTAATTCGGTTCAATATCACCAGAGGCTGTTTCTTAACGGTCGAAGCAAAAAAAAAAAAAACACGTACTGGGCTCATATCCCGAAATAAATAATAATTTTGCAACAACTTATTAAAAAATAAAGCAAACTGACACTTTCACTTTGGGGTAATTTAACAAACTTGTAAGTACAGACATGAAGATGATTGTAACTCACCGTGCAACGACTTGCTGAGACTCAACGAGGTGTGGACACTTCAATCAATATCAGGGCTAACATCGTACGGATGCCTTAAAACAAGTGAGCGAGCTTCCTTATCAAAGGGTAAGGGAGCGAAATGGTTCCATCCAACATAGGCGATAGACAAGGATTTCTGTTGTTACTAGCGTATTTTAGTGTAATTATGAACAAAAGGTAGGACGCTCTTAACATTACAAGGGCACAATTAGTTTGGGAGGGCTAATCATAAATTAAACATTTGCATATGACTCTGGCGTCGTAATAGTTGGCAAACAAGAACTAGTAAATAAACTTAGATGAGAAATTGAAAGGAGTGACACGATCAATCGGCACAAAGATCAATGCAGGTAAAGACAAAGACTGTGAAATAAAGAGAATTAGATGAAACAACGACTGGAAGAAAAAGAGAAATAGATAAAACAAAGACCGGAAGAGAAAGAGAAATAGATAAAACAAAGACTGAGAGAGAGAGAAATAGATGAAAACAAAGACTGGGAGAGAAAGAGAAATAGATGAAAACAAAGACTGAGAGAGAGAAACAGATGAAAACTTGGAGAGAAAGAGAAATAGATGAAACAAAGACTGGAAGAGAAAGCGAAAGAGATTAAACAAAGACCGGAAGAGAAATGGATATATATCAGATAAATATATAAAAGTGAAGTAAAAGTTCCCTCCACGCCACAGACGTCTGAGGAATAAGGAGTTAGTAACCATATTTTTCCAGAAAAGTCCTCTGGAACCCATTATTAGAAACTAGGTGAACCCCGGAGCTTTGTTGGTCTGAAAAATAATACTCAACTTTTAGGGATCGAACACGGAAACTTCTGATTTGTAAGGAGCATACCAACCACTCAGCCACCGAGGCTACACACACACACACACACACACACACACACACACACACACACACACACACACACACATACACACACACACACACACACACACACACACACACACACACACACACACGCACGCACGCACGCACGCACGCACGCACACATAAACGACAAAGAGACAAGAGTGAAAGAGAAAATGATAGAGATAAGGAAACTAAGTGCTTTGACATTTTTATACAAATAAAATTTAGAGATAGGCTGGAATATGTACTGTCATATGATCAAGTCTCTCTTAAAAATTAAATCATATTGCGATCACTAAGACAAGATTATCAGTAGATGATCACAAAGTAGGACTTGCAAAAGATTTAAATATACAGAATAGATCAATATAACAACATATATATGTACAAATAAGAGAATTAAGTTACGCAAGTTACACCGTTTTAATGTATTGAGCGAGAGTTGCATGAATTTGCTGATATGGTCTTTAGTAAATATGAAGGCAACTACCTCAAATTAAATAATAAAAATGACATATCTACGGTTGTCTCAAAGAAACACAAACCCATAAATGCTGCATATAAAATAGGTGGAGCAACGTTAAAATACGTTCAGCAGTTTAGATATCTAGGAATTCAGGAAGTGCTTCACCTAATAGGGCTAACATAGGGGCAAAGGGGAAAGGAGGAGAAACCGGATGTCTCTGAAGCTGAACTGAGACATGACCGACTAGCGTGTGAAGCCTTGAGTTCTGCGTGAAGTAAATTGATAAAGTTCAAGGCAGAGAACTGTGTTTCTAGGAAAACGTTGTTTGGTGAGAAGAAAACTAAAAGGAAGGTGTCTAGCTGTGCTGCTCAAGTGCACACATATCCTTGTCACTTGAGAATGTCACTTAAATGAACAAAATGAAATGTGGACGAAAAAGTGAGGATGTTACGTTGCTGTTGCATTCGATGAAATAAAATTAATAAGTCCATTGCTGTTACAACAACAAATAACATCATAATAATGTACAACAATGTTAACACAATGAAAGATTTACAAGCTATAAATACATGTATTAAGTTACCTGCAGACTTATACCAAAGGAGGTTCATACTATATGGCAATGTTTCATCATTCCGAAGCAGCGATTGTTTTCTGTCGCCATTTAGGTAGGACAGCATTGTGTATCTCCAATCTAGAAAGTGAATCCTCAAAAATATATGTTTCATGTTTGATTTCGCTTTACCACGGCTCCATGAATCCCACATATTGGTTAGAGACTCAGACTAACGAGACCGGGACACAACAATATCAGCAACAACATCATTCGAAGTGTTAAAACAACTTTATGAGTGAGCGGGGTACCTATCAAAGGTAACCGGGGCCAATGGTTCCTTCTCACTAACTTATTCCAATTTATGTCTGGAGAAAATAACAGACGCTCTTAATACTAGTAGAAAGGACAATGTGGTTCACATCCACCTCCCTGGAAGTAAAAAAAAAAAAAAAGGGAAAGTACCCCCGTCACGCCAAGTGGTGTATAGGGAATATGGTGTTAGTGACCATAAATTTTACAGACCTTCGGCACATGATTTTTGGGGTAATGTGGTCGGTATTACGCCCGTGCCGCTTTACTTTCCCAGAAAAAAATCCGGTACCCATCTAAGGCTGGGTGAACCCGGAAGCCGTCGGTTGGGATCGAACCCTACCCCTTGTTCTTTGTAGTCCAGTTCACTAACCACTGAGCTATGACGGCTCCACCTCCCTGGAAGAGAAACTATATGGGGCAATCGAATCACTTAAACTGACAGCTGACTTCATAAAAGAGTCTGGAATCCTACTCTGATTGAGTCTTGATCGCAGAGAGAGAGAGAGAGAGAGAGAAAGAGAGAGATACTACTAGAAGGGAACAGTTAGTGTCAATAAAAGAGCTGAATGAGCATCTATCTATCTATTGACCTTTCGAGCCGTAACCGGCCCATAGGGCGTAGACCAAGATACACCTTCTCCTATATGGATTTTTTGTTCTAGCAGTTTTCTTTTAAAGATATTTTATCAAATCTCGCCATCTGTCTCTGTTCTGTGCAAGCAGTTCTATCTCATTGAGGGAGCCGACTCCTGCTGCTCTTGCCTCTCTCATCAATGTTCTTCTCAGTGTCTCCCTGGGTCTTCCTCTTTTTCTTTTACCTGTTGTTTCCCATATGAGGGCTTGCTTTGCTATTCGGTTATTATCTCTTCTCATCACATGTCCAACGTATGACCATCGTCTTTTCTTTATTACTGAAGATATTAGTGGTTGATTGGCGATTTCTCTAATTTCCTCATTTGTTTTGAATTCGTTCCATGCTATACCAAGTATTTTCCTTAGACATTTATTTTCGAATGCGTTCAACTTTGTTTCTATATCTCTTGTTGTTTTCCAGCTTTCACACGCATACGTAAGGGTTGATAGTACATTTGATTTGAATAGCCTAAGTTTTGTGTTTGTGCTGATAAGTTTTGATTTCCACAACTTTTCAAGGCTTCTGAAAGACATTGCTGCTTTAACTATTCTGATTTTAATTTCTTTGCTCGTATCCCCTTCTCGATCAATGTGACTTCCAAGATAGATAAAGTGATCGATCTCTTCAACTGGTTTGTTTTCCATGTATATTTTGTCACCTGTTGGAATTAAACTAGTCATGACTTTAGTCTTTTCATGATTGATCTCAAGCCCAATTTTGCTGGCTATTGATGATAGTTCATTTGTGTTTTCCTGCATCGTTTTTATCTGACTGCTGATGAGAACTATGTCATCAGCAAAGTCGAGGTCTTCCAAATGGTCTCCTTGTATCCATTCGATGCCTTTATTACCAGTGCAGCATTTCTTCGTTATGAAGTCCATAACAATTCCAAATAACAAGGGCGATAAAATACATCCTTGTTTAACCCCAGTTTCTATTGGGAAACATTCGCTCAGTCCTTCCTCTGTTCGAACTGCACATGTGTAACCATCATACATGTCTTTGATAATATTTATGATTTTTGATGGTAAACCATATTGCTTCAGAATTTTCCACAAAGAATCTCTATGAATACTATCAAATGCTTTTTTGAAGTCGATGAAGTTAAGTACAAACGGTTTTTGCTTTTCAATGTGTTCCTCCAATATAAGTCGTAGAGTGAAAATGTGGTCAATACAGCTTCTCCCTTTTCTAAACCCAGCCTGTTCTTCACGCATTACTGTATCTATTGAATCCTGTATTCTATTTAGGATGATTTTGCAGAATAACTTTGAGGCAACTGACAAAAGTGTCACGCCTCTCCAGTTGTTACAATCTCTAAGATTGCCCTTTTTTGGGATCTTAACAATGATTCCTTTTTTCCATTTATGAGGCGTCTTCTCTGTTTTCCAAATGATGTTGAACATTTTTTGGAGATGTATTAGATTATGGCTATCAATTGCCTTGAGGATCTCAGCTGTTAACTTATCCTCTCCAGCAGCCTTGTTATTGGTCATAAGCTTTAAGGTGGTTTCTATTTCACTCAAGGTGAAGTCATCTAAATTTACATTTAATTCTGCTGCTGGTGTTTCAGTTTCAAAATCTATTAAACTGTGGGGTAGTGGACGGTTAAGAATTTCTTTGAAGTGTTCCGCCCAACGGGCTTTATGTCTGCGCTTGTTGTTAGCATTGATCCAGATTTGTCTAGAATTGGTGTTCCACTGGATGTATAGGTGTTTGTCAGCATCTTTTGCACAGTATAAAGAGTTCTGCTGTCTCCTGTAATTGCAGCTGTCTCTGCTTTCTCTGCCAAATTGTCTATATAAGCTCTTGTATCTCTTCTTGCTGAACTTTTCACTTTGTTGTCTAATTCTTTGTATGTTGCTTTTGCCAGAACCTTTCCAAGATCTGTCTTTACATTAGTCATGGCTCTCTTCGCTTCTCTTCTTTCTTTGATGTATTTCCACGTGGTGTCTGAGATCCAAGCTCGTTTTTCCATTTTCTTCAGTCCAGCACTTGCTTCTGCTGCTGTCATTAGTATTTTGCTCTGTGAGTCCCACATCTCATTGATATCTAAGTCTATTTCACCGAGTGCTGTATAACAATTACTTAGCTCTATGTTAAACTTTTCCTTTATGGCTTCATCTTTCAGTTTATGACTATCAATTTTATGTGTAATTGACCTCTTCTGTTGGTTTCTAAATTTTAATCTTATTTTCCCAATGCACAGGTTGTGGTCACTATTAACATCAGCACCTCTGTAAGCTCTTACATCTATTAATGATGATCCGAATTGTTGTTTAATACATAAGTGGTCAATTTGATTGGAGGTTCTATCATCAGGAGATATCCATGTTGTTTTGTGAATATTTTTGTGTGGAAATAATGTCCCACCTATAACTAAATTTTCTATTAAACATAATTCTATTAATCTTTCTCCATTCTGACTAGTATTATCACAGCCTTCTCTCCCCATCACATGTTCCACTCCTGCATTATCTTGTCCCACTTTGGCGTTGAAATCTCCCATTACAATTAAAAGATCGTGTTTTGGTATTTTGTTTATAAGTTGTTGCAGTTGGTTATAAAAATCGTCCTTAACTTCATCATCAGCTTCGTTAGTAGGCGCATAACATTGAATAATTGAAAGTCTTCCATGTTTTGTTTTGTAGCGTGTTCGTATCAGACGGCTATTTACCGGTTCCCATTCTAATAAACTTCTTGCAGCTTTGTCTGTCATCATTATGCCTACTCCTTCACGGTGTTTTCCATCTTCCCTTCCAGAAAAAACTACTATTTTATTATCAATAGATCTCCTACCTGTTCCAAGCCAGCGCATTTCGCTTAATCCTAAAATATCTAGGTCGTATCTCTCCATCTCGCTCGCGACCTGTGCATGTTTCGTCGGAGCGGCCATTGTTCGAACATTCCAGAATCCTATTTTTGTTGTTGTTTTAGGGCCGAAAAAACTATCACAACTATCTACTGCTAATTTACACATTCTGTATCAGGTCTACGTTTCATTAACAACATCGTTTTTACGATAGCGGCTTGTTAAACCTCTGATCAACGGTTATATACCAAGCCGGAGAAAAATAATTCCTCCATTTTGGAAACAACCGGAAACGTCCAAAAAAAAAAAAAAAAATGAGCATACAAAACATAAAAAGAGGGGCATTGTTACAGCTTTACATAGGAGAGGAACAAAACAAAAGCAAATCGACGTTACGGCTCATTAGCATTCAGCTGGAGCAATAGACACAGATATATGTAGGTACACACAAATATAACTACATGGCGATAATAAGTTATAAAATGTTAGAGTATCTGAGGAAAAAAATAATAAGACTTCCGTGAGATACTTGTTAAACGAATGACAGGAAACAGCCTGAAAGATTATTTCATACATTAAGAACTGAGAAAAAAGATAGGAATAACCCCTGTCATAGAATTTGTAAAGAAACAACAGATAAAATGGTTTGACCACGTGACAAGGCAGAAAGATCAAAACACAACACAACGAGCCTTCAACAAACGTTGCGAGAACATCAGACCCAAGGGTTGACCACGAGAAAAATGGATTGGCAAAATATTAGAAACACTAGAAAACATAACACCAGCAGAGGCGAACAGAAGAGCAAAAGACCGCAAATTATATCTCGACTCGACGCTTAAAGCAAGTGAGGAGGGAAAGAAGAAAAATCAGAATGGTGGACCAATTGTAGTTTATTGTACTTATAATAACAGTGAGGTAGAATAGTAAATTAGTGCCCACTTTTTTTCTTATTCCTAACATTTACTAATGCCGTTTGTTGCTTTGACTTTAATTTCAGAAATCTCCAGCTTGTCTTATTTTATGTGGGGGCCTCGGTAGCCTAGTTGGGAAAACCACCCGACTGGACTACCGACGTTCGGACAACCTGTGTTCGATTCCCGCTGGGAGAAGTGTGAATTGTACTCGTGGTTGGGAAAAAAAAATACCCCATACGGTCGACCCAGCCGTTGGCAGAAATGGGTACCAGAGTATTACCCTGGGAAGGTGATGAATGTTGCTTCGCATCTGATTTTCGATGCTTGAGGCGACACTATACAGAAATCTCCGAACATTTCTGGATAGGCGGCCGAGCACATATGGGTGTAAACTCGCGTGCTAAGACGCCGGTTCAAGTCTCGTACTTTACCTTACCTTTATGTGAAAAAAAAACACACACACGCACGCAAGCACGCACGCACGCACACACACACATACACTCAGAGAAAAAAACTAATATATTTATCGTATCAGAATACATATACATGTATCACATAAACAATGCAACGCGTTTACTTGGTAATCAACCGGTGTGTACAATCTAATCTCACCGTATCTTTATTCAATTTGAGATTTAGCTATACAATTTCAAGGCAGCTATTTCAACCCGGATCTTATTTGTGTGTTCACAGTTTGGGAGAAAACCTCCACGCTGTGCTGGCACATGAAACCACCTTTCAGCTCGCTTCGTCATCGGTTCTCCGGTATCATAAATAAATAAAGATACCGCATGTTTCTATTTTAGTTCTCAAACTTTCAACCATCAATTGCCTCTACTAAAACTACATCTGTACGTCTGCTATCTGTATGTCTGCTATCTGTATGTCTGCTATCACATTTAAGTTATTTTACTTTAAAAACTGTGTCGTACTTGTTCTTCATGTTATTAGGTATGCACGTTTAATATTTGCTTATCATCGTGTTCTGTAGTGTCCAATTTAAAGGTGATTCCTTCAAGGGTCACGAATTTACTGTCGTCACTGACGTAATCCATGATTCTCTTGCCACATTTGTTATCTATCTATCTATCTATCTATTGACCTTTCGAGCCGTAGCCGGCCCATAGGGTCTTCCTCTTCACACCTTTATCAAATCTCGCCATGTATCTCTGTTCTGTGCAAGCAGCTCTATCTCATTGAGGGAGCCGAATCCTGCTGCTCTTGCCTCTCTCATCAATGTTCTTCTCAGTGTCTCCCTGGGTCTTCCTCTTTTTCTCTTACCTGTTGTTTCCCACATGAGGGCTTGCTTTGCTATTCGGTTATTATCTCTTCTCATCACATGTCCAACATATGACCATCGTCTTTTCTTTATTACTGAAAATATTAGTGGTTGATTGGCGATTTCTCTAATTTCCTCGTTTGTTTTGAATTCGTTCCACGCTATACCAAGATTTTCCTTTGTTGTGGAGACAGATAATAATAAATGAATATTATTATGGAGGGAAACTTCCTAGACAAAAGATCAGCGAATTAATTCAAGGGAAGAGGTATGTTTCCAACACTCAAAAACAAAAATTACAAATAATCAACAGGAAGAAAAGAACAATAGACAGTCAGAAGCACCGATACTCCTCGACACAGCGCCCTGTCACGACAAAAAAAAAAAAAAAAACGCCAGATCAAACAGCCAACCATTCTACAAAAGAAAGTAGCTATAATTGGCCATGTTTTTCACGCCTTTGTACTCATGACTATAGCAAAAATTTGCTATATCTATGCTATGCTATTTAATATATTTATTATACCTTTTTTGCATGTAATTTTCTTCTGTCTTCCATGTATCCCATGCCTTTTTTATTTCCAGTTAAACCAAATGGTTTTTAGAAGTTTCATTAAATTCTGTAGTCGATATATGTGTCCTGTTTTCAGCTCAGCATGTTCTCTTGATAGTTTTCTGTTGCCTGGCATATACAAATGAACTAGAAAACAGAAGGCAGAAAGAAACAGAAAAATACAGGAAATGTATAGATCTTTAAATAAAAAAAAGAGCTTTCTATGTAACGGTCAGTTAGGATATAGATGGAACTTAAGATAAGCCCAGGAAAAAAATTCTGATAACTTGGAGACTGCTTATAGAGAAACAACACAATCCTTCCACCCGTTACAGCCACAAGCTTTAAGTTATCTCTCAACACAATGACTTGTATATTATTCATGCTGTTTTTTAACAAATGAAGATCGCATGGCTTTACTCATCACATGATACAATAAATGAAGATTGCATGGCTTTACTCATCACATGATACAACAAAAAATAAGATTGCACGGCTTTACTCATCACATGATACAACAAATGAAGATCGCGTGGCTTTACTCATCACATGACACAACAAATGAAGATCGCATGGCTTTACTCATCACATGACACAACAAATGAAGATTGCATGGCTTTACTCATCACATGACACAACAAATGAAGATCGCATGGCTTTACTCATCACATGACACAACAAATGAAGATTGCATGGCTTTACTCATCACATGATACAACAAATGAAGATCGCATGGCTTTACTCAACACATGATACAACAAGTGAAGATCGCATGGCTTTACTCATCACATGACACAACAAATGAAGATCGCATGGCTTTACTCATCACATGATACAACAAATGAAGATCGCATGGCTTTACTCATCACATGATACAACAAATGAAGATCGCGTGGCTTTACTCATCACATGACACAACAAATGAAGATTGTATGGTTTTACTCATCACATGATACAACAAATGAAGATCGCATGGCTTTACTCATCACATGATACAACAAATGAAGATCGCGTGACTTTACTCATCACATGACACAACAAATGGTGATCGCGTGGCTTTACTCATCACATGATACAACAAATGAAGATTGCATAGCTTTACTCATCACATGATACAACAAATGAAGATCGCGTGGCTTTACTCATCACATGACACAACAAATGAAGATCGCATGGCTTTACTCATCACATGACACAACAAATGAAGATTGCATGGCTTTACTCATCACATGACACAACAAATGAAGATCGCATGGCTTTACTCATCACATGACACAACAAATGAAGATTGCATGGCTTTACTCATCACATGATACAACAAATGAAGATCGCATGGCTTTACTCATCACATGATACAACAAGTGAAGATCGCATGGCTTTACTCATCACATGACACAACAAATGAAGATCGCATGGCTTTACTCATCACATGACACAACAAATGAAGATCGCATGGCTTTACTCATCACATGACACAACAAATGAATATTGCATGGCTTTACTCATCATATGACACAACATATGAAGATCGCATGGCTTTACTCATCACATGATACAACAAATGAAGATCGCATGGCTTTACTCATCACATGACACAACAAATGAAGATCGCGTGGCTTTACTCATCACATGACACAACAAATGAAGATCGCATGGCTTTACTCATCACATGACACAACAAATGAAGATTTCATGGCTTTACTCATCACATGACACAACAAATGAAGATCGCATGGCTTTACTCATCACATGACACAACAAATGAAGATTTCATGGCTTTACTCATCACATGACACAACAAATGAAGATCGCATGGCTTTACTCATCACATGATACAACAAATGAAGATCGCATGGCTTTACTCATCACATGACACAACAAATTCATGCGTCAACAGTTTATTTTTCATTCAAACTTGTACAGACTATGATACGTCATCATGATCATAGAGTGCCATCTCCGCATCGAAGGTTGGCTACCATGGAGCGTCATTCCGCTCTGTCTATTGCTTGATAATGCAGGTTGGCATAGGCTGACTTGTCCATCTTTTGATGTTATATGTCCATGTTAGTCTTGGTCCGCCTCTGCCTCTTTTACGTATGTATAATACGTCACAACATATAATTTAACCAATTCGGAACTTGCAGAAAATGTAGACTCCAGATCCGTTAACCTGGATCAGACATCTACTCATTTTATTGTAATGTGTCATTCTGGGAAATACTTGTAACTAGGTTTCAGTTTCTGAAGTTTCCTTGAAATATATCATTGACGCAATTTGTTGCATGACGGTTCATTCATATCCTAGAAGTCTGTTCAGATTGGATTAAAAGAGTGGACAAAAGTATTGCATATTGTTTTGTTTTTTTTTAACGTTGATTGTCAATTGTGTCTGTTAAACTAATATACTAATTCCTGCTTAGAGTATGTTATCTGATATGTCAGTTAACATTTCAAATGTGCATGTTCGCATACATTTCCATGATCAAAGAAGTCATGTGATAGTACCGCCCGAGGAAGTGTAAATGTGCCCTGAAGAAGTGTGACAGTGTAGCCCGAAGATGTGTGACAGTATAGCCCGAAGATGTGTGAGAGTGTTGTCCGAAGATGTGTGAGAGTGTTGTCCGAAGAAGTGTGATAGTTTAACTCGAAGGAATGTGACAAGTGCAGGCCGAGGGAATATAAATGTACTCCGAGGTAGTGTGACAGTGTGTCTTGTGAAACCAAATATAATATACGTATTGAATAATTGATGTGGCCATTTAAAAAAAAAATCTGCATAAAACAAAGCTTGTATTCACATAGATGAGATGTCTGAAAAAAATCGCTTGAAGTGGCCAGAAAAGACAGAACCAAAAATGATATTATAAAAGAAAGAGTTGGCATTGAACCAATGTTTTAAAAAATATCTCTTATCAGACGGAAGATGTCTCGAGACAAATGGAAAAGGAAAACAAGAAACGACGACACAGGTCATTGCCCAATCTCATTGGTTGAATCATACAACTGATTGTCTTTTGATAATTTATACAAAATTCTTAGAAGCGGGAAATCTCTCAAGACAAAAATAAAAGTTGTGGTAATAAATACAAATGAATAGCAAGATAGAGGGCGCATTTGTCTTTCACCTTTCCCGGATGCCGGCAACCCCATGATTCAGCTTGTAAAGGGGAATGCTTGTTCTCTTTTCGATCGATTTAACAATTGGTAAGCTGTAAAATTGGTAGTAATTTAAATGTCATGAAGAACATACTAACATCAAAACAAATAACACCAGGGCTAAACTATGAATTGCAAAATGTTACATCTTCTCAATATTTCTATATGGTGCAGAAACATGGACATTAGACAAGAAAACAGAACAGAGAATTGGAGCCTTTGAAATTTGGATATATAGAAGAGTAGGTAGAATTGGATGGAAGGAAAAGAAAACAAACGATGACGTCTTAAAACAACAAAAATGAAAAGAGAATTACTAAGCACAATTCAAACAAGACAAATGCGATTTTTGGGCCATGTTAAAAGACACAACAGCCTACTAAAAGTAATCCTGGAGGGAAAAATACAAGGTAAAAGAGGCAGAGGCAGACCAAGACTAACATGGACGAGTAACATCAAAAGATGGACAAATCAGCCTATGACAACCTGCACCATCAAAGCAAGAGATAGAGCAGAATGGCGCTCCATGGTAGCCAACCTTCGTTGCGGAGAAGGCACTCGATGATGATGAAGCTGTAAAAATAGTCAGTAACATAGTGTTAGTCTAGAAGACTCTCAGAACAGACAGCTCATAACGGAGGTAGAGAAATAGATGGAATTATTCTAGGCACAAAGGAGACAGATAACTGTTCAAGAAAGGACTTATTAGACTCATCATCACTAGCATCCTTCATTTCAGCTGACGTCACACAGAGCTCGCAGTGTATCCCAACCTAACTTTCTGTTCGATGAAGCTTTTCAGTCTTAGTAAAGGAGTCGATGCCTGCTATACTAGTTTCTCTTTAGTTTTCAGCTTTCTATTCACTGTCTTTCGAGGTTGTACAAGTTTTATATTTCCTGTTGTTTCTTATTTGGGGATGTGCTTTGTGTTCTCTATTTATTTCTTCCCGTTACTAGTCCGATATTTGCCAACATCTCTTTCTGATCATAGATGAGATTGTTGGTTGCATGGGCATTTCTATTTTTTATTCTCTTAAGTCAATCAATTATATACAAATTATTTTCTTTAGACAATTGATTTTTAATGCATCTAGTGTTTTTTTTAATGTATTTTTCTCATCGCTTTTCAGCATTCACACGCCTATTTGTCGTGGATAATTATAATTTATTTGAGTTGAATATCCAAAGCTATTTAAGTTTAGGGACTTCAGTTTCCATTTTTTCTCAAAGTTTCTGAAGTCATTGTTGCCTTTTCTGTTCTGATTCTCATTTCCCTCTTTGTGTCTCCTTCCATGGTTAGATTAGCGAAGAATAAATCACTGCTCACAAGACAATGTCTAGTGATAGTGGTAGAATTCAAGATAAATTGAGAATACACTTTAGACAAAGACGGGAGCCGCGTTAGCTCAGTGGTTAGTGAACTGGACTACAAACGACAAGAGGTAGGGTTCGACCCCAATTGACGGCTTCCGGTACCCCCAGCCTTTAATGGGTACCGGATTTTTTTTCTTGGAAAGTAGAGTGGCACGGGCGTAATACCGACCACATTACCCCAAAAATCATGTGCCAAAGGTCTAAAATTTATGGTCACTAACACCATATTCCCCATACGCCACTTGACGTGACGGGGGCTCTTTACTTTTTTTTTTACTTTTAGACAGACAGTGGCACAATCATCTGATGATTATTAACTACTTTAGTGCCACTGAGGTCAGAACATAGAAATTAGCGAGTGATAACTGAAAGTTGAAACATGTTGTGGAATCTGAAGATAATAATGGTAGTGATCTATCAATTTTAAAACACCAATAGAATTGTTATTTTTTATGTGGAAGTATTCTTGACTCAGCAATCTACGTGTAAGCTGTTGTGTGTTGTCGTCAAGTCTATGTTCACCTTTAGTGTGATAATTAATAAGATGGCGACGAGGAACCGTCGAAGTGATAAATCTTGCCACATGGGTAGAGTAGAAAAATGAAACCCGTGTGCCAAGAGATGTTATAGGTCTAAACTGATGATGTCGACTGCTGCATACAGTTAATTATATCTATATTTCCTACTGTCTCATGTTTATTGAATCACCTTTTTTTTTTTTCTTCCTTCTATATACTAGCACAACGAATGAGGAATCAAATATGAATGTGCAGAACTTCTTGTCCAACATGGTGCTTGAATGGATATTGAGCAAGCACTTGTATCTGCCTTGATTCAGGAAAAATCCAGATTACATGAACTTTCTCTTTGACAATTATAAACCAGACATCCTGAATTATGCTGTGAACTACGCTGACAGTTTAAATTAGCACCTACTGTCAGCTGCAAGTTGTTGGGATGTGGAGATCATTACGCATCTACTTGATACTGGGGCAGACGTTAATCATGGAAGTTTTTCTGAAGAGACTCCAATGAGTGAGTCAAAGAAGTTGTCAAGTTTCAGATCAGCAAGGAAGCAACCACAACATAAATAAAACAGAAGTAATGGCAATAGCGTTAAAGAAAGAAAAACTAAACATCATAATAGATAATACAACTCTGAAACAAGTAGACAATTTTAAATATCTGAGTAGCACGTTAGCACAAGACAATAACCAAGAGACAGAGATAGATATAAGGTGTAATAAAGCATGCCTAGTTATAGGCCAAGTATCAACACTATTGGAAAACAAAGCAATAAGTACATCAGCAAAAAGGGCAATATACAAATCAATTTTTCTACCAACTCTGTGCTACCAGTGCCAGAATTGGACGCTGGATTCTAGAACAATAAGAAAGATAACGACCACCGAAATGAAATGTGTCAGAAGAATGACAGGAAACAGCTTAAGGGACAGAGTAAAAAACACTGACCTGAGGAAGAAACTCGAAATTGAATCAGCCATCGAATACATAAAGAAACAACAGATAAAATGGTTCGGTCACATAACAAGACAAAAAGAACTAACAATTACTCAAAGAGCCACAAACAAACACTCGGAAAACGCCAGGGTAAGTTGAAGACAGAGAAAGAGATGAATAAAGGGAATACTAGAGTCACTAGGAGGGATAACACCAGAAGAGATAAACAGAAGAGCAAAGAATCGCAGATTGCATCTCCCCTCGACGCCACCGGCATAGGAAGAAGGATAGAAGAAGAAGGAAGCAAATATTAATTACGTGAGGTATGAAAAGAGCACTCACTTGTAGAATGGTGTACTAGTCAAACAAGAGGATAACATGAATGTTGATGATGTGTTGCTAGACAATGAGAGAAATAGTAGCGGTAGAACGCCATTAATAATAACAGGGTGGAAAAGGTAGCAACAATAATTGCTTTGTTGGATCATAGTGATAACTTTAATGACCGGGTTATAGCTGGTAGCGCTGCACTTATAGAAGCTGTCAGCTCTATCTGTACACAAAATTTGTCATTTCTGCTTGAGATTGCCCAAAAGAAAGGGTACGGTATTAGTGCACAAAATAAGGCAGGACCGGCAGCGTTGGTGCTTGCTGTTAAATTGAATGATTTGAAAATTGTGAAATTACTGGTAGACCACGGCGTTGATGTGAACATAAAAGATGACAATGGAAATATAGTCTTGTCGTATGCCTTACTGCACGGAGATCGTCACTGTTCTGCTCAAAGCTGGTAGCGATGTGAACTGTTAGAACAATGATGGCTTCTCCCTCTTGATGTTTGGTGCTAAATATGTACGTGTAAGTTCTACAGCCGTACTGCTCGACACAGGAGCAGACGTGAATGCAGTTGACAAGAAGGACAAAACAAAAATTGTTCTGACATTTCTAACGTCTATGAAACCTTTTTTTTTTGTTTTAAAATATGTCTTATTATGCCTAAAGGCTCTACTAGAAAGTGGTGCCAGATCTTCATATGTTAACCCATTTGTTCTTCGAAAAATACTTTTACAATGCAAGTAGATGTTATCCTTAATCTTATTGTAAAAGGACCAGGGCCAGGTAACGTCAGTAAAAAAGTTTCCTTTTGAGAATTGTAATGGGGAGATAGTAACTGTTTCCTCACTATGTATGGCACTGCGGGCTGGAAATGTTTCATTGGCCAAGTATTTGGTGGGGAAACTTGCTTCTGACAACCTCTGACGTGTCTTCTTTGACGGCAGCAAAAGATCTTATGTCATTTCCTTGAAAATAAGAAGCTCGCAGATTGAGTTTTCTTGATGAGATTTCATCACAACCAATGTCTCTCTTCTAGTTGGCCTTTGTAACCGTGACGTCAGCTGTAGGAGCATCCTCTGAACGTGAGAATAGAGTGAACGTGTTACCCATACCTGAGTTCATGAAGGACAAACTTTTCGTTCAGTCAGAAATTGTCACATTAAATGGTTTAACTTGACACTCCGATACCATCCCATACTTGAGTTCATGAAGGACACACTTTTCGTTCGGTCAGAAATTGTCACATTAAATGGTTTAACTTGACACTCCGATACCATCCCATACCATCCCATACCTAGAGTATTTTTTTTTCACAATGTACATTCACAAATTAATTCCTGGACACAATTGTGTTTTAATTTGTCTATTTTCAGGTAAAAGCTAGGCACACATAATCCAATCTGGATTTTGACCCAATCCTCTAGTTAAACGGGGATGTGCATAAATGTCCTGATAGCAAATTTCCTTTACTAGGTGGCAATGGGTAATTTTTGTGTTCTAGTGGAAAGGTACTCTGTCGAAGAGTTCGAATCCTGGTTTGGGCTGTCTATTGCCGTTTGTGTTTCCTGTTGTTTGTATATTTTTCCTATTGCTATACAATACTTGTGTTGTTTTGCCATGAATCTCTCCATCTCCAGGTTTTCCTTATAATTAGTATTTGTTTACTAGTTTTGTCTTCAGTCTTTGAATGAACACCTGGACACTTGCTTTGGTCCTTGCAAGAACTCTATCGATGAGGCTTAACTTCTCTGTGCAATCCTTAACTGTATGTGACAGTTTGTATCCATGTTTTAGGCTCTACATGTCTCTCTTATGGTAGTTTTATTTCTGTTCTAGACTTCCATAAACTGCGCTGTTTCTTCTTCTGGCTTCTATTCTTCTAATCCGACTCTTTTCCTCTGAGTTAATGACTCTAAACTTCTGTACTCTTTTTGCGTGTCTCTCAACCCTAGTTCTGACTATCTCTTCTAGTGAATCTTCTCTATTCTCTCGATTCTAAGTCTTGCTCCAAACTTATTTCTTCTTATTGAAATCATCTTGGATTCAAGTCTTCTTTGTGTCTGCCTTTGGGATTCTCCTGCGTGTACTGTTCACAGAGCGATTTTATACCCAAAATCGCGCCTCTTATACCAAACCTTTTGAAACCATAATCATAGCCCATCTCACGCATTTTTCCTTTTTGTTGTTGTTAATTTAGGTTCTCGTGAATCTTTTACTGAGGAAATTAATATTAGTAATGAACACAAGTATTCATTATTAATCCATTCAACTAATCATTTTCCATCTACACTCTAGATGTTACTTCTATTTACTCTGATCATGTGTCCATATTTAGCCAGATTGTTTCCATGGTGTGCCATGTTGATGCTGTTTAGAAAAATATTGATGCCGATAAAATAAAAGCTGGTTCAATACGCAGCCTGGTTTTCTCCAATCTATTCTCATGTAAAGTAATATAGGGTGTCTCTTTAATGACTGTGCATTTTTTGTTGTTGAAATAATTACGCACCTAAATTTTGTCTATGTATGACGTAATAGTTCAAGCACCATTTACGTGTTCATTTAAACATCACTGCTACATGATAGATCTGGCTTACAATGGTGTTAACGATTGAAGAAAGAGTATTTATAGTGGAGCATGTGTTCCGTAACGGCGGCAAGTATTCGAATGGGGTTGTTGAACAATTTGTGAATAGATTTCCTGATACACCAGTGCCTCATCGAAATACTGTGAGTAATTTAATAATCAAATTTCAAAACACCGGTAGTGTACATGATGTTAGCCGTCCTGGTAGACCATCTGTTCTCGAAGTAACATCTCTCAACATCCAGGACAGCATTCTAATGAGTCCTGGCAAATCAATAAGAAAGCTGGCTCAACAAGTACACAAATCAAGCAGTACTGTTCATAGAGTTCTGAAAAAAAAATTAAAGTTACATCCGTACAAATTTTCCGTCGTTCCTCAATTAAAAGAATTAGATCACCAATCCAGAATTAATTATTGTATGTGGTTTGAGAATTTTCTAGCCCAAGAAGGTGAGGGAATCCTTGATTTCACTTTCTTCACAAATGAAGCATGGTTCCATTTGTCTGGGTACGTGAATAGGCAGAATGATCGTCTTTGGAGTGATGAAAATCCACATGCATTGCCCCCAGTGCCTCTCCACGATCAGAAAGTAGGAGTGTGGTGTGCAATGAGTAGCCAGCGGATAATCGGCCCAATTTTCTTCTATGACACAATAAATTCAGAAAGATACAGGATTAACATACTGGAGCGATTCGTAACCCAACTTTCTGAGCCAGAAATTGAAAAAGCTTGGTTTCAACAAGATGGCGCAACTGCTCTCACTGCTGTAAAATCACTGGAATTTTTATATGAAATTTTTGCTAATCGTATAATCTCTCGCGGAATTTGGCCTGCACGGTCTCCTGATCTTACTCCCATGGACTACTATCTCTGGGGTGAACTGAAAGGACAAGTGTACGAAAACAATCCCCACACACTCGATGAGCTGCAGGTTTCAATCGCCAACAACATTAATGTTACACAGCCCATACTGCGTAAGGTTTTTGACAATATGAAAAAACGTATCAATATTTGCCAACTAAAACGTGGTGGATATTTCGAATACCTTTTGTGAATAGTGATGTTATATGTTTAACTTTACCGAAAAAGGAACAAGCTACAGCAGTACATGATGCGTGATTTACATAAATAAATTGGAACAACTAGATTTTCAAATAATGCACAGTCATTAAAGAAACACCCACCGATCTGGAAGACCTTCAATTTCACAAGACCAAATTATGGAACTCCAAGACAGAATTACAATGAGTCCAAATGCATCTTTAAACCACTTGTCTCAACAGGTGCAAATATCTAAGAGTTCTGTTCACAAGGTTTTAAGAAGTGAACTACACCATCGTCCATACAAATTGACTGAAGTGTCTCAACTCCAAGAAAGAGATTATGAATCCCGTTTAAACTACTGCATGTGGTTTCAGAATTTTATTTATGAACATGGCGCTGCCATCCTTGACGTCACTTTTTTCACTGATGAGGCCTGGTTTCATTTATCCGGTTATGTGAACAGTCAGAACAATCGGCTGTGGAGCAGTGAAAACCCCCATGAATTTCATCAAGTGCCGCTTTACGATCAAAAAGTCGGAGTGTGGTGCGCTATAAGTCGTATGCGGATAATCTATCTATCTATCTATTGACCTTTCGAGCCGTAACCGGCCCATAGGGCGTCGACCAAGATACACCTTCTCCTATATGGATTTTTTGTTCTAGCAGTTTTCTTTTAAAGATATTTTATCAAATCTCGCCATCTGTCTCTGTTCTGTGCAAGCAGTTCTATCTCATTGAGGGAGCCAACTCCTGCTGCTCTTGCCTCTCTCATCAATGTTCTTCTCAGTGTCTCCCTGGGTCTTCCTCTTTTTCTTTTACCTGTTGTTTCCCATATGATGGCTTGCTTTGCTATTCGGTTATTATCTCTTCTCATCACATGTCCAACGTATGACCATCGTCTTTTCTTTATTACTGAAGATATTAGTGGTTGATTGGCGATTTCTCTAATTTCCTCATTTGTTTTGAATTCGTTCCATGCTATACCAAGTATTATGGGTGTCCGGTTAGCGCAATCGATAGGCGGTTGGCTTACCACGGCAACAGCCGGGGTTCGTAATCCTGGCGAGGACACCTGGTTTTACTAATTCCCTAAAAATTAGTAGGAGCCGCGATAGCTCAGTGGTTAGTGAACTGGACTACTACGGACAAGGGGTAGGGTTCGATCCCAACCGACGGCTCCGGGTTCACCCAGCCTTAAAATGGGTACCGGATTTTTTCTGGGAAAGTAAAAGCAGCACGGGCGTAATACCGACCACATTACCCCAAAAATCATGTGCTGAAGGTCTGTAAAATATAGGGTCACTAACACCATATTTCCCTATACGCCACTTGGCGTGACGGGGGGTACTTTACTTTTTTTACTTTTATACCAAGTATTTTCCTTAGACATTTATTTTCGAATGCGTTCAACTTTGTTTCTATATCTCTTGTTGTTTTCCAGCTTTCACACGCATACGTAAGGGTTGATAGTACATTTGATTTGAATAGCCTAAGTTTTGTGTTTGTGCTGATAAGTTTTGATTTCCACAACTTTTCAAGGCTTCTGAAAGACATTGCTGCTTTAGCTATTCTGATTTTAATTTCTTTGCTCGTATCCCCTTCTCGATCAATGTGTATGCGGATAATAGGACCTATATTTTTAAATGAAACAATAAATGCAGAACGTTACCGTACTTTAATTCTGGAACCGTTCATAGCACACCTTACAGAACGGGAAATTATGGAATCCTGGTTTCAGCAGGATGGGGCAACAGCACACACAGCCACAACAACACTCAATTATTTAGAAAGCATATTTGCAAATCGCATTATTTCACGTGGAATCTGGCCTGCTCGTTCACCAGATCTAACACCCCCAGATTATTATCTGTGGGGGGCATTGAAGGGGAAAGTTTATGAAAATAATCAGCAGACAATTAATGACCTAAAGACTGAAATAGTAGACAAGATTAAACAAATATCACCAGACATTATTCTGAAGGTTTTCGCAAATATGGAAAGACGAATCACGACATGTCTTGAGGCCCGTGGTGGACATTTTAACATATGCTTTAAGTACTTTATTGTGTTAATACCAACAGTACCCATTATGAACTCGCCGATAGCAGTCAAGTATATTTGAATATTTTACAATTTGTGTGACGCATTAGTTAACCGCATTTCTGGTGACGTTTTTCTTCCGAGAGTAGAAATTCACTGCACTGCGACTTTAAAAACACCCTGTAGATACCTTGCTAGTTTAGTTGGGAAAAGTAATGGCCCCGAGGAAAAGCACTGTCCCCACCTTACCTCCAAAAAAGATGACCTAGTTCCATAAATGACCATGTAATGAATCAAGCTAACAACACAAGAAGAGATAGAATACCAAATGAAACCATAAGAAAAATGGTAGGAATAAAACCCTGCCAAGAATATATAGAGCAACAACAACTTCAATGGTTGGGCCACCTGGTCAGAATGAATCCTCACCAATCACCATCAAGGGCGTTCTTCTCGAGAATGCATGGAAAAAGACCAAAAGGAAGACCTAGAAGAAGATGGATAGATGCAGTGACAGAGACATGTAACAACAAAGGAAAATCACTAATTCAGACAGTGAGCAGCTCAAGAACGACAAATGATATAAACCACGACACCTTTTAGGTATACGTGAAAAGAGCAGAGAAGAAAAAGAATGGATCAAGCTGAGCATGTTGTTAATACAACACATCTTTAAAACAGGTTTCACGACGGTGGACGAGTATCAACATCTGTAGATAAGGATGCATTCTTAGACAAGCGGCAGACTTGCACGTAGGTGACTCACTGCATGATTATCGTTTTACTGGTAGTCAATGGCAATGGGTTCCCGTAATAATCTGGTCAGAATTCTATCACAACAGCGATGTCTCGAAAGTTAAGACATGACTAGAAAAGGTCTTCCAAAAAGTCCCACTTCATGTATTTTAAACAAACTTATAGTGACACAAATAGTTCCCACATATTTGTGTTGAAACACACAAACAAACAACCACGCATTTGCGTTGAATAAGCAATTCTAGATCACAAAGAAATCAAAAACGAAATGCATAAGAGATAAAATGAAGATTTAGAATTTGTTTCTTCCTAATATTGGATAATAGCTCTCTTTTTGCTTTGGCCTCTTTCAGAAAGTTTGCATTACTCTTCTTAACTCTCCATGTTTCTCAATATTCCTCTGTAAAACCACTAAAAAACCACTGTAAGACTGGCTCTACATAACATTTAAGAACTATTTTTCTTGTTTCAAATGTCATACATGAATTCCACGGTATCTTCTTCATGTTTATTTTTAAAGCTGCTTCAGCCTGACTCTTTCTTCATCTCACCTCTGTTGTACATCTACCATCTCAACTCTGTTGTACATCTACCATCTCAACTCTGTTGTACATCTACCATCTTACCTCTGTTGTACATCTACCACCTCACCTCTGCTGTATATCTACCATCTCACCTCTGTTGTACATCTACCATCTCAACTATGTTGTAGATCTTCCATCTCACCTCTGTTGTACATCTACCATCTCAACTCTGTTGTACATCCACCATCTGAGGCTTACAATGTCCCCAAATACTTAAGTAAATTACTGATAAGACAACAGTGTTGGATGTCGTGTTTAAATGTGCTTTATCACGCCAATCATTCACATAGTTGGGAACGAGAAAGCAGAAGTTAGATAAAACTAAGGTAGGAGAGACACGAATCAGACGAATTTCTCATTTAGTCTTCGGATTGACAATCCTGAAATCGGATTAAATTCATGGGAGATCGAAGAAGGACCAGAAAAACATGTTTCTTTACTTCCTCTTTTCTATTTTCTTCTTTAAGTGAAAGTTAAAATATTCTACATTTAGGTTAAAACATGGGAGATGTGTAGTCACCTGGTCAGACTGCTATGTGTGCTTTAGGAGCCACAGGTGGGGAAGGGAAGGCTGAATAAGATCTTGAGCATTTTTGTTAACTTGTCTTACTTAAGCAAACCACATGGATTACAAACCATATGGATTACAAACCATATGGATCACAAACCACATGGATCACAGACCACATGGATCACAAACCACATGGATTACAAACCATACGGATTACAAACCACACTGATCACAAACCACATGGATCACAAACCACATGGATCACAAACCACACGGATCACAAACCACATAGATCACAAACCACATGGATCACAAACCACACGGATCACAAACCACATGGATCACAAACCACACGGATCACAAACCACACGGATCACAAACCACATGGATCACAAACCACATGGATCACAAACCACACGGATCACAAACCACACGCATCACAAACCACATGGATCACAAACCACATGGATCACAAACCACATGTCCGATCTTCTAACTCTATTCTCCTCATAACTCACCAGTGCCAATTGGTCAGTGGCGTCAAATCAGAAACGGATAAAAAAAAAACTTAAAGGTAAAGGTAAAGTACGAGACTTGAACCGGCGTCTTAGCACGCGAGTTTCCACCCATATGTGCTCGGCCACCAAACTTAGCACGCGAGTTTCCACCCATATGTGCTCGGTCGCCTATCTAGAAATGTTCGGAGATTTCTGTATAGTATTACCTCAAGCATCGAAACTCAGATGCGAGGCGACATTCCGCACCTTCCCAGGGTAATACCCTGGTACCCATTTCTGCCAACGGCTGGGTCGACCGTGGGGGTATTTTATTTCCCAACCACGAGTACAACTCACACTGCTCCCAGCGGGAATCGAACACGAGTTGTCCGAAAGTCGGTAGTCCAGTCGGGTGGTTTTCCCAACTAGGCTACCGAGGCGCCCCCCCCCCCCTCCCTCCCCCAACCAAAAATTAAAAAAAAAACATATTGGAGGAAAGCATATATGAGTGACCAGAAAAATAGAGAAAAAAAGATATAATAAGAAATTAGATCACAATAGAAAGAGTTGGTAGAACTATAATTACCAGACGTCCGTATTTTGCAGCACGTGTCCGGCTTTTTTATAAGTTTGTTCAGCATCTGACCTGAAAATCAGAAATTCTCCTAATTTTGTAATACTGTTGGACATCAATAATACAATTAGTGCTCGCAATCGTGAGGCACTGTTCTTTAATATTTCAGCTTACCTATACCGTTTTTATGATTAAAGACAAGTGGAACAATATTAAAACAGGTAAATGAATTTAAATATTTGAGAACTTTGTTAACCTTAGACGGAAGATGTACAAAAGACGTGAGATGAAGAATGGCTCAGGCAAAAGCAGCTTTCCAAAAAATGAGGAAGATACTATGAAATCCAATTTTGACAATAGAAACAAGAAAAATAATTCTTACATGTTATGTAGAGCCAGTCTTAACATATGGATGTGAATCATGGGCAATAGGACAACAGACAAGAAAATCACTGGAGTCTGTAGACATGTGGTTTTACAGAAGAATGTTGAGAATACCATGGACAGCTAAGAAGAGTAATGAAAATGTTCTGAAAGAGGTTAAAGCAAAAAGAGAGCTAATTTCCAATATTAAAAAGAAACAATCATCATTTTTTTGGCCATGTAATGAGGAGAGAACAAATGGAATATATTGTAACAACTGAAAAAATTAAGGGACGAAGAGATAGAGAGAAGCAAAGAGAGAAAATACTAGACAGCTTAAGAGAATGGCTTGGCAGATGGTCAACAACATAAATGATAAAGAACTGCCGAGGTCGAAAGTTGAGGAGAGACATGATCACCTACGCCAGCAGACCCGGTACTTGATGATGATGATGATACCATTTACGTGCATGCAGTCGCGACCACATCATGGTACAACACATCATGGTACAACACATCATGGTACAACACATCATGGTACAAGAATGTGTATGAGCACGTTGGTTTGTCACAGAGATCATCGTCATTATTGAGTGCCGTCTCCACATCGAAGGTTGGCTACCATGGAGCGCCATTCCACTCTGTCTCTCGCTTTGCTAATGCAGGTTGCATTGTCTATCTTTTGACGTTATTCGTCCATGCCAGTCTTCGTTTGCCTCCGCCTATTTTACCTTGTATTTTCCGTACCAAGATTACTTTTAGTAGGCTGTTGTGTCTTTTAACATGGGCCCAAAATATCATTTGTCTTGTTTGAACTGTATTTAGTAGTTCTCTTTTCATTTTTATATCTTTTAAGACTTCATTATTTGTTTTCTTTTTTTCCCCCACCAAATTCTACCTATACTTCTATAAATCCACATTTCCAATTCTTAAATTCTCTGTTCTATTTTCTTGTTTAATGTCCCTGTTCCTGCACCCTACAGGAATGTCGAGAAGATATAACATTTTGTAATTCTTAGTTTAGCCCTGGTGTTATTTGATTTGATGTTGGTATATTTTTCGTGACATTAAAGTTACTTTTTTGCCATTCCTATTCTTTTATTTGAGAGTCATAGAGTTAGAGCTGATAGAACTATCCAAAGGTAATTTAAGGTAAGGGATGTAACCGAAATAATTCGAGAATTTGAAAGAGTAGCAGCGCCTGGGTCGTTGTAGGTAAAGAACGGTGGTACATGTCAGTTGAAGGTAGACATGCGAATAACGATATTGATTTGTAGAATGAATAATCTGAACAATGGTCGAGAAGAAGAATTTTTTTTTTTTCCAGTGAGTTTAGCTCCTGTTTTTGTGGTGGTAAGATTAGGACTGCAAATCATCCAGTGAGCAGAACGCCGGCTGTAAAGACGTTCACATTTGCTAGATATTTAGCTTGAATATAATGAAAGAAGTCAAGCACAAATTTTCCCAAAATTCGAGTTAAATAATAATCAGAAATGGATTGTAAATAGTTTTAAATTTTGAATCAAACAAGCAGTTAGTTGATATTAACGTGAAACGAGTCATACAGGGCAACGTCATTCTGTATGGTAATGTTGGTCCTTGTTAAAGTTTGAATATGACTTGTTTGAAACATTTTAATTAATAAATGACAAACTGGCTGGTATTGGTCATAAAGGCCCGTCTAACTCTGTGTCGCTTTCACAACCCCTGAACTGTCTACTGTATAAACTTCAAAGTTGTGGGTATTTTGATGTGTGTCTTTAAGTAGACGTTCTGTCTAGTTGATGGTCGAAATCACAGGATCAAGACTTAAGGTCAAATTGTAAATAAAATGCTCAAGCATGAAATGTTAAGCTAAAGACAAGAAGAAGATGTTTCTGTTACAAGATCAGTCTTCTCATATTCAGCCAGGCTGAAAGATTCAGGGACTAGCACTTCCAACCTAAACAAGAATTCATATATATCTAGACCTGCCTAAGCATAGGCTAACGACCATGTACCAGTTCAGGGTTACATTTGACGGTTTAAGAGACAGTATTCACCGTCAGTTATACTAATTGTTTATAAAGTATTGCAATAAATAATTATATCGTTGCTCCGCTTAACATGGTCAGATATAGATATCAATTATCATACATTCAATTATTCACAGAAACAATATGCAAGTCTCAAGCACCAGCTGAAATAAAGTTCCATGTTCGTGAAAAGTGATAATACATGAAATATTTGGTATAGTGAACTTTGAAATGTGTTCAACAAACGATGCAATACAGGAAACAGGCACACAGAAAAAACTGCAGTAAAGCTGCTAGCAAGGTGCAAGTGGTGGGGTGTAACGTGCTAAAATACACCTTCGATCTAGTATGTTATGGTTTACATCAGGAAACATTTGCGATTATCCGTCAATCTTTTTTCCGGTTGCTTATTGAAGTCTACATGCAAATTTGAGAATTAATTTGTCAAACATCTTTGATAACATGAATTTGTGTTAGACCTATCTTTTGAATATTTTTTTCTACTTCTTTAATTTTTTTAACATGTCAAAAGCAGAAGAAAATAGTAAAACAAGTGACAATTTCTCGACAATTTAAGAATGAAGCTTCCAAGTCATTTAGAAAAAAAGTACGAATCTCAAACTAAGTGTATTTATCAGTGATTGTTTTGTGAGCTATGGAGACAGGAGTAAGCAGAGAATGCCAAAACGAAGTGAGTTTCTGTAAGAAATATAATATGTGTTTTTTTTTTTTATTTAAAGAAGATAGTAAATGGACAAGTTATATGTTTTTGATGTCCCACTCACATTCTCCACAATTATTGTCCATGCGGCACCGATATTATCTAGATGTGGAAATAGAGAGTAAAGTACGGAAATAGTTCACCATTTCTACAGTAAAGCAACGAGAACAGAAGAGTGAAGAGAACGTTTCTATTGAAATAAGATATGAAGATCTGCCATGTCACACTGACACGAGACGGATGATTCAGTTTCCGGCTATTGAGAATCCTCTCAAGATAATATCCACCATCGAAAACTTCCTGTGTTTTCTTGTAGCATAAAACGTTTGTCCCTTACCGACTTGCTGAGTGAGTGATAGGTTAAGGACTTAACTTAGAAACACACGTTGAGGGTAGCCCGGCGATGTTTCCCCCACGTACTGGATCGCTAGGTCTCACATGCGATCTATTACGGTCTAACTATACATTTGTAGCTGGCTGCAATTTAAAACTACTTATTTGATCTTGTCCTCCTCTTGTCCTCCCACTTTTAACACAAATCTTGAAAAAAATATATGTCCGTTAGAAACACTTTTTGGGCCACTTTTATCACATAATCCACACTCCGAAATTAAAATAAACCACCATCTTATACAACCGGAAACGACGCAAGAACAGAAAGAAAAATAACCTCTACTGAGATGAAATGGTGTTAGACAAATGACAGGAGCAGCAGTATAGGCGTACCGAAGAGCAAAAGACCGCAAATTATATCTCCCCTCAAAGCTGAAAGACAAATGATGAAGGAAGAAAGAAAAAAAGAAATTGAAAACTTATTTTTCTTTAACAACTAAAAAAAAAAAGATGTTCTCACAACTATCAGAAACAACTTTGAAGATGAACTGAAAAAGTTGCACCTGTGGCTTCGTCATACTTATGTGTTTGAATATCATGACAAGATATCTCATTTTGAAAAAAGAAAACATGTTTTCCGTAGAAGCCATTGAAATCATTTCTATTTGTTTTGCGTCAATGAGAGATAGACTTGAGAAAGAGTTTGTTTATATGAATGTAGGGAAGGTATAAGAATTTCTCAAAGACAGTGGATTAGATAAAATAAACGTACTCACTTCAATGAAGAGCGGTGAATATTTGGAGAAATGGACTTTACTACCGAGGGAACTAAAATATTTTCAATGGATTAAAATGGAAAATTAAAAGAACATAAAGTTTGCCCAACTTGATTATGTATGTACTACCTACAATGTTCTTTTTCTTCTACCTTTCAGCTCCCTGTGGAGCTTAGGTCTTCGACAAACACTTTCCAAGTCGTTCTGTTTTTTTGCAATTATTTTAAGATCATTCCATGTCTTCCCCATCATCTTATCTCTGCTTCTATCTGTCTTCTCCAAGAATTCCTTGGTCTTGCTCTTTGTCTTTTCCCCTGGGGATTCCAAAAAAGGGCCTGTTGTGTAATACTCTCAGTTGGCTTCCGTAGTGTGTGTCCTATCCAGCGCCAACGACTTCCCTGTATCTCTTTATCCACTGGTATTTGACTGGTACATTTCCATAATTCTATGTTAGTGATTTTGTCCTGCCATTTCCATCCCTTTTATTCTGCGTATGCATCCATTAATGAAAGTCTGTATCTTCGTGATTGTCAATTTTATTGTTCTCCATATTTCACAGCCATATAATAGGACCGACTTAATATTTGAGTTGAAAATTTTAATTTTTGTATTTAACCTAATTTCTTTGGATTTCCATATGTTTCCGAGTGCAATGAAAGCACCTCTTGCTTTTGACATCCTTATTTTGGTATCATTTTCTGTTCCGCCTTCTTTATCTATATTACTGCCCAGATATATGTAAGATTGTACGTCTAGTAGAGGTATTTCTCCTAGTTTTTTTTTTTTGTTATTGTCAACTGTATTAATTCTCATAATGTTGGTCTTATCACTATTAATCTTCAGTCCTAGCTGTTGTGATCTCTCATCAAGTATGCTCATTTTCTCCTGCATCTGTTGATGGCTGTGTGCAAGGAGAGCTATGTCATCAACAAAGTCTAAATCATCAAGTTGTTTGGCAGTGACCACTGGATCACATTTCTGTTGTTTTGAGTTATTTTCCTAATCCAATCTATGGCCAGTAGAAAGAGAAATGGAGACAGAAGGCATCCCTGCCTTACCCCTGTTCTTATTTCAAATGCTTCTGTAAGCTGTCCTTCATGCACCACACTACTTTTCGTTCCTTCATACATTGTTTTTATCAGGTTAATAAACTTTATGGGGATTCCGTAATGACTCAGCAACTTCCAAAGCATTCTTCTGTCTAAACTATCAAATGCCTTTTCGTAATCTATGAATCCAATATAAAGTGGGGATTTTATTTCTAAACTTTGTTCAACTATTATACGTAGAGTAGTTATTTTATCAGCACATGATCTGTTCTTCCTAATATCTGCTTGTTCATCTCTCAAATGTTTCTCAATTACATCTTTTAGTTTATCCTGTGATTCTGCTTAGTATTTTTTCTGGCACTGATAGTAGCATAATTCCTCTATAATTTGTGCACTCCTGTAAACTTCCTTTTTTTGGTAGTTTGATCATATAACCTTCTTTCCACTCGTTAGGTATTTCTTCTCTCTCCCAAAGTTTATCTAATAGATTATGTAACATCTTGGTAGAGGTGTTATTAATATCTGCTTTGATGGCTTCCGAAGGAATTTCATCTGGTCCTGTGGCGTTACCATTTTTTAATAGTTTGATGGCTTTCATTATTTCTTCTTTGCTGGGTTTTCCACGGTTAACGTGTAACTCTTCCTCTGCTGGTAGTTTATCTGGAGGATTATTTGAGCCAGGTCTATTCAAAAGTTCTTCAGAGTGATCTTTCCATCTCTCCATTTGTTCCCTTATATTACTAAGCAGATTTCTTTTCTTATCTTTAATAACGGCATTGATCTGTTTGTATTTTCCACTTAATTTCTTTGTGCTGTTGTACAGTTCTTTCATATTCCCTTTATTTGCTGCTTCTTCTGTCTCTTTAGCTAGTTCATCTATACATTTCCTCTTATCTCTTTTAATGCATCTTCTCACTTCTTTGTTCACCTCTGTGTAAGCTTCCTGTGTCTTGGCTTTATTACTTCTCGTTTTGCGTTTATTTATGTCTATTTCTTTTTCTTTCTTTCTTTAATTTTATCCAGGGTCACTTCTGTCATCCATGCCTTATCCTGGTGTTCTCTTTTCCCTAGTGTTTCTTCGCATGTCTCTTTCCATATATCTTTTACCCCTTTCCAATGGTCTTCTATATTTATTGTATTTTCTAGTTGTTGAAAGACTTGGTATTTGTTTGATATTGTGACTGTGAATTTATCTTTAATTCCTTGTTCTTTAAGAAACCCTACATTGAAATACTTTCTACCCATATTCGTTGTAGTAACCTTATTAGTTTAATTTTAAGTTTGGCTATCAGAAGATGATGATCAGAAGCTACATCTGGCTCTCTATATACTTTTACATCCTGTAAGGATGACTTAAACTTATTGTTAATACATATGTGATCAATTTGATTTTCCGTTCTATGATCTGGTGACACCCATGTAGCTTTTTGTATTCTTTTATTTTGAAATATTGTTCCTCCTAGGCTCACTTGATTAAGGGCGCAGAAATGCACAAATATCTCTCCATTCTCGTTTATATCTCCAAGTCCATGTTTTCCCATAATCTCTTCGAAGCCTCTGTTGTCTGATCCTACCATAGCATTTAGGTCTCCCACCAAGATTATAATATCCTCGGCTTGTCTTGTATCCATCTGACATTGTAGCTGTTTATAGAAATCATCTTTAACTAAATCATCCTTATCGTTGGTTGTTGCATAGCATTGGATAATGTATAATTTTATTTTGTTTTTGGTTGTTTTAAATGTTGCTCTCATTAGTCTTGATCCTACTGCTTCCCATTCTATTAGTGTCTTCTGTGCATTCCTTGATAGCATTGTAGCTACCCCTTCACTATGTTGTGCTCCAGGTTCCTGGTGTCCTGATGATAAAATCATCTCTCCTGTATTTAGTTTTATTTATCATCTATTATTTATCTACTATTTATTTATCATTTATTAGTCATTTATGCTGCTACCTGTGAAGCTTTTCCCTGTTCGTTTAGGGTACGTACATTCCAGGTGCCAATTCTGGAGGATTTCCTGGTAGACAAAGGGTGTGTCGGCAACCCGGACTCCTTACGGCTTTCTCCGGCTTGCATCATACGTCTCTTAGACAGAGAGCCCTTCTCTTTCCTGGATGGCGGATTTACTTTTTCTTTCTTTGACTTGTCCATATTTGTGAAGTTTTTTGGGCTTTTTTTTTTACAGTATGGGATAGCCAGTTCCATGCCCAACCCTCCTTCCTCGCCTCTTACGAACATGCCTGGTAGGAAACAGAGCCGCTATTCTTTACTCCCCTTTCGGGCCCCGGCAGCGCACGGGCGAGCTACAATGTTAGTTAATTAAAACTGAAGAGTCGATATTCTTAAATAATCAGTTCTGCAATCTGAAACAGTAGCCGGTTAATCTTACATGTGAAAATTATAAATCTCCGTTAGACCATCGTTACTTCCCGAAGTAACATCTCAATTCTGAGCTGAACTATGAGTTGCTTCATATCTGCAGTACCAAGCCATTATGCAACCAAAAAAATGTATTTTATCTACTGAGTTCTCAGTGGAACAAGGAGATACACCATCTACGCTTGAAGCTTTTTGGAATTACCATTGGTTACTTAATGAGTAAATGTTGCAACGGTAATAATGATATTAAATGGTACGACAAAACTTACATGAAAGAATTAGATTTTACAGATGACATAGTGCTCCTAAGTGACAATATCAACAAGATACAAAATATCACAGATACTCTAGCTTCCTTCGTAGGAAATGTAGGACGTGAAATCAACAGGGATACATTTAAAATAATGACAAATAACAAATCCCTAGAGGGCAATATATTTATCAATCGACAGGCTTTGGAAAGAATAGATCACAATAGGTAGTATTACAGATCAAGAAAATGAAACAAAGAAACAGATCAGAAGCAAAATTGCAAAGCACAAGCACATTTTAAAAACCTGGACAAAATATGGAAATCAAGGCATTCGACTTAGATTATTCAACTTCAACATACTATCAACACTAAACTGTGCATGTGAAAGCTGGAAAACAACAAATGGGATTGGGAAAAAGCTAAACGCTATCAAAGATCAATGCTTAAGAAAAATACTCTGTGTAGTATGGAATAAATTCAAGACTAATATAGAGATAAAAGAAATGGCCATACAACCAACGAGCTCATCTACAATAAGAAGATGAACATGTATCGGACATGTGCTGATAAGAGATAATAAGATAATTCCAAAACAGGCTCTTTTATGAGAAACATCAGGGTACAGAAAAAAAGAAGACCTTTAGAGACTGAGAAGAACACTGAGAAGAATACTGAGAAGAACACTTATAAGAGAAGCAAAGTTTACAGGCATAGATACATCAGATACGATCGAACATCTCACCTAGAATAAAGATTGGTGCTGACAAACACTACAAGCCTTACGCAACATCTAACGGCGAGGATGAAGAAATCTACATAGAACCAACATGGAGCTACAAATAGTTACAACGTGTTGAACGGTTTCCCTGACTGGAGAGAATCAATCTTAGCTATTTAATTGCGTGTATGAGAAGAAGAGAGTAAAGTACAGGCTCATGATAATACGGAGAGACAGTATCAGGGAAACTTTACTACAGCATTAAATAATAGCTGCAGCTGTTAGATAAGAGAGAGAACTATAATTTTATATCTGACTCAACACTCGAAATAATATAGAGAAAGTGAAGAAACGAGCAGTTTTTTTACTAAATGATATTGAGTTATTTGCGGGTCATCATCATTGCACTCTGATCATGCCCATACGTTCTCAGATCCTCTCCTCAGCAAGTCTCTTAGAGTCTTGCGACTGACGACTCCAGTTCTGTGTTGTTTGATAAAGTCTTCTTACACGCCCACTAAGTTTCTCGGTTCTGACTGCGCCCATCTTAACTCCCATCTCTTTCATCCGAAGGAGTGACATGGATTTGTGGTTATCGAAGTCATGTGCCCTTCCCACATCTCGGCGGGCATTAATTACGTCCGCCCGATCCATTGGCTGACCGTCTTCAACGACAGCGCAGCTAACCAACCTGTCCGCTCTTATCCCTGTATCCCCGCATGTCCAGGGACGTAGACAAAGGTAACCCTACGTATTTTTGACATCTGCAACGACTCTATTTATTGCCTATGTACAGAGCCCGCCTCCACTTTTTAAAATATGCTTTTTCTAATCACTTAGTATACATACGTTGGTATAGTCGTGTGATTCCAACCAGATGAATGCCCTGGTCACTGTTATCACCTCCATCGTCATACTACTCGTGGTAATAACGTATGGTCATGTACACTGTCTTATTTCAATATTCTGCCTGCTGAGTGATCTATAAATGTCAATGCGCTCTTTTATTGTTTTATTACAGATCTGTTTGTATTTGTTACTGCATCTTCCTCGTTGGTGTTGTGTCCCAGATGAGACCTTTGACCTCCGCATTGACCACGACTGAATTCCACTCCCTATAATTCCTGTCGATTGTGACAATACCGGAGAATGTGCCCCTGAATGATACAAGCACCAGTATCCACTCCTGGATAGTGATGATATTGGTAACCACACAGACCAGTTTGATGGCATCTTCTGCTCAGCTCACCCATGATTTGCCACTTTTTAGCCTGTCATCATTCCCTGTATTGAGCTCTTGGTGCAGTGGATGCTTTTTATCTGCACTTATCTTCAGGTATGCTCGCACCCTCCAGATCGTGATTCTGTCATCTATGTTTGGAAAGTCAAGAAGATACCTCATTGCTACACAGGGAGTGTCCCTCGTACACCCTAATATAATGCGCATCGATTCCTTCTGCTTTTTTTTCGCCAGCCTGTCAATTTGTGTCGTACTGACAGTATGAATTGCTAGGGCGTACTCGATTGGTGCGAGAAATAGTCCCTGGAACAGAAGGGTAAGTAACTTCTGCTCGATGGTAGCAGCTGCCATGACCGTCAAGGCGGCTAATCCTTTGCGGACTTTTGTTATCACCTGATCGACATGGTCCCGAAAACACAGGTTCCGATCAATCTTAACTCCGAGGCAAGTCATCAACCTATTCCTGGTCACATCATCAGCTCCAATTCGTACGAGCGGTGTTGCCGTGCCAACAATATAAATGTTAACGGAGAATCATGTAACAGTTGCTTTTTTAGGATTAACCAATGCACCTGTTACTCCACACCAGTAACAGATGCGATCTAGTTCGTTTTGCAGTGTGGAGGCGACTACCCGTCTGTCTCTTCCCTGTCGATATACCAAAGTAAGTAAAATAAGCAAATAGCCCCGTCACTTTAAGTGGCATATAGGGAATATGGTGTTATTGACCATGATTTTTATAGACCATCAGCACATGATTTTTGGGGTAATATGGTCGGTATTACGCCCGTGCCGGTTTACTTACCCAGAAAAAAATCCGGTACCCATTTAAGGCTGGGTGAACCCGGAAGCCGTCAGTCATGATCGAACCCGACCTCCTGTCCTTTCTAGTTCAGTTCACTAATCGCTGAGCTATCGCGGCTCCCGATATACCAGAATGTCATTAACAAATGTCATAGTTCTTCCCTTCCCAACCAGCTGTTCTTCCGTGATCGTTATTGTGTACACGTTAAATAGAACTGTTGACAATGGTGAGCCCTGTGGCAACCCTGGACAATCTGATTTTGGCTGGGATGACCAGCTTCCGCATCTGAGTATCACCTTCCTCTGAAACAGTGCTGCAGCAGCCCACATTTTCAACTACGAAAGAAACTGGTGTCTGCACACTTACCGCATGCACGTCTTCACTGCCCCACGAAGACATATCTACCACAGATGACTCCATGTTTCACTCAAAGATGGCCTGTCCAAGCTGTTATCTATTGCAGAAACAGTGAAATCCAGCGGCACTAATTGACCTATCACCAAGATGTGTTTCGTACACAATCATTATATCGGCGCTGCACGCTAGATTATCAAGAATGGGCCGACTTTGGTTTATTGATGCATACGTTCCAGTAGGTAATGCCTAACTACTTAAGGACTAGTCTCTCTCACTTCGGCTGTTTTCAACACATTCCAGCGCGTTTGCCATTTTTGTATTGTCCTTCTTTCAATATCGTCGTTTCTACATTATCTGTTTCGTTCTCTCTCTCGTCGTCATATTTTTTTTCCTGAATTCGTCGCTGAACGTCGGCGGTCCGCCCGATGATGATATAGACCCACATGCACTCACTTGGTCGCACGATCTAGAACCCATTTCCGCGTTAAAGACTGGCTAACCGCAGTAATATACAGCTCTTCAGCACGTGGATACACCTTGAACTTGGTATATTCCGCCGGAAAATCCTCATTCAGAATCACACAACATAAAAACCACACTTTCAGCCTAACCGGCGGCTAGAGTACCACCATCCTGTAATAATCCGTCACAGAAGTCTCACTTATAATGAACACAAAATGAAAAATACACTTCCTCGCCGAACTAACAAAAAGAATACCTCCATCTTGTGAAACTCAGGAAGCGGAAATTACTACTAATTACATTTACTAAACGTATTTTTCATAATTACATTTTTATTTTAAAGGGTGAATGACGTTGCACAACTTATACTATCACAAGGAAGTAAAGCATTACATCACTGTTCAGGCTACAACATCTAGAGATGAGAGATGTTCTCTTTCTAACAGATGTCACTCTCCTGAATCACGTAACCCTTCTCTTCTTTCAGCTGGATCGATTGAAACCCATTTTAAACGATTACCAAACCAGTGTTTTGAGCTTTTGTTTTGTTACAGAAAAAAAATAAAAAAATAAATAACTCACCATTCTGATTTGATATTCGTGTGCACTGTGTGAAGTACTAAACATATTCAAATATTGTGCAGACATCGTGCCAGAGGAGCAAATATTTCAATTCGAGAACTGTATAATTGACGTCCATAGTTTGAGGATTTACAAACCATATTTGAATTTGAGAAAGTGACATTTCACCAGGAAGAATGTGTGACCGAATACCCTCTGCCTCTCACAATAAAAAACCTCCACGTGCCCCACAATTTTTTTTAGAATGCCGTTCTCAATTAAAAAAAAATAATAATCTTCATCTTTCAATCTGCCTCTTTTAGTACCACCTCGCTTATTTTTTTGTGTGCCTTAATGATAGTGATTTCTTTTTAAACTCATTTGATAGGCTTTTTAAAAAATTAAATTCAAAATGGTTATTTTCTTTTCATCTTGAGTCTGTCAGAAGCTGAATAGCTGGTCATAAATTTGAGTCAAAATAATTAAATCAAAGTTGATTAATTCACTTAAATAAGTGACATTAAAAGTGGAACAATTACAGCCTAATACCACGTCGCTGAAAGCTTGTGCCCAGAAAATACATTTCTGACTTTTATGAGCTGCTCTTTTTAAATAAACAGACCATCCTTTTCCAAGGCACATTAGAAGATATCACTATGGGAAATATGGTTACCATTAGGAAAGCCATTTTAATTTTTTTTTTTTATGTTCTTATTCTAAGATTTGGTTTCCTAAACTTTATTCCATCCTTTTCGCGGATACTTTTCTGTTTCACTACATATGTTTATTGTTGTCTTGTTCTTTTTATTTTGTTTCTCAGTAACACCGTAAATATAGTATTGGTAAATGATGAAATGAAAGATGAATCGATAGTCGATATATTTGGAAGATTTTGAGAATCACAGATCTAAAACAGTGGTTCTCGACAGGAGGACATACGGCTCCAGGTGAAAAAAGGGAAACGGGAGAGAGGGCACAGAAATTCCAAGAGAACCACGGATAAAAAAAAAGCATAAATGAAAAAGAGAGGGGGGTGGGGGGGGGGGCACGGCACGAGAGTAAAAAGGCCATGTATAAGAATGAATAAGGTTAAAGAATACAGCGCTGAGAGATGTCGTTTATTTCCTCTCAGTAAATTGCTTCATTAACAGCGCATATAAGAGATACCAAAATAAACGTCAGGTAGAACAATACATGTACTAGGCAAGGTTCAACCATGGAACTAAGAAACAACAAAAACTTCCAAGCATTAGCAGCAAACTGTCAACTGTGGATGTTTACTTACATGATGGACGTTCTTATGGTCGCAACTGGGCGGTCGTTCAGAGCCACAATTCAGCAGATGATAGTAAAGTAATCAAAATAAATAAATATGTGACGGTTTAAGCTTCATTTATTCAGTTCATTATCTTTTATGTCAATAAAAACTAGATTTATTCCGTCCATTATCTTCTATCCCAACAGAAACTAGATCTCATAGCCACCATGCCAGAAAGTTACATTACACTTCCGCTACATATACTTATAAGACAGTTGCCAACACGTTAGTACCTCGTGCTACAAACAATCCTAATTTCGAACATTTAGTCCGGATACTAAATTCGAAAGAATTTTGATCTGGAGTTCGAACGATGTTTTTAATGTTCGAATTTCGCGTGCGCAGTGAAAAATGTCATCCAGGAATTTTTTTAAAAATTTAGTCTGAACGCTTTTCTGTAAACTTGTTGGACTTCAACGGTTTCGAGATATAATGCGTGAGAGTAACTAAAACATAGTTGCTGGAATCTTGACCAGGTAACTACTGCATGTACGATTAGCAGCTGGTTTTGGCGCCATATTGTAGAGAAAAGTTTATGTACTCAGGACTCAACACTCCGGTGTGTGTGTGTGTGTGTGTGGGGGGGGGGGGGAGTGTGTCATAGTCTGGTATGATATTAGTGTCTTATACTGGACGCTATTTTACTGAAGAGCTTCTCTCGTGGCTGAATCTGCAAATATTGGACAGACTGATCCGATCCCAGAATGAACAAGATGTATTCGTGGTGTCAGTTCTCGTCTTCTCTCTCCTGTTCATGAGTCTGCCCTTTGATCATTCCTTCCCACCCCCCCCCACACCCCATCCCCCGCCAAAAGTTGTATGTAGCCTGTTTACTAAAAGGAAAACAGTTCAAATTATTAGTCACATTCCTTTGTCGGTATTATATTCAGCAGCCCCGCACGATATTATGTATCTGTACCTATCTCGTAAAGAATACTAACGGGAGAATGGAAGGATCAGACAATATGGGTGTATCTCGTAGTCTTTGAGCCGGTGATTTTAAAAGAGCAGCACTTGACAGGGGAAAAGTGCAGCGCTAGTCAGGGGACAAGTGCAGCACTTGACAGAGGACAAGAGCAGCACTAATCAGGGGACAAGAGCAGCGCTAGTCGGGGGACAAGTGCAGCACTAGTCAGGGGACAAGAGCAGCACTAGTCAGGGGACAAGAGTAGCACTAGTCAGGGGACAAGAGCAGCACTAGTCAGGGGACAAGAGCAGCGCTAGTCGGGGGACAAGAGCAGCACTAGTCAGGGGACAAGAGTAGCACTAGTCAGGGGACACGAGCATCGCTAGTCAGGGGACAAGTGCAGCGCTAGTCAGGGGACCAGAGCAGCACTAGTCAGGGGACAAGGGACAAGAGTAGCACTAGTCAGGGGACAAGAGCATCGCTAGTCAGGGGACAAGTGCAGCGCTAGTCAGGGGACAAGAGCAGCACTAGTCAGGGGACAAGGGACAAGAGTAGCACTAGTCAGGGGACAAGAGCAGCGCTAGTCAGGGGACAAGTGCAGCGCTAATCAGGGGACAAGTGCAGTACTAGTCAGGGGACAAGTGCAGCATTAGTCAGGGGACAAGTGCAGCACTAATCAGGGAACAAGAGCAGCACTAATCAGGGGACAAGTGCAGCACTAATCAGGGACAAGAGCAGCACTAGTCAGGGGACAAGAGCAGCACTAATCAGGGAACCAGAGCAACACTAATCAGGGGACAAGAGCAGCACTAGTTAGGAGACAGCGGAGAAACTCAGTGGAATCCTCAAACTGAGAGAATTTTGGAGAGTTACTTTTGAGGGTCGACGCAGAAAATGAGAGTAGTTATCTCTAACTCATATTTCTATTATTCCACGGCTTCATCATGTTATCTTCCATTTCTATTATCACTTGTAATGTATCCTTTTTATTTCCTTCCGTTTGTTTTGTTCTTGCTACTTGTATCTCTTTTCTGAGTTACACGTCATCTCTTTCTGCACATTCTGTTCTCCCTTAAACTTTATATTTTTCTACCTTTCTATTAAACTTCAAAATTTCTCCGTCTTTCATAAACTTCACATCTCTCTCCATCATTCTTGTTTGTTATATTTCACCGCTTTTACTTTTTTGTTTATACTTCATATCTTTCTCCTACTTTTCCCATACAGTTCACCACATTAAGAATTTCTCTTTTCCCTTGTTGTTCACCTATTTCTTCCACAACATTCTCACTGGTATTTCACTCACCCCCACATTTACCCACTGTATTTTATTTCTTTCACCAAATGCCTGTATGTACACATTTTTGTTATCGACATGTAATGTTACATCTTCATTTACTGTGTCTTTAAATTTTGTTTCATCCATTGCTCCTGATCATCTAAATGGAATTACACTGTTTTTGTCTATGCCTCCTTAACTTCTTATTTCCGTCATTGATTGTCTTTCTTTATATTTCTTCCTCTTTACTTTCGCTTCAGTTTATGGATTTTCTCTCTCTATTTTCTTTCTTTTTCATGTTCTTCTCCAGTTTGCCCATTGTTCCTTCAATTCGATCTTCTTTCAATGCCCTCATTAGTTTTCCCACCACCATCTTCTTCCCTTGTTTTCTGCTCACAACCTTCTCCTTCTCTACCTCTTGTCCTTTCATCCTCAAGCCCTGCTAAAGACCAACGCCACTCGCTCATCCAATCCTCCCTAATCATCACTGCACCAACAGCCGCCTTGTTGAGCATCATCATCACGTTCTGAGGCAGCTTATTGTAGCACTTCACGTTTCTTTGTCTCCGCTTGAAACCAGCCACTTCCCATTTCCTGTCTACTTTAACACTATTGATTACAAGCTGATATGCCACGAGAACATACAGACTAACCCTGACATCATAGTGGGGAATTAGTCATTTTAATTTGTTATATTTCCCAAAACGATATCGTTATTTCGTTGAGATGGAATTTATTATGAAATATAGAACATTGTGTGATGTTCAGAGCATTTAAGTACATATGTTTCTCGTGTCACCGAGAGTCTGAAATAGTTCGACTGCTAAAATCGATCTCATTGCACTACGTGAATACTCATAGGTGCTTTATCCTTCCAAAGAGATAATGAAAAATATGCATGTGAATAGTTTCTCTTCTAAGCTAGTTATATACATTACTACTTCTTTGTTTCGTGCGTTTGCCCCATGAAAGTAGCGGAGTTTTTTTTTCATAACTTTGTCTTTTATATTCTATCATGGGATGCAGAGAAATGATAGCAAGGTAATTTTGAAAACAAGCCAATTGATGTAATTGATTGACGCATAAGGTACAGATTGCGTCAGGATTAGTAAATCAGAACTGATCAAGATCCTAATCCATCTCTTTGGTGGGTCTGGTAACAGACTAACAAGTACGGATCTGATTTACTGGGACGAAAATGTCAAAAGAGCACAGCTTGTTTAAGATAACTCATCTACGTCATTAACGTCTTATTAAAGGGGAAATAATAAAGGGGCTGTCGTCAAACGAACGAAGTAGAAGTAGACCGCCATAGTGGAATAATTTTTTGTATTTAGTAAAGTAAAGTACCCCCCGTCACGCCAAGTGGCGTATAGTGAAATATGGTGTTAGTGACCCTATATTTTACAGACCTTCAGCACATGATTTTTGGGGTAATGTGGTCGGTATTACGCCCGTTCTGCTTTACTTTCCCAGAAAAAAATCCGGTACCCATTTAAGGCTGGGTGAACCCGGAAGCCGTCGGTTGAGATCGAACCCTACCCCTTGTCCTTTGTAGTCAAGTTCACTAACCACTGAGCTATCGCGGCTCATGCCTGTTAACTCATGAATATTTTAACATAGTGCCCAGACTCTGTTACACCAGTGAAAACGACTGGGGTAATGGCAGACATTTTTGAACATAAAAAAATTCGGTGATGGTGGAAATTTCACTTTTGTTTTAATTTCCAACCATGAAATGGCATACATCCCGCGATCTTTATTTTTAGTTGCCATGTATTTTTTAAAAACACAAATCTGGCATTTCACCGCCAGTCTACCGGTAGAAGTAACAAGCTCGATCTCACATACTTTCAGATCAGAATACACTGTAAAAAAATGAAATCGATCCATATGCGATTCAAACCGGATATTGTGATTCTGATGTGAGCACCTTAACCTCAACGATACATCGACCTGTCAGCGCTGAGTAATTCATCAACCCAAATGGTCTCATTGTGGTGAAAACGAGGAGCTGCTGGCGAATCGTCTTAAGATATTGTAGAATGAGGCCAATCATATTTCTTTTTAATTCTCATGAACAACTCGGTTTGAATTTCATTCCCGTGACCCAGTTTTGCCAGCTATTGATTGGTTGATTGATTGTGTGGCTCATTGCGACTACAGTTCACCGGCTCGTTTACTGTTTGTTGTATCCGAAGGTGTTCACTGATAAGTTTAATGAGAACACTTACTTAACTTCCTTCCTTATTGATCAGTTTAGCTAGATACAACTGGAGGAAATTATTGCTCCTGCTAATGTCTGTCACTGATATTTGAGAAATTCCGTTTTATTTTTAGTTAATGCTATTTCAGAGAAACAGAAGAACAAGCTGGTATGTATTATACACGTGTGAATTTGCATAATGTTTTACTGTGCTATTTATATAAATTAAACAATTCTAAACATTAGGTATATTGTTGATAATTCTTGTCAACAATAAGAGCATATTTTTTTCTTTAATGGAAATGCAGGAGTCCTCACAATTTGATAAATATTTATTTGTCTTCATAGGCGACACCTTCTTTATCTAAGCGCTAGTAACTGTACCAGCTGCGGGTTAAGATACACCTTTTCAAAGGGCTTTGTGGGGAAACGTGACTTAGAATAGTGGGTGGATCCTAGGTTATACGCAATTGTAATGAAAGGGAAAAAATACAAATGTGCAAATATCTATCAAGGTGAGGTACACAGCTAATCTGTGTGAAACTATCCGACAAGAGAGAGCAACTGTTTACATTATATTGCATTATTTATTGTCTTGTGTTTACATTTTATTGCTTAAGCCGTCGGACAGATGTTTGATGTATTCTTCTTGAGTTCACAGCTTGTTGATTGCACTGTGAGACAAGTACTTGATTTCTTTGTCTTGTGTTCACAGCTTGGCGTTTGCACTGGCAGACAAGTACTTGATTTCTTTGTCTTGTGTTCACAGCTTGGTGTTTGCACTGTCAGACAAGTACTTGATTTCTTTGTCTTGTGTTCACAGCTTGGTGATTGCACTGTGAGACAAGTACTTGATTTCTTTTTCTCGAGTTAACAGCTTGGTGTTTGCACTGTCAGACAAGTACTTGATTTCTTTTTCTCGAGTTAACAGCTTGGTGTTTGCACTGTCAGACAAGTGCTTGATTTATTTCTCTTGAGTTTACATCGTGGTGATTAATTGCTTCTCCTGTGTTCATATCTTGGTGCTTCCACCTTCAGACAATTGATTTATTTCTTCTCTTGTGTTTACATCATGGTGTTTACACCTTCAAACAAGTGTTTGTGATAACTTTGACTGCTTTTTGGAGCACCTCTTTAACTCCATACAATTTTTATTTTCATATTACGTCTAATGGATCCTTCTTAACTTGCCATTTATGAAGAACTGATGCTACGTGTTTTCTGTCGCTTCATTACCTAATCCACATGTACACAATCATGTATTTAACTGCACCTGCATCTACTTATTCAGTTTGTTATGTCCAGCTCTGAGCATATGTACCTACTTATTCTATTTCTTATGTCCAGCTCTGAGCATATACACCTACTTATTCTATTTCTTATGTCCAACTCTGAGCATATGCACATACATATTCAGTTTGTTATGTCCAGGTTTGAGCCTTGAGATAATCATTTGTTTCAGTCAAACATTGGTGATCATCACAGAATGATTCAAATTCTTCTCTTGGACTGTATGGCTCCTTTTATATTATAACATGTGTTTTAGTTATCTCTTTAATTCCAAAATCGTCCTCCTTTCACAAGTATTTCTTTCTTTTTTTTTTCTTACTAGATTTTATTATTATCGGATTAAGTAAACGGTATTATTAACATTCTGTTTGAACTACAAGAACTCTGTAAGTCCAATGACGTTGCATGTAGCTTATTTTATTTAACTTATTTATTATTTTGCTTATTTTTATTATTTTTTAAAATAGCTTCCACATATCGAAGTAGTTATCAAATAAAGAGAAGAGAAGTATGGTCATCAGAATTGGTAGTCGAATTAATTGTTTTGATCTTGGCCTTATGTTACTTCGAGTGAATCAGCCTCAATGTGTTTGCTCCGTTACAATATTTAAATTCGATCTTTTTCTCCATCGCTCCTTTTCATACTAATTTTGTTTATGGTTCTAACTTAGACAACAGTCATTTTAAAGTCCCAGTCTTCTTCATATATGTTGTTTGATAAGAAATTAGGTGGTACCATGTGTTGCTTCTTTGTACATGAATCTACTCGATGTCTGTCGATGTCTGGGCAGTGGCTAACAGTCAAGTGGTGCTGGAGAGCAGTCGCCCCTTGCGCTGATCCTTTGCGACGCAAAATTTCAAAAGCAAAAAGAAAGTAATAATAAAAGATAAATAGCAAGTTACAAGGTGCCTTGCTCCAAAGCTGGAAACCCACGCTATGCCACTGGAGGGTTGTTGTTGACGGATTGCCACGAGTTGATTCGAGCATGTTGCCCTTTGACTCATAAGATGTGGCGGGTCGTAATGGCTTTCTTGACATTCCCGGCTCTTACTGGAGAGGTTGGATTTCGTCTGTCCCAGGCTATGCTGGGAAACTACTAGTTCAACCCAGAGGTACTGCAATACTGGGTCTTCTATATCAGTAACAGCCACCACTACGGGGAACACGGCGATCCTAGCTTCTGTTAGCCAGTCTGGTTTGACGCAGACTGTTTCCAGGGGAGACCACGAGGAGGTAGAACTGCTAGGTCTTGGTCAGCTGATATGCGCCGACCCTGCTATTGCGACCACAGGTCGCGTGCGCTTATGCACCCCCCCCCCCCCTCTGGATGGTAGTAAAATGAAACGATTATATAGTGATAACTAGCCACCATATCTGGTGGCTTGTTCAAACCGTCTCATATCTGCAATTGTAAACTGTGCATCTAATTCTAAACAACAAATCTACCATTGCTCCTGCTGTTAAAGTGATTTCCACCTGTTAATGTCAGTACCCTTCTTGTTTCCTTTGTTTCCTGTTTACTATGAACAAACTAGACTGTTTACAATGAAGCTTGTCAATGCTCTCATTGTTGCCTTTATTTCCTGTTTACTGTGAACAAACTAAACTGTTTACAATGAAGCTTGCCAATGCTCTCATTGTTGCCTTTATTTCCTGTTTACTGTGAACAAACTAGACTGTTTACAAAGAAGCTGCCAATGCTCTCATTGTTGCCTTTGTTTCCTGTGTACTATAAACAATCTAGTCAGTTTACAACGAAGCTTGCCAATGCTCTCATTGTTGCCTTTGTTTCACCTCTAATATGAGACATTCTAGACAGTTTACAAATAAGCTTGTATTTACTTTTATGATTACCTCTGTTTCACATCATTTATAATATACAATTGATCACTGAGTTGTCTATTCTCTTATTTATAAGTAGTTTTTTTGTCCTCATTGTTCTGACAAAGTGCACCAACTGTGTTGACCCACCCTTGCAGTCACATCATCTAAGTATTCGCTGCGTGACTGATTCAGCTGCGATTAAGATAATGTGGGAAGCTGAAAAGTAAGAAATAATGTTAACCACAATCCGAGAAGATAAATTGAATCATTTCGACTTGATAAAGACATATCAACATAATTAAAATCATCATAGAAGAGTGCAAGAAAAAATACACAAAATTATACACAATGATGAATGGATTAATAATGTCAATAGGTGAACTTTAGATATCTGGCATAAAGTGCACCATCAAGGAAATAGATAGTAGAATGGTATCGACCAGCTTTCTTTCTGGAGACGGAACAGATTGATTGATAGTTGACACTGCATGGACTTGCAATGAAAGTTGTCTAAACAAAGACTCCTGTGTTAATGATTATATTTCATGCACCGACGCCAGAATATATTCACAATCATTTTGTGACATCTGCACACTTTGGTCTAGAACACTCGTTTCCGGTATGCATTTCTTTCCTATTCGCTAGCAAAGTTTCTGACTGTCTTTAGACCTACAGCAGTGTAGCGTGGTGGTTCGAACACAAAATATTTACTTCTTCTATGCAGACTTTAAATTCAAGGCTTGCGAGTTTCATCTAACCAGGAGTTTTTATCAGGCCTTCGCATCGTGAGTTTCGATGCTTGAAGCGACACTGTCCTGAAGTCTCCGAACACTTCTGGAAAGGCGGCCGAGCATAAATGGGTATTAACTAGCGCGCTAATACGCCGATTCAAGTCTCGTCCTTTACCTTACCTTTTATCAGGCTTGCGTTCTCAGCCGTTGACTCTTTGAAGGTTACTGCTAAAGGCAGCTGGTTTGGATCCCACAGGACAACTATGTTTTGTTTTTGTGGTCTTCTAAACTATTGGAAACACGCTACTGGTTAAAGTTGTCTCATAATTTTATCTTTTTGAATTCAAATTTGAACGCTGTAGCATTTGTTTTTTTTTTTAGATATATCGTGTGTCCATGTTTGTTTGTGTGGATGTTATTATTTTTTTTTATAAACTACTTTATTTTATTGGTTTACGTTTATTAACACAAACATAACCAAGGTGAAAGATATTACTTTTTTTTTTTTAAATCACAGACAGCTTCCATTCTTATTACCTGGTTTAGAATGTTTACTGACGAGTTTTTGTGGGGTGTTTATATTCCCCGGGTTATTATTTGAAGAGCGATTTGAGGGTTTGAATACACAGCAAAGTAAAAACGGACAGTCATGAAGACTCTCTGAGGAACTCTCAGCCGGAAACATCGTCTTGTTCTCGTCGCTTAAAGCTCGTCTTTCACCGGCTCTTTCCTGAACGGATGAGGCCAGACAAGCTGTTTGCTATAGAAGCGTCAATAGCCTTTCAAACTGGGACAGGAAAATCATTCTTTCATCGAACTAGCAGCCGCGTTACAGCATCCTTTGTTTATGTACAAGGATTCTCAAGCTGTGATAGCACCGTGGGGCCGCAAGTGGAATTCAGTGCAACGAAGTGAACATTTTAGTCAGTATTGTTTCAGTGGAATATGGATATTCAGCTTGGATATGGTTGGAACTTGTAAGACTGTCAGATGTCGGTCAGTACAAACTAGGCAGAACAATATTAGAGATTTGTAAAAATAAGCATTGCAAAGTAAGATTTAGAAACTTTACAATTTTCCAAAATATAGGAATAACAGACTAAAGGAAACTTTAATAAATAACCTGGACACATCATTGTGCCGTTATCAGACAATGCAATAAACCATACAGGTATGGGGAGATGCGAACACCGCAAACTAAAAACTTCAATAGAGTGTTATCACGTACCCAGTGCAGGGGGATTGGTGGGATAGCGATATCTTGTATTTTCATGTCCTTTAAGGTAATTAAGTAAAGTAAAGTGCCCCCGTCACGCCAAGTGGCGTTTAGGGAATATGGTGTTAGTGACCATAAATTTTACAGACCTTCGACACATGATTTTTGGGGTAATGTGGTCGGTATTACGCCCGTGCCGCTTTACATTCCCAGAAAAAAATCCGGTACCCATTAAAGGCTGGGTGAACCCGGAAGCCGTCGGTTGGGATCGAACCCTAACTCTTGTCCTTTGTAGTCCAGTTCACTAACCACTGAGCTATCGTGTTTAAGGTAATTAATTAATATTAACTTAGTTTATTCCAGGAACTTTAGTTTTCTATTTCTTTCATCCTCTAGTAATCGTTTGTTCTTAATTTCATCAGTTCTGATCAAACACAACCCCCCGCAACTCAGGTTGTGCCCAGTAATGTTTAATTATGTACAGATGATTCGTGTTCATTACTGTTTTACATTACTCGGGCCGTTAGTAGTCGCTACTCATACCTGACCGTTTGCGTCAGGATCTAAAGCAATAGCTGAGCAAGATCCTACTCCACCCCCTTGCTGTGCTTCTGGAAGAAAGACAAACCATTCTTTCCAAATAAGTATAGATGGAAAAGATAAAACAACACGGTAACCAAAAATGTTACGTTCGAGTTGGATGTACGGGAGCCTCGGTGGCCATCTGGTTAGGGCACTCGCTGTTGATCAGAAAGGGCCCGGGTTCAATTCCCAAATGTGTCTAATTCATTTCGGACCGACAAGGCTTCATGGTATACCCACCTTCTATAAAAGGGTACCAAATGTTTATTTTAATTTAGAAGGTGGCCTTGTGTGATACCGTCTACGTTACCAACAAATTATGCATGGATGGTTATTGACAATGACATAGCTAATATCCATCTTCATAGCTTTCTCTCAATAACCTAGAACTATACAATGTGAAGATAGTGAACTGGACTACAAAGGGCAAGAGGTAGGGTTCGATCTCAACCGACGGCTTCCGGTTCACCCAGCCTTTAATGGGTATCTGAATTTTTTTTCTGGGAAAGTAAAGCGGCACGGGCGTAATATCGACCACATTACCCCAAAAATCATGTGCCGAGGGTCTGTAAAATGTATGGTCGCTAACACCATATTTCCCATACGCCACTTGGCGTGACGGGAGCTCTTTACTTTTTTTTATACAATGTGAAGACCTCTGCCCATAATGTGTCACGTGACCAAAATGTTACTGCTACTATGGGTTCAGGAGACAAATAATAATAAATGAATATTATTATAGAGGGAAACATCCGAGGCGATAATCAGTGAATCAATTCAGAGGAAGAGGTATGTTTACAGCACTCGGAAAAATGACAAATAATCAACAACAGAATCGCAGCCTTATGCTATAGTCATAGGAAGGCCTTCGCGAAAGGACTTTGCCTACGAAGCTAATTTTTTGTTAGCTGAGTGGCAGAGTTCCTAAGCGTTTGGCTTTTCGTGGCAAGGCGCTGTGCCACTGAGTACGGGTTCGATCCTGCCTTGGTCCATATTTTTTTCTGTTGTTGATTATTTGTCATTTTTCCGAGTGCTGTAAACATACCTCTTCCTCTGAATTGATTCACTGATTATCGCCTCGGATGTTTCCCTCTATAATAATATTCATTTATTATTATTTGTCTCCAGTCTAAACCACTGGAAACTACTATTCGTGCTGTTTCGTCCTAAATGTTTGTCTGCAACGCAAGTATTCAGCCCTACCCTATCCGGGAGATACTTGTCTTAACAGGAAAAATATTTCCGAGCTGTGATCGCAGCCTTATGCTATAGTCATAGGAAGGCCTTCGCGAAAGGACTTTGCCTACGAAGCTAATTTTTTAGTTAGCTGAGTGGCAGAGTTCCTAAGCGTTTGGCTTTTCGTGGCAAGGCGCTGTGCCACTGAGTACGGGTTCGATCCTGCCTTGGTCCATATTTTTTTCTGTTGTTGATTATTTGTCATTTTTCCGAGTGCTGTAAACATACCTCTTCCTCTGAATTGATTTACTATGGGTTCATAGAGGGTAAGGGCACGAATAATGCAATGTACATTATCAAAACATTGGTAGAATGAGCCCTGGAAGTAAGGACATTGTATATCTAGTTATTTTATTTTTTTTTTTGCTAAATCAAAGTATATGTTAAAGGAAAATGCCATGCAATTGTAAAAAAAACCTTAGAGTTTATTAAATTTAGATAGCAAAAAAAAAAAAAGAGAATTTATTTAGATGCCTTTATGGCAACAAACAACATCAATAAGAGTTAATAATCAAGTTGGAAGTTATCATGTAGTAAAGCCACAGCCATCTATAATATTAATAAAACCCTCGGGCTGAAAGGAATCACCAAAAGTCTTATGTCGCGTTCAGCTTCGGGAGTAGGGGCGGTTGTGGGTAAAATGCGCCAGCCTTCTATTGGACGCGTAGCTGAAAACGCGACAAACTTTGAATGATTTCGGGATTTTCCTCTCAACCCGCAGGTGTCAGTTTAGATTAGTTAGCTGGGAATAAAACAGTGCGTAGGACAAAGGTTTGTGTTGTCACGTGATCACGCTAGATCCGAAGAAGGTACGCCAGGGATATCAATTAACGACTTTATGTGACCAAACTGAGATATGCTGATGGTACTGTCTTAAGGGCAAAAAAGGCAAAGAAAAGCTACAATAAATGGAAAATGAAATAGTAAAAGAGTAAAAGAGGTGACAGCACAAAAACTAGTTAAATAGCAAGAAAATAGAAGTATTAGTCATCTTAATAAGTGAGAAAGAGAGTTCATCGGTGCTATATAGAACCAATTCTGACCTATGGAAGCAAATCATGGACAGTAGACAAAAAAATGAAAAGACGGTTAGAGGCCACAGAGAGGGATTTCTCTGAAGAATGTTGAAAGTTCCCTGGACAGCTAAAAAGACCAATGAGGAGGTTCTCAAAGAGGCCAAAACAAAAAGGTAGCTCCTAAAAAACCATCAGAAAGAAACAATCAACATTTTTCGGGCACATCATGAGAAGAGGGAAGTTGGAATATTGGAATACTTGGTTACAACTGGCAAAATAAAAGGAAAGAGAGATCGCGGACGACAAAGAGAGAAAATACTGGATAGCTTGGCGTCATGGCATGGAAAACAGTCAGCATCAAAACTGATACGATGCACTGTAGATAGAACATTGTGGTAGGACATGATCGCCTACGCCAACCGGTATGGCACATGATGATTATGATCCTAGAGGGCTAGACATCGGATCAACATTTTCGATAGGTCTAGTCATAAAATCACACTATCCGAGAGGGCAAGACATCGTTTCACACTATTCGATAGGGATAAACATCAGATCTTACTATCACAGAGGGCTAGACATCGGATCACACTATCATAAAGGGCTAGACATCGATCACACTATCATAAAGGGCTAGACATCGGATCACACTATCATAAAGGGCTAGACATCACATCACACTATCCTAGAGGGCTAGACAGCGGATCACACTATCACAGAGGGCTAGACATCGGATCACACTATCCTAGGGGCTAGACATCGGATCACACTATCATAAAGGGCTAGACATCACATCACACTATCCTAGAGGGCTAAACATCAGATCTCAGTATCATAGAGGCTAGACATCGGATCACACTCTCCTAGAGGGCTAAACATCCGATCACACTATCCTAGAGGGCTAAACATCGGATCACACGATCCTAGAAGGCTAAACATCGGATCATACTATCCTAGAGGGCTAAACATCGGATCACACGATCCTAGAAGGCTAAACATTGGATCACACTATCCTAGAAGGCTAAAAATCGGATCACACTATCCTAAAGGGCTAAACATTGGATCACACTATCCTAGAAGGCTAAACATTGGATCACACTATCCTAGAAGGCTAAACATTGGATCACACTATCCTAGAAGGCTAAACATTGGATCACACTATCCTAGAAGGCTAAACATTGGATCACACTATCCTAGAAGGCTAAACATCGGATCACACTATCCTAGAAGGCTAAACATCAGATCACACTATCTTAGAAGGCTAAACATTGGATCACACTATCCTAGAAGGCTAAACATTGGATCACACTATCCTAGAAGGCTAAACATTGGATCACGCTATCCTAGAAGGCTAAACATTGGATCACACTATCCTAAAAGGCTAAACATTGGATCACACTATCCTAAAGGGCTAAACATTGGATCACACTATCCTAGAAGGCTAAACATCGGATCACACTATCCTAGAGGGCTAAACATCGGATCACACTATCCTAGAAGGCTAAAGATTGGATCACACTATCCTAGAAGGCTTAACATTGGATCACACTATCCTAGAGGGCTAAACATCGGATCACACTATCCTAGAAGGCTAAAGATTGGATCACACTATCCTAGAAGGCTTAACATTGGATCGCACTCTCCTAGAGGGCTAAACATCGGATTACACTATCCTAGAGGGCTAGACATCGGATTACACTATCCTAGAGGGCTAGACATCGGATCACATTATCCTAGAAGGCTAGACACCGGATCACACTATCCTAGAAGGCTAGACATCGGATCACACTATCCTAGAGGGCTAAACATCGGATTACACTATCCTAGAGGGCTAGACATCGGATCACACTATCCTAGAAGGCTAGACATCGGATCACACTATCCTAGAGGGCTAGACATCGGATCACACTCTACTAGAGCGCTAGACAACGGATCAAACAGCTCATGGGAGTGTAAAGCGCCGAGGTTTAATTGTATTCGAGTGAACCATTGCCAAAGCCCGTGACGCGATTCGAACCCAGGACTTCCTGCCCAGAGTCCGTCTTGACTCTAGACCATTAAGTCCTCTGATTACAGAAGTGATTCATGGGCAAATCACGGTAAAGCTAAAAGATCAATGGAGATAATAAAATTATGGCTCTGTTAGCTCTAGAAGAGGAATGAAGCATCTTTGAATGAAGCTAGTGAGTAAAATAAAAATTGAGACATAGGCAGAAGACGGTGTCAACCCTTTTGAGGTTAATATGAGAAATCGAAAACTAGAAAATATTGAAATAAAAGTGAGAAATAGGAGGAACGAGTGTCAGAGAAACACAGCGACAGAAATGACTAGACAGCTCAGAAGTCCCACAGAGAAAGAGATAAACTGTTGAACTGATCACTAATCATAGCCATCTATAGTTTTACTATGGCTTGAGGGTTGAGAGTAGAAACCCGCAATCACTCAAAATTTGTGACGTCTTCAAATGTACGAGCTATAGACGGCTACATCATTATATCCACAACCTCCATTGCTCGCAGAGCTGAAAATGTCACCAAATTTGAGTGATTCCATTCAACCTGCAGGACTTATTAATACTATAAATAAAAAAAAAAAAAAGTAAAGTGCCCCCGTCACGCCAAGTGGCATATAGGGAATATGGTGTTAGTGATCATACATTTTACAGACCTTCAGCACATGATTTTTGGGGTAATGTGGTCGGTATTACGCCCGTGCCGCTTTACTTTCCCAGAAAAAAATCCGGTACCCATTAAAGGCTGGGTGAACCTGGAAGCCGTCGGTTGGGATCGAACCCTACCTCTTAATACTATAAATGGCTGTGTCAAAAGAGCACGGAATAGGACTCGTGTTCTATTTTTTTTATTATTTAATCTTTTATCTAAACCTTTTGTTTTACGTGGAGACCACGGTAGAACAGTCGTTAGTAAATTGAAGGACAAGAACACAGGTACAAACTTCCCAACAAAACGGCTTCTAGGTTCACCCAGCTTTAAGTGAACATCTGATTTATTTTTTTTTATTTTCTGTGAAATTAGTAAAGATGGTTTGTGTCAATCAATCAAAGAAAGCCATCGAAACCCAAATTTGAGGCATAGGCTACTTCACCCAACCCTATTCTTGAATATTTTCTCTATTTCTCATCAGTTTAGGCCAGTCTTCTTAATCGTTTCTTTCCCTTCTCTTCTTCATGTAATCCTGATCTTTCGTGGCTTCCTCTTCCCCTTTCATAACAGCGCCTGTCTTGCTATGCTGGCATCAGATTTCTTAGTGTGTAGCCAATTCATCTTCATTTTAAAATTGATAATCTGTTGATACTAATGTAGCATTTACCATTTCACCCTAAAATCTCTCTCTGTCTCTCACTTCATCATATAACCCAGGTTGTCGTTGGGGCACCACAGACTTCGCCAATCGTGTCCATGTCTGCAGTCATTCTTTGGGACTCTATAAATTCGAGGCCTGTCTATTCTTTGATGTTATGTTTATGTCTCTTTCTCTCTCTACCTCTTCTTCTCCATTCTTTCACAGTTCCTTGCAGAACTTCTTGGTCTTTGTCAGATCAGATAATCGACATACATGGTCAAATGATTTCATTTTGTGTTTCTTCACAACAGTCAAAAGATCATCATGTACTCCGATTGTTTATTTGTACCGTTTACACACTTTCTCATTCGTGATACGATCTAAATAAAAGATACCACAAATCTTAACATAGCAGTTGATCTCCATAGTTTATGTTTTTTGTTTGTTTGTTGCTATAGCTCTGCTGGACGGGCCCATGTTTCGCAACCTTACAGGAAAAATGAATAACCAGGGTGCGCATCAGGATAATGTTCTTTTCTTTTCAAAAAAAGGTTTTTGCATTCCCAAAATATGCTGATGGTAAAATAAAATATTAAAACTAATACTATACTCTTTTCACATCATACTTCATCTTTCTTTCTTGTTATTACAATATAGGTGGGTTTATACATCAGTGATGATGTTGAGTTCTATTGTTAACGCCTTGGCCGCACCTCCTTCTCTTGAAAGCGGAAATGACTTCCGGAGAGCAGACAACTCTGAATAAAGTCTTTCTTCATTGTCATTTTTAATTACCATCTTTGGTAATCAGATGACTTCCTATTTTTTCTCTTTCAATTACCATCTTGTCCCTTTTTTGTTCTGTTTCCATTGTCAGCAAATGACCTAATTGGTATTATAATTTACGACAACGTATTAGCAGGAAATAGAAATGAAGAACGTTTGAATAATAGGCGTCTCCCAAAGTAGAGAAAAAAACATCTCAATCAAGACTATATTAACCCGACTCCACAGATTATATAGAAACCATTGAATGTTGCAAACTGATGTAGAAATCGTTGAAAGTTACCAGATGATATAGAAACCATTGGACGTTAGCAAATTTTGTAGAAACCATTGAACGTTAGCACTTTTGTAGAAACCATTGAACGTTATCAGATTTTGTAGAAACCATTGAACGTTACTCGTCAATGCACTGCCGGGGGCCCTGAAGGAGAGTAAAGAATTGTAGCGCTGTTCCCTCCCTACCAGCCATATTTGTAACTAAGGAGGGTTAGGCATGGGACTGACTATCCTGTTCTGTAAAAAATAAGTCGCAAAAACCCAAACATGGACAAGTCAAAGAAAAGGAAAAAAAAGTAAATCTGCCATCTAGGAAAGATAAAGGCTTTCTGTCTAAGAGATGGATGACGCAATTCAGAGAAAGCCTTAAGGAGTCCGGGTGGCCGACTCACCTTTTGTCTAACAGAAAATCCTCCAGAATTGGCAACTGGAGTATATGTACTCTATATGTACAAGGTAAAGTTGCACAAGTAGCAGCAGAAATGGCAAACTACAAAACAGATACTCTAGGAATGTGCGAAACAAGATGGTTAGGAATAGAAATAATAAAACTAAATACAGGAGAGAAGATGTTATCATCAGGACACCAGGGATCTGGAGCACAACATAGTGAATGGGGTGGATATAATGTTGTCAAAGGAAGCACAGAAAACACTGATACAATGGGAAGCAGAAGGGCCAAGACTAAAAAGAGTATCATTCTAAACAACAACAAAAACAAAATAAAAATACACATTATCCAATGCTTAGCACCAACCAATGGTAAGGAAGATTTAGTTAAAGATGGATTCTATAAACAGTTACAATGTCAAATTGATGGAAGACGAGCAAATACATTATAATCTTGATGGGAGATCTAAACACAAAAGTAGGATCGGACAACAGAGGCTTTGAAGAGATCATGGGAAAATATGGACCTGGACAACTGAATGAGAATGGAGAGATATTCGTGAACTTCTGTGCATGCTCTTATTCAAATGAGCCTAGGAGGAGCAATATTCCAATACAAATGAATACATACAGTTACATAGGTGTCTCCAGACCATAGAACGGAGAATAAAATTGACCACTTGTGTATTAATGTTAAAAAATTAAGTCATCACATGATGTAAAAGTATATAGAGGAGCAGATATGGCTTCAGATCTGGTAGCCAAACTTTAACTTATACTGAAAAGTTATGCTACAACACATAAGGGTAGACAGTATTTCAATTTAGGGTTTCTTAAAGAGAAGGAATTAAAGATAAATTTGAAGTCATTGTATGAAACAAATGTAAAGTCCTCCAACAACCAGAAAATACAATAAATATAGAAGATCATTGTAAACAGGTAAAGGATATATTGAAGAAGACATGTGTAGGAACCCTTGGGAAAAAAGAATGTCAGAATAAGGCATGGGTGACAGCAGAGACCCTGGATAAAATTAAAGAAAGAAAGAATAAGAACGGAGACATAAACACAATCAAAACGAGATGTACTAAAGCCAAGACACAGGAAATTTATCTAGAGGTGAACAAAGAAGTGAGAAGATGCGTTGAAAGGGATAAATAGATGAATTAGATAAAGAGGCAGAGGAGAAGGCAAATAAAGGAAATATGAAAGAAATGTACAACAGCACAAAGAAATTAAGCGAAACATACAAAGAGGTCAATGCCTTTATTAAAGATAAGAAAGAAAATCTCCTTAGAATTATAAGTCAACAAATGAAGAGATGGAAGGAGCACATTGAAAAATTCTTGAACAGGCTCGACCCAAATAACCCTCCAGATATATTACCAGCAGAAGAAAAGTTACACGATACCTGAGGAAGCAAGCAAGGTATAAAATTGGTAAAGCCACAGGACCAGATGAAATCCCTTCAGAAACCATCAAAGCAGATATTAATACCTCTACCAAGATGTAACATAATCTACTAGAAAAAAATATGGGAACAGGAAGAAATACCTAAAGACTAAAGAAGGTTATATTATTAAACTACCAAAAAGGAAGTTTACAGGAGTGCACAAATTATAGGGGAATTATGCTACTATCAGTGCCAGAAAAAATACTAAGCAGAGTCACAGGATAAACTAAAAGGGGTAATTGAGAAACATTTGAGAGATGAACAAGCAGGTTTTAGGAAGAACAGATCATGTGCTGATCAAATAACTATCTACGTATAATAGTTGAGCAAAGTTTAGAACTTTAGTTTAACATCCATAAGATAAGTACATAACACTGAAGAATTAGTTTCCCTACTTCCATTGACAATAATGGCATAATATCGTTGACTGTGTTAGATTGATATATAAACCACATAAATTTAAATATAAACAAAGGATATTGATATATAAACCGTATAGATTGATATCAACACAGGCCTGAGAAGGGACAATGTGGTCCACAACCACCTCCCTGGAAGAGAAACTATACGGGGCAACCGAATCACTTAAACAGACAGCTGCCTTCATAAGAGAGTCTTGAATCCTACTCTGAATGAGCCATAATCGCAGAAGAAGAAGAAGACTGGTATCATCATCATCATCAAGTACTATACCTGCTGGCGTAGGTGATCATCTCTCTTCACAACTTTCGATCTGGACAGTTATTTATCATTTCTGTTGTTGACCTTATGCCAAGCCATTCTCTTAAGCAGTCTGATATCGTTTCTCTTTGCTTCCCTCTATCTCTTCATCCCTCATTTTTTTCCAGTTCTTACAAAATACTCTAGCTGTCACTTTCTCATTACATGGGTAAAAAATGACGCTTGTTTCTTCCTAATATTGGATATTAGCTCTAGCTTTGCTTTGGCCTCTTTCAGAACGATTTTATTACTTTTCTTAGCTGTCCATGATATTCTCAATATTCTTCTGTAAAACCACATTTCTACAGCCTCCAGTGATATTCTTGTCTGTGGTCCTGTTTTCCATAATTTACCCCCGTATGTTAAGACTGGCTGCACATAACATTTAAGAACTCTTATTCTTGTTTCTATAGATTGATATATAAACCATACTTTAGCAGAGTGACGTAAGCATCCACATAATCCTTATGTTCGATGCTCCAGCAAAGTTCACACAGAACAAATTACTCGTATTTTTGTTATACCCAAACTTCCCAAATTAAATGTTTTCTAGACGCTCCCACTGTGATGGATAGCGACTCCTGGGTGGTCAGAAAACCCAAAAGCACACTATCAATAAAACGCATAGGGCCAGGAAGGGCAATAGCTCAAAGGATGCTTGTTCAATAACAAACAAACAAGATACAATGACATTAAAGTAACTGATACGCAAGTCATTATTAAGAATGCCAGATCGCGTTGATAAAAACAGTGGCAGTTAAATGAGAAATGAAGAAGACACAGCTTTGTACAAGAAACACATGAAAGATAAGGACATAGAACGACAAACACTGGTTTACCATCTGTTCTTCCTGCAGACCAAGAACTGCACTGGGAAGCATCAACATAAACATTTCGAGACATTTCCTAGCTGTCTACGTGATCAATAAGCTGCTGATTGATAAACCATTGCCTCTTTCTTCGCCTCACAGGAAAATATTTATTCAACTGATACTGTTGAAAGAAAGCCCAGAAAACACGATTAATTCTTCACATAAAAAGACATGGTTTTTCAGCTGCGATCAACAAAAACAAACATGGCCAAAATTTAAAGAAATTAGCTAAATCTTTAGTAGGATTCCCCAGCTTTAAGCTGATTAGATTAAATGAGAAATCATTGTCGGGATCCTGGCGATTCGATACAGTTGACTCGTTCTTGATATAACACGATAAAGTAGCGAGTTGCCTCCCTTCATAGCTAGGTTAGTTCCCTTTAAGCAGGTGCGATAACAGTCTGTGTCATCAATGACGGCTGAAAGAGTGAGAAAGGGAATAAATGTCTAGAGAAAGCATATTAAATCGGGGCATGTATGGTGTAAGGCCTAAATTAATTCAAAGATAAATCTATAATTGCTTCAATTATAACACATCAACATACTGTGTATAAGCAGTGATATCATATAAAGGCAGATTAATGAAAGTAAATGTGGGACTCACAGAATGTGGATACAATTAAATAGTCGTATCATTCTGAATGGCATAATTCAGGAAGTGAAAATAAAAGACAATCAAGATAAGAGAGAATTAACGTTTAACAAGACTGTATAGAGAAAACGTTATAGCTAAGTCATTATGTATACATCCAATTATCCATTCTTCTACTCCTTTTCTTTTGTATATAGCCCCTTTGACCCCCTCCCCACCCCAACAGACGATTGATAGCAAGCAATCAAGATTAACAAGTAGTTCGGTCAAATATTAGTGTCTAATGTTGGATGCTATTTTACTGAACAAGCTTCTCTCGTGGCTGGATCTGCAAGTATTGGAAAGACAGATTCGACCGCAGAATGAACAAAGTGTCAGGTCTTGTCTCCTTTCGCCTTCGCCTCTTGTTGTGCCAGGTCTTGTCTCCTTTCGCCTTCGCCTCTTGTCTTCTAAATTTTGCATCTTCGCTTCCTCGAATGTTGCTGTGACGTTTATTTTTGTTATCTTTGTTCTTCATGTGCTACGATCTGCAACCAGATGTTCCGTTTCTATCTATTATACAGAATTCACTCAAGGAAGCCTAGCAAACATTGTACCTTAGCACTGGTCTACCCTTTGATGTATTTCCGTCCCGGAGCTAGCCATACAATAATTATTTGGGAACACGATTGTCGGCAATTCTTCTTAAATGATCCAGCCATCTTAGTATTCGAGTCCTATGTGATGCCATGACGGATGGGAGTTTGGTTCGTTGCAAGACACTAGAGTTGTTTACTTTGTCCTGCCATTTTGATGTTCATTATTGTAAAGGCAACACATCGTAACTGTTTATGAGTTTAATTATCTACAGAGACATCTAGATCTATGTGCACGTTTAATTATTTGCTCACCCACAAATCCACTCACTATCCTATCACTCTTTCTATCTCTCCATTTACTTGCCTATCTACATACCTATCCATCTCTCAACTTACCTTTCTACTTGGCTGACCTTACCTGTCTGCCCGTACCTCATCTGTTCTTCCATCGATCCGTCAGTCTGTTGAGCTGGTTGCATGTTCAGCTTTATATCTAATCGCTCCGCCCGTTCGCCAATCCAATTATCCAATCATCCGCCTATGCAGGTAACCATCAATCAACGCAATACATATTTCTATACCTTCACCTATTAATATATCCAGCTACGTAAAGGTAAAGTACGAGACTTGAATCAGCATCTTAGAACGTAAGTTTGCATCCATATGTGCTCAGCCGCCTATCGGAAACTTCTGAATAGTGTAGCTTCAAGCATCGAAACTCACGATACAAAGCAGCACTCCTCACCTTCCCAGAATATTATAACCTGGTATTATATTTTATTATTATACCGCTTCTGCCAGCGGCTGGGTCGACCGCGGGAGTATTGTTTTCCAACCACGATTTCAACTCACACTGCTTCCAGCGGAAATCGAACACGGGTTGTCCGAACGTCGGTTGTTCAGTACAGTGGTTTTACTACCAACTACGAGGCCTCCAACTACGTATTTCTCTCTACTGCTTGTATGTCTCTCTATGTGCCTCAATATCGCGTTTGTTTGTCTTGTCTGTCTGTCTATTTGTCTATCAGCCTACTCGTTTCTAAGTCTACCTGTCTACCTGTCCGCCTATTTTCCCACCTGTTTGTAATTCACCTATCTTTTCAGCTATCTTCATATCATATTCATCAAAATGTTACATCTTTTTTCCTATTCTTTATATCCAGCAATGGAGTCACTGATATTAAGACTAGCTTTATAACTATCATTGATTGGTTGCTCGATCTAGGTCATGAACCAATCGGATATCATTTTAATTTCCTAATGCGTTATACCAATCTTTGTCTGTTAGCACAGTCGTTAATAACGCGATGAGTCCAGGCAATGTAGCAGCAGCAACTCGGGAAGTTTGGACTATGAGATTTCCTGTTAGTGAAATGACTTTACAACTCTTTTGTGGCATCAACACACCTTTCCAGAGGCATCTTTCTAAAAAAACTTGATAGGTGCGATAGGTAATGTCTGCCCCCAAACAAGGAATGCTATTTTTATATTAAAAATTCACCAAACTGAAGTTCACAACTTCAGCAAGCTGAAAATACATTTTAAAATGAGCAAACGGAAACTCAAATAAAAATTCAGTAAACTTGAAAATAAGTTAAAATTCACCAAACAGAATCTCGAAACAGTTAAATGTAATTAAACTGGACAATATAATCTTTTACTTAGCAACATATGAACTGAACGGTTCCCGGCATGAAAGTCCCATGACGTCTTGAAAGGGCATAACTAATTTCCCCTTTATCACGGACCGTCACCTGCTGGCAGTGTGAACCAAGTCTGGTCAAGCCTCTTCATCGATGTCTCAATTGCTCCCTGCTAGGCTGCTCTAGGGTTTTTTGCCACTAGTTTCGCTTTCCCTTCGGATTTCACAGCACGACTTTTCCTGTGATTACTTGAGGATTTTCGCTGGGTACATCTTCATTTGACCTATCCAGTTCTGGCCTATTATCATTGAATGCATATCTTCTTGCTTGCAACTCCAGCAAGCTTAATCCGTAAAACAATGCGTAATTATAAGAGATAATTCACTAAATCCTTTATGACTACCAAATGTATTTAACAAATGCATGTATAGTGTCGACTGGCAAGGAAAACTGAGTTATTATGTTTGAGAAGTACACGATGTTTACATTATAATGAGTATTAGAGAATGCATGTCTGAGCAGCATGTGGGTGTGGTGTCTTGTGTTGAAATCCAACAGCAACATTTTTTTTTCACTTCTGAGTTCTGACATTAAACTGTGTATAAATGTAGACCTGAGGGTGGCGTGAGAATGGGTGCAGCCCAGTGGTTAAAGAGCTGGCTATCAACTATTGTTTCTGTGATCTCTGTCTGACACAGTTCATGCGACCCGTTTATAACAAATGGGTACACAATAACATGTGTGTATATTTTTTAATTGGAAAGTTAGCAATAGTCTCCTGAGCACATGACCATTATGCTTCTACTAATAAATAGACTACATATACGTTGTGATTCATTGTCAGGTTAGATTGTCTCTTTACTTTCAAAACTGCCTAGTTCGAATACCATGTATGGTAATCAGCATTTTGTAATGACCCCTGATTCAAAATTAGGAGATATACAGTGTCTAGAGGGTGTCCGGTTAGCGCAATCGATAGGCGGTTGGCTTACCACGGCAACAGCCGGGGTTCGTACCCTGGCGAGGACACCTGGGTTTTACTAATTCCCTAAAAATTAGTGGGAGCCGCGATAGCTCAGTGGTTAGTGAACTGGACTACTACGGACAAGAGGTAGGGTTCGATCCCAACCGACGGCTCCGGGTTCACCCAGCCTTAAATGGGTACCGGATTTTTTCTGGGAAAGTAAAGCAGCACGTATTGTGACCATGAGAGGTCGGAACACAGCTTTGTGAAGCGCAAAAATCTTTGTTTTATGCACAAGAACAAAAAACGCCGACGTCTCTTTTTTTTTATTGCTTCATTCCGATTCCACAAGACTTTACGATCGACATCGACTTCTCGGTTTTCCAGTACTTTATTTTGACCCCACAAGATCTTACGACATCGACTTCTCCGTTTTCCAGTACTTTATTTTGACCCCACAAGATCTTACGACATCGACTTCTCGGTTTTCCAGTACTTTATTTTGACCCCACAAGATCTTACGACATCGACTTCTCGGTTTTCCAGTACTTTATTTTGACCCCACAAGATCTTACGACATCGACTTCTCGGTTTCCAGTACTTTATTTTGACCTCACAAGATCTTACGACATCGACTTCTCGGTTTTCCAGTACTTTATTTTGACCTCACAAGATCTTACGACATCGACTTCTCGGTTTTCCAGTACTTTATTTTGACCTCACAAGATCTTACGACATCGACTTCTCGGTATTCCTGAGCTTTATCCTGACCCCCCACAAGATTTGACGGCATCGACTGCTTGGTTTTCCAGTACTTTACTTTAACTCCACAAGATGTTACGACATCGATCTGGGTTTTCCAGTACTTTACTTTAACTCCACAAGATGTTACGACTTCGACTTCTCGGTTTTCCAGTATTTTACTTTAACTCCACGTGACTTTACGACTTCTAATATATGTTTCAACACCCTGTCTTCAAACCCAAGTCCACAGTACTTTACAAAACCGATTTCTCTACTTTTTAAATTCTTATCTTCGCTTCCACTCAAAATTCATTATTAATTTGATTCTACCATAACAACCAGCAGCTTGGCAATTTAGTAGAACTGAAATTATAGTGAATCAAAAGTCGGGTTAAAGCAAGGTCAGCTCTGATTGGTTCTACTCCAGAAATGGCTTCTGGAAGAGCTATCTTATTAATGTTCCCAGCCGTCCAATCACAGATGGGAATAAGACGTGATCAGCAATGACTAACCGCGTCAAATATCCGGTCAGCGGACTATGCCAGATCACTTGATTTATTATCTGTGGGAGATCTTTAGTCTTTTCTTCAATTCTTTCCATCATTGAGGATTTTATATTTCTTTGTTTTATTTATCTTTCTTGGGTAATGTTTGCTGCTTTATTTTTCTGAATTGCCTCCAATTTCTTTCAATACAAAAAAGTCTTGCTACAGAAAATGTGTGTATATATATATATATATATATATATATATATATATATATATATATATATATATATGCAAATGAGCATAAACATGCTAGAGAAAGATAGGATGGAGACTAAAGAGGTGTATACAGAAGTAGAAAGAGTGTAGGCGTGTGTGTGTGCGCGTGTAAGTTCGAGAATCAGTTGAATTATGGGTGCTGCTTTCAGTACTTGCATTCCTTAAAAAAATATCTCAGGTACTTACTGTATGAGGCTGGATGGACCTCGAAGCCATGACAGTCAGAAAAAAGTCCGCACATTAAGACATTTATTCCTCCCACCCTTTCCTCGCTGCACTCTTTGTGTCACAATATATGAGCGCACCTACGACCTATGTGATTTGACATACACATTGTTATAAAAGCTATTGGGCGTAAGGTCAAGCCACATTGGTCTAAGTGCTCTCATTCTAGTATGACTAAGGGAGGGGTTTGTCGGACGGAATGTCTGAATGTGCAGATATTTTTATTTGACAGTCCAGACTTCGAGGTCTGCTCAGTCCCCTGCAGTTAGTACCTGCCATTTTTTTAGTGAAAATAAAGTACTGAACACCATGTGAAGTCCATAATTCAACTGGTTCTTCCACTTGAAAACTCACGCACAGACGCACTCACATACACATACATTATTTCTCTCTCTCTCTCTCTCTCTCTCTCTCTCTCTCTCTCTCTCTCTCTCTCTCTCTCTTTCTCTCGTAAAGATATATTTCTTTCATAACCTCTTTTGTGTCTATTCTTCTGTTTTCTCTTTTGTTTGTTTCCCAAATGATATCCTTATTTTCTTTCTTTATATTCACTTAAGTCTTTTTAAGTTTCATTTACATCCTTTATGCTTCTAAATCACTCACATTACATTCTCTCAATTTCTTTCCCATTCATATTGCTTCTGTCTTTCGCTCTAAACTTTGTCATACTCTTCATCTCTGCCCCATTCTCTCTCTCTCTCTCTCTCTCTCTCTCTCTCTCTCTACTTATCTCTTGAGGACACCATTCAGTTGGCCCAGACCACTTTGAGGGAAAAACAGAATGGAGCCCCTGCAACCTGCCACGCCTGTTGGAAGATGCGACTAAGGAGATTGGGGAGACGGTTTTTGCCGGTGCTACGGAGTTCGTGCACTGGACTTAAGCTATCTTCAGTTCTTTCACCAGTGTACGGCGGGCGTTCTTCATATTAAGAACGTGATGAGAATGGGATCTAAGCATTATAGAAGTGTCCGTTGAAGATGATCTGTCAACTAAACTGCACCTGCTCTGTACTTTGTCTACTTCAACCACATTCTTTCCACTCCCCTATCTCCCAATCAATATTCTGTCGTCCTGCCTCTCAGTTTATGCCTCTGTCTCTACTCAATTCTCTGTCCATCTCATTCCCATACGTTCCACTTTCATCTGTATCACTTAATAATACCCCCCTCCTTCGCATTCTTTTACATTTCTCTATATCTTACTAAAATATTTTTCTCTTTTACATTTCTCTATCTCTTACTAAAATATTTTTCTCTTGCACATTTCTCTATATCTTACTAAAATATTTTTCTCTTTTACATTTCTCTATATCTTACTAAAATATTTCTCTCTTTTACATTTCTCTATATCTTACTAAAATATTTACCTCTTTTACATTTCTCTATATCTTACTAAAATATTTACCTCTTTTACATTTTTCTATATCTTACTAAAATGTTTTTCTCTTTTACATTTCTCTATCTCTTACTAAAATATTTTTCTCTTTTACATATCTCTATCTCTTACTAAAATACTTTTTCTCTTTTACATTTCTCTATCTCTTACTAAAATATTTTTCTCTTTTACATTTCTCCATCTCTTACTAAAACATGTTTCTCTTGCACATTTCTCTATATCTTACTAAAATATTTTTCTCTTTTACATTTCTCTATATCTTACTAAAATATTTACCTCTTTTACATTTCTCTATATCTTACTAAAATGTTTTTCTCTTTTACATTTCTCTATATCTTACTAAAATGTTTTTCTCTTTTACATTTCTCTATATCTTACTAAAATATTTACCTCTTTTACATTTCTCTATATCTTACTAAAATGTTTTTCTCTTTTACATTTCTCTATATCTTACTAAAATATTTTTCTCTTTTACATTTCTCTATATCTTACTAAAATATTTCTCTCTTTTACATTTCTCTATATCTTACTAAAATATTTACCTCTTTTACATTTCTCTATATCTTACTAAAATATTTCTCTCTTTTACATTTCTCTATATCTTACTAAAATATTTACCTCTTTTACATATCTCTATATCTTACTAAAATATTTTTCTCTTTTACATTTCTCTATATCTTACTAAAATATTTACCTCTTTTACATTTCTCTATATCTTCCTAAAATATTTACCTCTTTTACATTTCTCTATATCTTACTAAAATGTTTTTCTCTTTTACATTTCTCTATCTCTTACTAAAATATTTTTCTCTTTTACATATCTCTATCTCTTACTAAATACTTTTTCTCTTTTACATTTCTCTATCTTTTACTAAACTATTTTTCTCTTTTACATTTCTCTATCTCTTACTAAAATATTTTTCTCTTTTACATTTCTCTATATCTTACTAAAATATTTTTCTCTTTTACAGTTCTCTATCTCTTACTAAAATGTTTCCCTTTTTTACATTTCTCTATCTCTTACTAAAATGTTTCGCTCTTTTACATTTTTCTTTTTAAAATTACGTTCAAACTTCTAGAACTGCAATCCACTTCTTAGGTCTGCATTTGACTTCTACAAACTATTCTCTATATTTTAGAGCTACTCTCTACATCTCAACTATTTCTATCCGCCTCACAAAACACGCTATTCCTCTCTCTTCCACCACCCGCCCCCCCCCCCCCTTTTTTCCCCCCAACGTCCTTTCTCCACACTTTCTCTACTTCTCATAAACTCACTCAACATTTTCTTCAAACTTATCCACACTTTCTCTACATCTCATAAACTCACTCAACATTTTCTTCCAACTTATCCACACTTTCTCTACATCTCATAAACTCACTCAACATTTTCTTCCAACTTATCCACACTTTCTCTACATCTCATAAACTCACTCAACATTTTCTTACAAATTATCCACACTTTCTCTACTTCTCATAAACTCACTCAACATTTTCTTCCAACTTATCCACACTTTCTCTACATCTCATAATCTCACTCAACATTTTCTTCCATCTGATTCACACTTTCTCTACTTCTCATAAACTCAGTCAACATTTTCTTCCAACTTATCCACACTTTCTGTACTTCTCATAAACTCACTCAACATTTTCTTCCAACTTATCCACACTTTCTTTACATCTCATAAACTCACTCAACATTTTCTTCCAAATTATCCACACTTTCTCTACATCTCATAAACTCACTCAACATTTTCTTCCAACTTATCCACACTTTCTCTACATCTCATAAACTCACTCAACATTTTCTTCCAAATTATCCACACTTTCTCTACTTCTCATAAACTCACTCAACATTTTCTTCCAAATTATCCACACTTTCTCTACTTCTCATAAACTCACTCAACATTTTCTTCAAACTTATCCACACTTTCTCTACATCTCATAAACTCACTCAACATTTTCTTCCAACTTATCCACACTTTCTCTACATCTCATAAACTCACACAACATTTTCTTCCAACTTATCCACACTTTCTCTACATCTCATAAACTCACTCAACAGTTTCTTCCAACTTATCCACACTTTCTCTACATCTCATAAACTCACTCCACATTTTGTTCCAACTTATCCACACTTTCTCTACATCTCATAAACTCACTCAACATTTTCTTCGAACTCATCTACACTTTTCCCTCTTCACAGCCATTCGTTCAATACATTCTGTTGTACTTTTTTCTGTATTCTTAATTCATTCATTTTCCTCTTGGGCCGAAGACGGCACACAACAAGGAAGTCATAGCTCTTCGTGATTGATGATTTGCTGCTAGTTCTTGGCTGTTTCTTAGCCTCATAATTGAACCTTCCCTAATAATTGTTCTGCGTGGCGATTTGTTGATCTTATTTTGTTGTCTTTTACCAGGTGGTTTCAACATGAATGTCGAATAGGGAAGTTATCCATCACTTATTCTCAGCACATGACCGATGTATTTTTCAGCGCCTTCGTCTTATAAAGTCTTATAAAGTCCCACACGTGTTCTTGTTTAGATTCGTCTTTTATCATTTCGTTTAAAACGTGAACAATACCCCATTAGAGGATGACCCTTTCCATTATACTCTCCCTACTACTAGTCCTTCAAGATTGCATCTTGTGCTTCTTCACGCTTATACTACGCGTATTTCAAAACAGAGAAATATGCATAAATATATGTGCAACTGCAGTAAAGATAAAGATAAAGATGAGTATCGAAAGAAGCAAAGAAAAAATGGTATGGTTTCAGCTATGTGATGATAATAGATGATACAAGACTGCCAGCCCTTGCGAATGTGGCCTTCTGTTAGGACATAGGCAATAGACACAAACAGAAGATAGAAACTTTTTAAAAAAAAAAAAAGCTACAACAAAATAGATATAATAATTGGTAAAATATTTTAAAGTAATTCACTAGAATTTGAAGAAAAGAAGAGCGCTTAACTGATTTGGAAATTTACAACTCAATAATTACATTCCACCTCCATAAAACGTTATTTACTTATTTCCCTTCATCAGTACCTTATACATCCTCCCTTACATCTCAGGCCATCAGTTAATACTTCTGATCTCTCCTCTATGTAGAGCTTGTGGCTCAGTAAACTGAAACATCTCGTCGATCAATCAGATTAGAGAAGAAAGTTCGGTTCCTTGCAGGGTCATATGTTTTATCCTATATGATGAGGAAGGAACAGTGAAATAAAAACTCTGACCAAGGAGGATGTGGAGACCTCACTGTACATACTACCTTTATTCTCCGGTTTATAGATAGCGTCCACCTCTCGCCTCTTAAAGACAACAAAATGCCGTAAATATAGTTCCTAAAATGTTGTTCTAATTCTCCTCCTAATTCTAATTAACTCTAGTTTCAATCACATACTACTTTCTGCACCTCCTCCACACATCTTGTACTTATAAACTTCTCTTGAACGTCACTATCACTCTCTTCATATATTGTCACAACACTCTGTCTCCCTCTTGTACCTAACTATCACTCTCTTCATATATTGTCACAACACTATGTCTCCCTCTTGTACTTCACTAACACTCTCTTCATATATTGTCACAACACTCTGTCTCCCTCTTGTACCCCACTAACACTCTCTTCATATCTTGTCACAACACTCTGTCTCCCTCTTGTACCCCACTAACACTCTCTTCATATCTTGTCACAACACTCTGTCTCCCTCTTGTACCCCACTAACACTCTCTTCATATCTTGTCACAACACTCTGTCTCCCTCTTGTATACTCTCTGTAACCCTCAACCACCTCTGCAGCACTGGCTGGCTGGTCTGGTGGCTGTTGCCTTCTTTTTGGAGAGGCACGACCCATTCAACTTCGGACATCTAGGTTATATTACACCGCAGTCTCCATTAAAAAATTGTAGTGAAATATTTTTCCAATATAGTTTTACAAGATATTGGGTAACACAACTTTACAACTTTTCCCATTCATTCAATGAGTGCTGTCTCCTCAGCGAAGATTGGCTATCATGGAGCATCATTCCGCTCTGTCACTTGCTTTGATGGTACAGGTTGTCATTGGCTGATTTGTCCGTCTTTTCATGTTACTTGTCCACGTTAGTCTGCCTCTGCCTCTTTTACCTTGTAGTTTCCCTTTTAAGATTACATTTAGTAGGCTATTGTGTCTTTTAACATGCCCCAAAAATTTCATTTGTCTTGTTCTAATTGTGTTTAATAGTTTAATTTTCAGTTGTATTAAAAATTAATTATTTGTTTTCTTTTCTTTCCATCCAATTCTACCTATTCTTCAATAAATCCACATTTCAAAGGCTTCAATTTTTTGTTCTGTATTCTTGTCTAATGTCCATGTTTCTACAACATACAGGAATATTGAGAAGATATAACATTTTGCTATTCTTAGTTTTAGTCCTGGTGTTATTTGTTTTGATGTTAGTTTACTTCTCATGACATTAAAATTACTTTTTGCTATTCCTATTCTACTGTTTATTTCAGTTTTAAATTATCCATCACTGGTTATATTATGTTCAATGTAGTTGTAGCTCTGAACTACTTCCAGGTCTATTCCTCCAACTTTGATATTTATTTGTAAGTTTTGAGTATTATTCCCATACTGTTTATAATACATATATCGCTGTTATTCACACAGCAAGTGTTTTACCCCCTTACTCAACCTGTTGCCTCTACCACACTCCCGTGTGTTCAAAACTCCGTCTAATAACCCTCACAAGGGAGCGTAAAATAATCAGTTCCCTGACCCAGATGTTCTGCACTAAGTGACCCCTGACAAGCAAACATCGTTATTCATATTCCACTTCAAACCAGCACACTTTACGCTTCAGCTGCACGCCTTAACTTCAATGACCCGATTGTTGATCCTGAACGGTCTCGCTATAACTTACCCCAACCCACTCTATTTTCTCCAGTATGTTAATGTTACTACTTACACTGTTACAACTGGATCATGTTTTTGCATTGCTTTAAAAAATTATTATCTTTAACGCAAACGTGCTGAAATATTAATGATGTCGATATCTCTCATCGTCATCATCACCATAACGTTTCTTGCTCTGCAGTTTCAGTAACTTAGTCAATCAATTAGTAATTCCCAGTGAGCGTTTTTCTCTCCAAGTCAAAGATGACACATAAGGCAGACATCAAAGCTTTCCATGTCTGAGGATTCACAGCTAGGCCTCATAGGCCTGGATTCATTCTTAAGCCCACAGTTAAGCCCACTTTGTTAAACGTTCTACAGTTTCTTCAGACCACAGGTTTTTTTTCTGATTTTTGTTGTTGTCACCGAGTAAACAAATGAGAGCCCGGCATTTGGGTCTTCTTCCGCCAGTCCTGGATTCATTCTTTAGTAAGCTACTCTCTTCAGGCTATCAAATTCACAAAACGGATTATAATATCATAACGAACTGAAGGTACCTTGCAAGAAACATAATATGTATATCAACACAGAAAAGACGGAGATATGCTAATGATCCCCATCGTGTTGATGGGGTTTAAACCCGGGACTTTCGTGTCCAGACGCCGACATCTTACCACTATACCACCCAATTCTCCCGAAGGTAATTAAAGGTAAAGGTACGCGACTCAAATCGGCGTCTTAACACGCGGGTTTTTACCCATATGTGTTTGTTCGGCCGTCATTTTAGAATTATTCGGAGACTCCTGTTTGGTGTCGCCTCAAGCATTTAAACTCACGAACAAAACGCCATTCTTCCCTTTTTCCAGAGTGCTACACATGTACCCACTTCTGCCAACAGTAGGGTTGACCGCGAGGGTATTTTAACCAACCACAGGCACAATTCGGGAGCCGCGATAGCTCAGTGGTTAATGAACTGGACTACAAAGGACAAGGGGTAGGGTTCGATCCCAACCGACGGCTTCCGGTTCACCCAGCCTTAAATGGGTACCTGATTTTTTTTCTGGGAAAGTAAAGCAGCACGGGCGTAATACCGACCACATTACCCCAAAAATCATGTGCTGAAGGTCTGTAAAATATAGGGTCACTAACACCATATTTCCCTATACGCCACTTGGCGTGACAGGGGTACTTTACTACAGGCATAATTCACACTACTTCCAGCGGAAATCGAACACCGATTGTCCGAACGTTGTTAGCGTGGTGGTTTGCCCAACTAGGCTGCCGAGGTCTCCTGGAGGCAGATAATAAATCAAGAAAGCAGTCGAACTGCGATCGAAACGGGCTAGGGACTCTATAGACATGCGAGGAGAATCTTTTTCAAGGCCCTCACACACTAACTTTGTTTGTCTTTCGCACAAACGTAATGCCACCTCATGAACTTTATTTTTCCATTCTTGTGTGTCCGTATTTTTATCTCAGGGTTTTCCTTTGTGCGTCTCTTGCGTCGATCTTTCTGTGTGTCACCAGGTTAGGTTTCCAACACATATCTTTCCATTTTTTAGAAAGAAAGAAAGAAAGAAAGAAAGAAAGAAAATACAAAAACAATTAAATTAAAAATGGAAAAAATGAAAGAAAGAGAGAAAAAGATAGAAAGATAGAAAGAAAGAGAGAGAGAAAGGAAGAAAGAAAGAAAGAAAGAAAATGTTTTAAAAATAAATTTGAAACTAAGAAAGAATAAAAGAAATAAAGAAAAATGAAATAAAAGGTTTGAAATAAAAAATGGAAAGAAAAAAGATTTGTATTACAAATTTGGAAAAAAAAAGAAAGAACGATGGAAGGAATAATAGAAAGAAAGAAAGAAAGAAAGAAAGAAAGAAAGGAAAGAAAGGAAAGAAAGAACCCAGTTACACACCTGCGACACAGACTGATAGTACAGTGTTAGCGCCCAAATTACTTTAACAATTAGCACATTTCTAAACATAATTTCATCTGCACAACGTCAGTGTCCTGGTTATTCCCCAGAACTACTTTCTATGCTACCCACTTAAGACTGGATGAACTTTGAAGCCGTCGAGATGGCATTTGAACCCGTTCTCCTCTCAAGGCAACCCCCAATAACCACTGCTCTACAGGGATTTCCTAAATTAATGTAACGCGTTTCAAAAACATATAAAGCAAGAACTATTGAAGATATGTACATCCATTTTATATGTTTATGTACATACGCGCAGAAGTATGTACTGCCCATGAGTAAGTATGCGAGGGCACAATAGCAATACAAGAACAACGAAGACACAAGAGACAATTACAAAAGCGGTTACTGAAGTTACTAAAGATATGCTGAAACTATAGAGATGTACTCGACTAATGCTTGAACACAGCTAACTTTATTTCTACTTAGGCCTGCGGACATGGTGGGAATTCTCGGAAAAAACATCAACTGGCGTTTCGTTTTTAACTTTGAGAGCTGGGGTGTTTGTGGGTAGAGTGAAGTCACCCGTCTATATTTGATATAGTTGAGCACGTCACGTCAGTTGGTGAGTTTTCTGGTTTTGTTTTCTGCCTGTGGGCCTTCGTAAATTCGTAAATATATAGTTGGCTGTGGTTTCAATAACTAGCCTGTACACATGTACAAAGATCGAACATCTTTGCATGTACAAACGTGTAGAAGATCCGTAAGAAACACGTCAAGTGTAACATATTTACAATCGATTTGAATTCTACAAAATATTGAATCAGTATGTTGTATGTGTGTGATTGATAAAAGTGGAACGCGCATTTATGTTTGTTTGTGAATTTAAAATTGAGTGGAACTAGCAGACAAATACATGACCCTCTATGTAAGTCCGTAGTTTGACGCATCCATTCATATTTTTAGTTCAATGATATGAAATAATTGGTAACCATATATATATATATATATATATAACATAATAAAGAGATAGACAGAATATCTCAACAGCTTAAAGAAATTGAATGACCTGAATATGATAACGAAAAGCCAGATCTCTGGACTCTGTGATTGATGGGCGTGTCCTGACACTTAGCGGACCCTTGTGAGCGGTCAGTGACAGATTAAGATTCAGGAATATCATCAGCCGCGAGTGACCAGTGACAGAAGACAATAGGATCTGACTCATACATCACTACCAGCTTTTATCTTGGCCAAGTTTAATTTCTCGCCGCTGTCTTGGCTCCAGGACATCTTAGCGGGTTTCAAGGTCATATTGAAATGACAAGAGCATTGATCTGGAGTCTGCTACACAAGGTTTGAGCAGCACAACGATTCTCAACTTGTTGGTTCTCTCATCATCGTTATGTCGATGCTATCAAATTGATTTGATCAATGTGTGGTGTTCTTTTTTTTTCTTAAAGGGTGAAAATACAACGTGTAGTGGATGAATAAGTGGGAGAGAACAAATGCAAGGGATGATAGGTAAATAAGACAAAGACAAACAAAAGTGGCTGAAGTAGAACATCATCATCATCATCAAGTACCAGGCCTGCTGGCGTAGGTGATCATGTCTCTCCACAACTTTCGATCTCGACAGTTATTTATCACTTCTGTTGTTGACCTTCTGCCAAGCCATTCTCTTAATTAAGCTGTCTGGTATTTTTTCTCTTTGCTTCTCTCTATCTCTTCGTCCCTCAATTTTCCCAGTTGTTACTGTTATCCCAGTTGTTCCCAGTTATATATTCCAGTTGTTCTCTTCTCATTACATGGCCAAAAGATTATAATTGTTTCTTCCAAATATTGGAAATTAGCTCTCTTTTTGCTTTGACCTCTTTCAGAACATTTTCATTACTCTTCTTAGCTGTCCATGGTGTTCTCAACTTTCTTCTGTAAAACCACATTTCAACAGACTCCAGTGATTTTCTTGTCTGTTGTCCTATTGTCCATGATTTACATCCATATGTTAAGATTAGCTCTACATAACATCTAAGAACTCTTTTCTTGTTTCTATTGCCACAATTTGATTGCATAGTATTGAAGTAGAACAGTATTAGGAGAAACCTTTGATTGTGAAAATTTACAAATCGAACATTACAAATGGAAGGGAAGATGGGCGAATGAAAGAGAGGATTAACAAGTGGAATAGGTAGACATAGAACAGGAGAAAATATAAGAAGACATGTGAGCGTAGGGATATGGACATTTAGATCAATGAAAAGTGGAATATAAACATGAGTTTTGACAAATTTAGACTCTCGACAATTAAAAAAGGAGAACTGAAGCAAGATCAAGTGGAAGAAAAGCACGCGAAATATGAAGAAATAGAATATGTGTGGCTAATAGATGGCCAAAGGGAAAAGTTTAGACTTTTGTTATAGTTCTGCACAATCCGTCATGTTTATTTCACATATTTAACCAATAAACATTTCATGATGTAGGCAGTCATCTTCTAGTATATTCCACGGTATCTTGATCATGGAGTGTTTTATATTTATAATGCAAGTTGTGATATTCAGGAACAAAGTCTGTGCCATCAGAAAATACGTGCAATAAAAAAAGGTCTACACCATGTTGCAATTTCTGACGTCATTTTAGCGTATGTTAACAAAAGTGAGTCATGCTCAAAAGCGACATCAATTTAACACATTTTCGTGGATCGAATTGATATAGTCGCGGTTCAACAATCTTGACAAACTCAAGTGCTTATAATGTCTAAATTTAGAACAGAATCTACCAGGGGCTGCATACATTATTTACGAAAAATGTGTACCGATACCAAACTACAGACAACATATTTTAAGTATTTTGCATGCGCTGCTAGAACGTCATTAGAACGTAATTTTAATGCCGTGAAGAACATACTAACGTAACATCAAAACAAATAATACCAGGGCTAAAACTAAGAATAGCAAATTGTTACATCTTCTCAATATTCCTATATGGTGCAGAAACATGGACATTAGACAAGAAAACAGAACAGAGAATTGAAGCCTTTGAAATGTGGATATATAGAAGAATATGTAGAATTGGATGGAAGGAAAAGAAAACAAATGACGAAGTCTTAAAACAGCTGAAAATGAAAAGAGAACTACTAAACACAATTCAAACAAGACAAATGCGATTTTTGGGCCATGTTAAAAGACACAACAGCCTACTGAAATTAATCCTGGAGGGGAAAATACAAGGTAAAAGAGGCAGAGGCAGACCAAGACTAACATGGACGAGTAACATCAAAAGATGGACAAATCAGCCTATGACAACCTGCACCATTAAAGCAAGAGACAGAGCAGAATGACGCTCAATGGTAGCCAACCTTCGTTGCGGAGACGGCACTCGATGATGTTGATGCTAGAACGTATCGTTTGAATCTGCAGGGGAGATAAGTGGCAAACAATGAAGTGCTGGGTCGTGCTGCGATCCAAATCATGTTAACCTTTATTCAGAGTAGTCCTCTAAGGTTTAATATTATATGAATCCGAATGAATGACGAATGGATCTCCTAAAGGCGACATGTGCAGAGAGACAGTATCTGTCATGAGGACGCCAGAAAAGCTCTTTCTTCGCTACATAGATTATGTAAGTGTAACTTGCATGAATTTGACATGAATGTAATTTAATAAAGTGAATCTGTCAAAGATAAGTCAAGATAAAGGCACGAAATAAATAAAAATACGGGACGAGCTTGACTGTAGAGCAGTTGTTTGTTAACGTGTCTACTTGGAACAAGAGGTCAAGTTCGATCACTATCGAAGGCTTCTTGGTTCACCCAGATTTAATCTGCACCAGATATTTCTCTGAGAGGACATCACAGACACAATTCTAAATCATGGCACTAGAAATATGTTTCTGGTTATAAAAGAGAATACAAAAACGTGCACTAACACTCTATTCGCTAAACTCCAATGGACGGACGGGATTATTTCTTTCTCATTTTTCTTCTTTCGTATTCCTTCTCCGTCTTCCTTTTCTTCTTCTCTTTCGCCTTTTTTCTTTCTGAAAGTGCAGACAATCTCAATTGAGACAGACTGCCGACCCTAGATTAGAAAGAAGGATGCAACAAAAGCCTGGCAAACAATCATCACAATTACACTAAATCCATCAGATTCTGTTGGCATATGCCATGAAGCGTCATGAGAAACCGCAGTTTTCTGTCCCGGGCCCGGTGTGCTGCAGGTGTTAGGTACAACCGCTGAGACTGTCTACCAACAAGACGCCTCATCTTGTTCGTACTCCCTTTTAACATCATCTTGTGCCGCATCCACGTAGAATGTTAGCTACGTAGACCTCCATTTCACCCTGCCTCATGTTTTGATTATAAATATTGTCACATATTTTTCAGAGCATCCAATCTCTTAATGTTATTAGCCTATTTTAGTATTTATATCTGACTCGACTGCCTTGTATTTTCTCTTCCTAGATTAATTTAAATTAAGTTATAGTGAATTATGGAAAAGTACCAGTCAAATACCAGTGGATAAAGAGATAAAAGCGAAGACGATGGCGCTGAATAGGACACACACTGTGAAGTCAACTAAGAGTATTACACAACAGACAGGGTGTCCGGTTAGCTCAATCGATAGGCGGTTGGCTTACCACGGCAACAGCCGGGGTTCGTACCCTGGCGAGGACACCTGGGTTTTACTAATTCCCTAAAAAATTAGTACCTCTGAAGTCGGAGTAAATCTGCCTGCATGGCGAGGGACATCCTGTAATGGGATAAAACAGACTTTACACGCAAAATTCAGCCCCACAAAATTGAGTGGGTGGGACTTCGTCAGAGATCAAAGCTGACGAAAGCGAACGAACGAACGAACACAACAGACACCGTTTTTGGAATCCCCAAGAAAAAAGACAAAGAGGAAGACACAAATATTAGTGGATAAGACAGACTGAAGCAGAGATGAAGGTGATGGGGAAGAAATGGAATGATATTAAAGGATATGACGTCATGGGACGCACAAAAATGGCAGCTTATTTATATTCGAGCCATGGACTAAGCAATGTTTACTTTGAACACCACGATATCTGTTATTGCAGCGAGTTGGCAGATTTTTGAAAATGTATTCAAGGGTTTGAACATAAATGTTTGTTCACAGTTCGTTAACCTTCGCTGTAGATAAAGTCTTTAATTTGATGGCTTCGTGTGACCTTGGTAACTAAGGACCTAACATGTGCAAACGGATGGCATTTTTTTTTTTATTCCTGTGGTGCATCTTCCATCTGATGTTATTATTGTACCCAAGTATTTGACGCGTTGCACCTGTTTCAGATTTGTCCTGTTTATTTTTATGACGCATTATGGTGGTGGTTGTTTCATAATAAAAGTAAACAACAAATCTGAAACAAGTGCAACGCGTCAAATACGTGGGCTCAATAATAACATTCAGACGGAAGACGCACTGCAGAAATAAAAAGCAGAATAGCTCAGGCCAAAATAGCATTTCAGAAAATGGAAAATATCTTATGCAACAAATCTATGTCAACAGAAGTGAGAAAGAGAGTTCATCGGTGCTATATATGTGGCCCTTTTCGTCTTGTCAGACGGCCTAGTAGAGGCTATTGTGTATTTTTTTGAGGTTTTGTTTTTGTCGAACAGCTTCTCTAGTGGCTAATTCTACCAATGTTTGACAAACACACACGGTCACAGAATGAACAAGCCAAGCCCACTGGTCCAAGTCATTTTCACAGCTGGAGAAGTCATTCAGAGATGATTTACAGATATCTCTATATCGTAGTTTATGTCTGCCGATTTGTCTCTTTGCGTGTGTTAGTTCGTCATATAGCATTTGCCTGGGGATGCGCTTTTCTTCCATTCGCTGGACGTGCCCCAGCCATCTTAGTCTTCGGTCTCTGATCATCGACATGATTGTTGGGGTCTTAGCACGTTGCAGGACCGTTAAGTTAGTTATGTTGTCCTGCTATTTGATGTACATTATTTTGCGGAGACATCGCATGTGGAAGACATTTAGTCTTTCTTCCTGGTTTGAGTATGTTGTCCAGGTTTCAGATCCGTATAATAGTGTGCTAAGCACACACGTTTGATATATTAAGAGTTTGGGTGCTATATAGAACCAATTGTTATTATTGCAAAAGTTATTATTAGTATTATTATTATTAATATTAGGGAACTCTTATGTAGAGCTCCGCAGAAGGAGGAAATCTGATAATCGAAAGGAAACCGCGTCAAACAAGTGTCTCGGTCCTTTAGCTTCTGAACAATCGAGGAAGAGGGTTGGGAGTCATGACTCCCGGACGTCGACCTCCTACTCGATTTGAAAGCTCACACCATATTAGACTTACAGAAACTTTAGACTTTAGAACGGCTTAGCGGGCATTTCCATATCACACCACACGTCTGATCAAATCTGACAGAAACATTACTTTTATTTCTTGCTGTTTTTTTTATTAGCAAAATTTGTTTAATATTTATATAATTACGCATTTTGCGCATATTATCTGTACTTTGCAACTTTCATATATATATATATATATATATATATATATATATATATATATATATATATATATATATATATATATATATATATTGCGTTCGCCAGCTTTTACCTCTGACGAAGTCCCTAGAGACTAGGAACTGAATTTTGCGTGTTAATCCTTTTTTCTATGGCAGCCGTGTGCACAGGGGTCCCTCGCCGAACAGGCAGATAACTCCAACTTCGAAGGTACTCATATCTTTTTCCGTCCATGAGTAATTGACGTTTCAAGCCGGGCCTCGCTGCTGAGACTAGGGGTGGTTGCCGCAGAGAGAAATCATAAATAAAAATCCCAACTAGCCGGGATTTGAACCCACAACCTATCTGTCTCTAGGCCGTCTTGCTTCGAGACCAACCAGTCCCCCATTTATGTTGTTGTCTGGTAAATAACTCACCAATAAGGGGCAGTAGACGGTATGAATTTGTTAGATTTGTATTATGGAATGAGAAAAGGAATGCTTATAATAGTGCCAGTAATTATTGTAATTATTGTTTATTTGCCTATCATTTTAGTGATTGTACAGTATCCAATGGTATTTTAATCTTCTATCTGATCTCTGGAATGAGTCAGTGCAGTGCACACACTCTCCGCAGTACCGGAAAAACAACGTGAAACATTTCAAAATGTTAAAAATTACTCTAATTTCAAGAATTTAAAAAAAAAATTTAATTTTGAAATATCTAACTGGCAGTCTTCTCATTCCGATTTTTAAACGTCTGATTCCTTAGCATACCCATCGTTAAAAACGAAGCTACGTTATTTCATCCGTCTCAGATAGGACTAAGTAGTATATCTCACCCACATTGTTGTGAAAGTTCTTTGAAAAATGTCCGTTTCCCTTCTCATTTGAATCGATACAAATTTCAATTTAGTTCCCAGAATAAAGCCCACAGTCATATAAGGTCCTCGCAAACGAACCTTCTCTAACATCATAATTTGAAGCAGTCATTTCTTGTGAACGACACCCCAGAAGAATGTAAAAATGTAAGTAAAACCGTGGATTAGAATATAAACCACGTTTACTGCTTTGATATTCGCCCAAGATTTCAGGACGAGGCGTGTTCGAGGGAAAATCGAATCTTTTGTGTGATTTAGACAACCCAGTTCTGGCTTTGAAATAAATGGTACGTTTCTCACTTTAAGTAGAAGGCAGTGGAAACGTGATATCAGCCAAGCTTCTAGACTACAAAGGGCCCTCTCTTTCTGAATTGCTTACTGAAACTCCCAAGGGGACAACACACCTTTCCCTGATTACGTCTCAATGTAAACCATGCAGAATAGAGTCATTATACTGTGTCTGCATTCTTTCACTGTTAACCTAAAGCAGGTTGAAATAGTAATTAGGGGATGGGGAGAGGGATGAATGCAGTGAATGAGTTGAAAGCTTTGACAATCAATAGCTACTTCTTGCCTCAAGATCAGTGAACCATAGGTGATAAAGATCCTGCTCCACCTTCCACACACAGACTAGAAATCATAAGAGACAGTCAAAGACAGAGGGTGTCTCACTCGCTACAAAACCCGGCATTTTTAAAATGGCATCACCACTAAATACTCTCTCATTCAGAGTATGCCAACATAGAGATTATATATATATATTTCCCCCCATCTATTATGAACTTATGCATACTAGGCTCACAAACAAAAATCGTATTGTGTAGGCACATCAGCCAAATTACATGTATCAGCAGCTAGGCGCGTTAGGTAAAGATTTTAAAACAATTATGTGTCGCACAACACACACTAAATATATAATCTTTCAATTTTCCACACAATGGACCTAAACCTCTTCAAATTTCGTTTCAATTTGTTCATTGGTGTTACAATTATTGAGAAAATATCGTGTTCGGGAACCTATGCCCCACATGTGAATCAACATGAGCCCTCTGTAACGTAAGGTAAAGTACGAAACTTGAACCGGTGTCTTAGCACGCGAGTTTCCACCCAGTTTATGTGCTCGGCCGCCTATCCAGAAATGTTCGGAGATTTCTGGATAGTGTCGCTTCAAGCATTGAAACTCACGATGCGAGGCGACATTCCTCACCTTCCCAGGGTAAAACCCTGGTACCCATTGCTGCCAACGGCTGGGTCGACCGTGGGTGTGCTTTCTTTCCCAACCACTAGTACAATTTACACTGCTCCTAGCCGGAATCGAACACGGGTTGTCCGAACGTCGGTAGTCCAGTCGGGTGGTTCTCCCAACTGTAAACTATGACGTAATATTATTTGGTGTCCAACACGATCCTTCACGAGTAATGATCAGAAGGGCATATGACAAATAACAATATATTGAAGAAATTAAAACCTACGATGAACAGTTCAAACCTTTTTTTTTTATAGGTGCTGCAAAATGTTTTTTGAGGAAAGTTAATCATACGGCTCATCTATACAAGTGGTTGAAATATACACACATACATACTATTCTAGTATATTCTATCCATGGAACCAGTTTCATTGCAGTCCGGAATTCCCCATATCCGCTCCACCACTTGTTACAGCATTTCCCAAAATGCATCGGTAAATTCCGTTAACAGGGTGGCTTAATGCATGTGCTACTCGACTACACAGGCGACGATTCCAAACATTCTTGTCGCCTCTAACAAAATGCGTGGCGGGTAAGGATATCTCTCTTTCTTTTCTCCCCTCACCGTGGGGGCGCAGCTAGCAACATGGGCTACACAAGCATGCCTGTACGCAGACGTTATGCGTAAACTCACGCATCATCATTACGTTGCATGTCTGTATTAAGTTTCAGTTCCCTGAGGTGGTAGATTTTTTTCTCACGGAGAAAGTACAATGGCTCAGCCCCTAAAAAATGGTACCAGAGATTTTGTGGGAAATAAATGCGACCTGGCGAGATATCGACCACGTTACCTAAAAATGTCAAGAAAAAATATGGTCACTATTGGTCGTTTCAAAATATTTTGAAGGTGTTTAAAATTCCATATCTCTGCAACCAATTGATTGATAATGCTGAAATTTTGCATATGGTCTTGTGATTTTTTGGTCCCAAGAAGTACATTCATTTCCTCACCAACAAACGTATAGTTTTAAATATTCTTTATTTGAAGTATACAAATTTAAGGCATTTTGGTCAAACCATATATTTGGAGGAAATACCGCTTCATATGAGTGAGCACCCACGGACTTGTCATCTTGAACGTAATGCGCGCCAATTTCCCTGTTTTAAGCACTAAAAAACACATAAAACGCGTCATAGTTATAATTTTATATCCGGTGCATCCCATTTCCTGTCGTTTTGTTGTGATTTATGTGCAACGGCGTATCCTAATTATTGGGTAATTTCGTTAAATTTGTGATCTGTTAGTCAATGGGTATAAAAGTAAAGTTCCTTACATTGCAATCAGTGGCAATAAAGGTGTATAAATATTTTTGCATAGAAGCTAAGCGTGGAAAACTGTATCGAAGCATCTCAAAGCCAGAAAAGAGAACTATTCACGCATTGGGTATAAGCAAACGCTTTTTCAAACAAGTGCTTAAAGCTAACGGAGTGTCCAGTTCAATCAAGACTAGGACGCTAGGAAGAAAGAAAGTAGTAGATAGTTTTGACAAGGAAGTGATTAGAAGAGCAATTTGTAAAATGTTCGATTCCAAAGAAACTGTGACTTTAAGAAAACTGAAAATTCGACTGAGAGCAGAAAATGACATTGTTGTGTCGAAAACAACATTATGGAGAACTGTTAGAAGCATCGGTTTTACGTTTAGAAAGTACGATAGTGGTAGAAATGTCATCTGCGAGAAGCCGCACTTAGTTTCTATGAGGAGTAAATATTTACGTGAAGTACGGGAAATGCGTAACCAAGGTTATGATATTGTATTTCTAGATGAATCTTGGATAAATTCTCACCACACAAGTGCAAAGGAATGGCAGTTATCAGATGGAAGTATTAAAAGATGTGTACCCACTGGAAAAGGACAGCGTATTATAATGGCACATGCAGGCAGCCGAAAAGAAGGGTTGGTGAAAAATGCAGAACTTATATTCACCTCTAATTATACTGACAACAGGGACTATCACACCGAGATGAATGGCCATATATTTAGAGAGTGGATTGAAAATACTCTTCTTCCAATTCTAGACAGACCATCCTGTCTGGTAATGGACAACGCGTCGTACCACATCGCTGTGGCAGAAGAAGACAAAATTCCTACATCTACCAGTACAAAAGATGTTATAAAGATTGGCTAAGAAAGGAAGGAATTCCATTTAACGAGGGATTTTTGAAACCTGAATTACTGTCACTTGTTAAGAAATCGCAAAAGACCAAAGTATTCCAAATAGACAAAATCATTCAACAGCATGGTCATACGTGCTTGAGACTGCCCCCTTATCATCCACAATTAAACCCCATTGAACTCGTTTGGGCAAAAATTAAAGGGCAGGTGGCAGCTGAGAATACAAGTTTTAAACTATGCGATATAAAAGGACTGACATATGCTGCTCTATCACAGATTGACAAAGATTTTTGGTGCAAATGTGAAGATCATGTCTTAAAAGAAGAAAATGACTATTGGAAAAAATATGGACTATCGTTCATTCAGCCCAGATTAGTAATCAATATGTTAGACTCCTCTGATTCAGAATAAATGAAATAATAATGGACGTTTTTATATGTCCGCATGATCAATCTTTAGCTAAAGTTGATAACGTTTTGAAAATGTAAAGATTCTTGATATGTGTACTGCAGGCATGCAAAGAAACTAAATCACTTTCATATGTCTTGTTTACGTAAAATAATGAAAGTCACATGGAAAGACATAAAACGAACAATGTAGCTCTTTACAGTGAAGAGGATCCCGTGCTTACATCGGACTCTTTAGTCACATGCGTACCCATAAACAATAACTTTGCTTGATATGTCATGCTCGTTATCGCTCGCAACGGATAATTAATTTTTTAAAATGTATTCTTTGTTGTATATTGTTTAAATAGTTTTCATTAATGGAACTGTTTATACGCTAATTTGTTTTAGACCGTCTGTAAAGGCTATAACATTGACATTCTCATAGTATTTTAAAGAAAGTAAACAATAGAAAGTAAACAGTTGATAAACGCCTCCAACTTTCAAGTTGTGTAGAGACGCCTATGTCGAGAAGCTGATTTCCATTAATGTACGGTAAATTATTTTCTCCAGGAGCAAAAAGATCCGTAAATTCACTGAGATCAAAGGAAAGTGCTGCTTCATGATGAAGCATACTTCCTACATCATTAAATTTTGTGAAATCGGTGGGACCTTGGAAAAACAAGGCCAGATGCAAAAAATCAAGTTTGTAAGTGCAGGGAAAGAGGAGATATTTCATGTTAATCGTGAACATTTAGATTTGAAACGACCTATAGCACCATACTTCCCATACATCTGACAAGGCAGGGGAATGAATCTTTTCACTTTAAAAATTATTATTACGTGTATAGGCTGCTAGCTTCTGTCTGCCAGACTACTTGTTTCTCATTGCCTTCCTGCTGCTGTCTGTCTCATTTTGTGAAGTCTGAGTCCCTGATATTATATATTCTATAACATTTGTTTGTGGGTGTTAAAATATAAACGAAATTCCGCAGTAAAACCGCTTTAAAAAAAAAAACAGAATAAATATAGAATTATGAATTGCCCAAATAATCGCTTTTGCGCGAAGCCATGAGACCAAGACACGCAGATCTCCCTTTCCATCCATCTTCTTTAAGAAGTGCACAATATGAACGATAAAATATTACCGGCTATCGTAAAACGAAACATCAAGTCACCTGATCGCCGGGAGCTGTTTCTCCACCCTGCCAGTCTCGTGTTTCCTTCCTGATTTTAATATCAGGTGATGACTGTTGGCAGCTCTGGAAGGAAATTGCTGGAGCTATCTAAGCCATTATTCTAATTCGCACCAGAGGTCTGTTTTGGCAGTTGCAGATAAGGTTAGGGTATCCAGTTGTGAGTTTTATTTGTTCGAGGCTCGGGAGATGGGAAAAAACAGAGTTGTTGAGTCTGTCATTGGGTGTTATTGGGCTTGCAATGTTTGGAGTTTGCTGACGTAAGCAGGTATACTTGCTGCCAAAGAGGTGTTAAACAGTCATAGAAACATACCGTTATATAACTGGGGTACAAAGAGTCTATGCGGTAAAGAAAATATAAACGTCACACACGAGTCTAGACTCTCAATGAAGGAGAAGAAGAAAGAGCTCCGTCAGTCCCCGTCGCGTAAAGAAAATATGGTTTAGTGCCCATTTTATTTATTAACAGCGTAACATTTTTTACTAATCAGGTCCGGGCTTTGTCAGAACCGTTTTTATTTCCATAGAAAAAAAACCTCTGGGTCCCGTTTAAGGCTAGGTCAACTCAGATTTTCTTCTCCGACGTTACAAGGCTAAAACAGATTGGTAGAAGAAAGGAGAACGAAACTCATAAATATCTGTATACCGGTTCATTAACAATTACATTATTGCGGCTCCTTAGACTCTATCGTTGTATTCTCAAACTTTCTTTTTTTTTCACATGTATATGTCTATTGTTATTATAATTATTTGAATTGTTAAAATGTGATATTGGGCTCCTGTCATCCAAAAGTCAGGGATATATGCGGTCAGTGATTCCTGATTCTTCTGTAAGGATCAGCGAACCTAAAATGAAAGACTCAACTCCAACTTCCTTCAAACAACTGGTCTGGCTCTGTGATATATGATCGGAAAGGGAAGGTGTAGCAGAAAATACAATAAAGATGATATTCTAAAACCGGATGTGTTAGGTCGAAATGCTCCTATGTAGCAGCTTAATGTAAACAAAAAAAAAACGAAGCAATTTTGCGTCATCTAACCAAAAGGGCTAGCGTGGAACGGAAGTAACTGCAGTGATACCGCAGAAAAAATGTCATGTCGCTGAATGACGTCATTGATGACGCTTTCACGGTGCAGAGCACTTAAGCCTATATCAACATAAATCTTTATTAAAAAAAAAAATCTTCTTGCCAGCTTTCGCCCGTTAAGTTTCTGCGTGCGTTATGTCGCTAGTCTACAACAAAGTCGTAATATCTGCGCCTTTCTGTCCGACACATCCGTTTTCAGCACAGATATATTTACTTAACAATTTTTCCCAGACATTGGCATTTTACCCTACTTTTATCGATTTCTAAATGACAAGGGCTCTTTACGGCCCATGATTGTACACAAGCCTTCCTGTTGTTCGCCGCTATCCGAGATAGGCATCGGGCTATGAATTATGAAAGATCCAGGTTTTTAGGCAGAAAGTCAATAACAGAACTGATAAATAATTGCCGAGATCGAAAGTTCTGGAGGGACATGATTACCTACGCCAGCAGGCATGGCACTTGATGATGATGCTTCTGTCTAGGAACTCGGTGGTCTTAACGTTAGACGAAGTCTCTGGATAAGAAAGTCTCGCTCTGGTTCGAATATTGTTTTAAAAAAAAGTTAAGTACCCCAGTCACGCTAAGTGACGTATAGGGAATGTGGTGTTAATGATCGTAAATTTTACAGACCTCCAGCACATGATTTTTGGGTAATATGGTCGGTATTACGCCCGTGCCGCTTTACTTTCCCATAAAAATTCCGGAACCCATTTATGGCTGGGTGAACCCGGAGCCGTCGATGGGTTCGAACCCTATCTCTTGTCCTTTATAATCCAGTTCACTAACACCTGAGCTATCGCGGCTCCCGGTTCGAATCTTGGCCCCACCTGAATTGCTTCGTGGCTTTATGCATACTCCCCGGGTATTTGCATAGTGAGAACGATGCCTTTTCAAATAAAGATAAAGAATAGGAAGTCCCGTGTACATTATGCGCATATATTATCGAAAAGCATATGCCAAAATGTCATCGCCCAAGGTAAAAGTGTTGATCAAATCCGACCATGCCGAAAACGGATATGTCGGGTCGAAAAATCATAGTATCACGTGTTTCCATAAACTATTGACAGAACCCATCAACCCCCATTCAACGTTTGGACGTTGAAGAAGAAGAAAAAGAACATATAATCGTTGAAGGTTGATATGATCAACATGAGTGTGTCAACGGCTGGTCGACCCAGCTGGAAAAAAATTGGTTTAAAAAAAAAAAATTTAACCCCCGTCACGCCAAGTGACGTATAGGGTATATGGTGTTAGTGACCATACATTTTACAGACCTTCGGAACATGATTTTTGGTGTAATGCGGTCGGTAATACGCCCGTGCCGCTTTACGTTCCCAGACAAAAATCCGGTACCCATTAAAGGCTGGGTGAACCGGACGCCGTCGGTTGGGATCGAGCCCTACCTCTTGTGCTTTGTAATCCAGTTCACTAACCACTGAGCTATCGCGGCTCCGGGAAAAAATGGAACCGCCACAATAAGTTTGAAAGGTATGAACAGCGAGGAAGAACTCTGTCCTTCATGACTTCAAATTGTAATTCCTCATCATCATCAAGTACCATGCCTGCTGCTTAGGTGATCATGTCTCTCCACAACTTTCGATCTCGACAGTTATTTATCATTTCTGTTGTTGGCCTTTCTGCCAAGCCATGCTCTTAAGCTGTCTGGTATCCTTTCTCCTTGCTTCCTTCTATTCCTTCGTCCCTCAATTTTCTCAGTTGTTACAATATATTCCAGCTATTCTCTTCCCATTACATGGCCAAATATTTACGATTGTTTTTTCATAATATTGGAAATGTAACTCTCTTTTTGCTTTGACCTCTTTCAGAAAGTTCTCTTTACTCTTCTTAGCTGTCCATGGTATTCTCAATATTCTTCTGTAAAACCATATTTCTACAGCCTCCAGTGATTTTCTTGTCTGTTATCTTATTGTCCATGATTCAAATCCATATGTTAATATTGGCTCTACATAACATTTAAGAACTTTGTTTCTTGTTTTCATCTATGACCTAGTTTAGGGGAAAAAAACAGTGTTACATAAAGTGTGGCGTATGACAGACAAGGTAATATGATTAGTAATTTTGTTGTGGGATTGGTGAAGAGAATAAATGTGAGCAACATTAGGCTGGATATTTAAAGCCAGGCGGAGCGAGACCGATCACTACCTTTTTGTCCACAGCAGACCACTTACGACCAACTGGGGATGCAGTTTTAATTGTTACTCTCATGTGACGTTATATGTTTCTGGACATCCTTTAGGATTTATATTGTAAACATTTTCAAATAAAGATATTTATGTACTTTGGTACATAAACACTTTATACATTGTGGCTTTTTACATAGTGTTTTTAACAATGTCTTAATTAGCTGCTTTAAAAAGTTAAATGTTGAATCGTCAATGGTAACTGTCCGCACTGGTTTGCCCAACAGCTTCTCTCATCGCTGGATCTGCCGATATTGAAATAGCAGATACAACTTTAGAATGAACACGACATGTTTTATGTCAAGAGACTTCGTTTGTTTGTTGTTGCGATTGTTTCTTCAATCTGTGCCTTTATTTCTTTATCAAACATTATATATCTCATAAAGCATCTTCTCATGTACTGTGACCACTGGCAAGCTCTTCCTATGTTTATCTCTAATAAAGAATTCACTCAAAGATATCTTGACATATTTGTACTTCCCATTTGGGCTAGCCATATGCTACTTTCCATCTATAAGCTTCCCATCTTTAATCTTCCCATCTGTAAGCTCTCCATCTATAATCATCCCATCTATAAGCTCCCCGTCTATAATCTTTAAATCTATAAGCTCCCATCTATAATATTGTCATTTATATGCTCCCCATCTATAATCTTCTCATTTATAAACACCCCATCTATAATCTCCAAATCTATAGGCCGTTCATATATAATCTTCCCATTATAAGCTCCCCATATATAATCTTCCCATTATAAGCTCCCCATATATAATCTTCCCATTTATGAGTTCCCCAACTATAATTTTCCCATTTACAAGATCCCCATCAACAAGCTCCTCATCTATAGACTCCCCGCCAACAAACCCCCAATCTACAAACTCCCCACCCACAATCTTCCCATCTGCGATCTTCCCATTTACAAATGCCCATCTACTTCCTAAATGCAATTTTCCCATCTACAATTTTCCCCATCTGCAAATTCCCCATCAGCAAACTCTCCATCTACAAATTCCCCACCAGCAAAACTCCTTATTTACAAACTATAAATTCTCCATCAACAACCTTCCCATCTACAATCTCCCCATGTATAATCTTTCCATCTATAATCGTCGCATCTACAATCTCCCAAAGTATAATCTTTCCATCTATAATCGTCGCAGCTACAATATCCACATCTATAGACTCCCCATCTACAAGCTTCCCTTCTGCAAGCGCCCCATCTACAATCTCTCTACCTACATGCTTCCCATCTACACTCGGTCCCGTCTACAAACTCTCCATTTATAAACTACCAATCAATAAACTCTCCATATACAAATTCCCCATCTACAATCTTCCACTCTAAAAGCTTCCCATCTACAAGCTCCCTGTCTGCAATCTTCCAGACTGCAAGCTCCCGATCTATAATCTTCCGATTTACAGCCTCCCCTTCTATAATCTTCCAGTCTGCAAACTCCCCATCTACAAGCTCCCCTTCTATAATCTTCCTATCTATAATTTTCCACTCTAAACGTTCCCCATCTACAAGCTCCCTGTATATAATCTTCCAAACTGCAAGATCCCGATTTATAATCTTCCCACCTACAATCTTCCCTTCTATAATCTTCCCACCTACATCCTCCCCTTCTATAATCTTCCCATCTACAATTTCCCCGTTTATAATCTTCCCACCTACAATTGACCCTTTTATAATCTACCCAACTACAATCTCCCATTTTATAATCTTCCCACCTACAATTTCCCCTTTTATAATCTTCCCACTTACTATCTTCCCTTCTATAATCTTCCCACCTACATTCTCCCCTTTTATAATCTTCCCACCTACAATTTCCCCTTTTATAATCTTCCCACCTATAATTTCCCCTTTTATAATCTTCCCACCTACAATCTTCCCCTTCTATAATCTTCCTATATGTAGGTATATTAACTACAAGTTCCCATCTATAGTTCCCATCTATAATCGCCCCATCTACAAGCTCCTCATCTATAAGCTCCTCTTCTATAAGCTCTTCTTCCTCTTCTTCTACCTTTCAGCTCCCTGTGGAGCATAGGTCTTCAACAAACACTTTCCAGGTCGTTCCATTTCTTGCCATTCTTTTAAGATTATTCGATGTCTTCCCCATCATCTTCATCTCTGCTTCTGTCTGTCTTCTCCAGAATTTCTTGGTCTTCCTCTTTGTCTTTTCCCCTGGGGATTCCAAAAAAGGGCCTGTTGTGTAATACTCTCAGTTGGCTTCCGCAGCGTGTCCTATCCAGCGCAATCGTCTTCGCTGTATATCTTTATCCACTGGTATTTGACTGGTACATTTCCATAATTCTATGTTAGTGATTCTGTGCTGCCATTTCCATCATTTTATTCTGCGTAAGCATCCATTAATGAAAGTCTGTATCTTCATGATTGTCAATTTTGTTGTTCTCCATGTTTCACAACCATATAATAGGACTGACTTAACATTGGTGTTGAAAATTTTACTTTCTTCTATAAGCTCCGCATCTACAAATTCCCCGTCCATAAATTCTGTGTCTGTTAGTTTCCCATCTATAATCTCATCTATCTACAAGTTCCCCATATATAATCTCTCCCATCTATAATCTCTCCCATCTATATACTCCCCATCTACATACTCCCCATCTACAAGTTCCCGTCTTCAGTCTTCTCACTTATATTTTCCCCATCTACAAACTCATCATCTACATTCCACCCACTCCTATCTAAAAACTTCCTTGCTGTGACCTAGCAGTGCAATATTAAACTAACATCGTTGACTTTACTTTTTTTTCCCATCAAGATCATCGGTTATTCACTTTCTTCGGCGCCCCCTCCCACTGGCCCAAGAAATGGGTATTTCGAGAATACATTTTTGTTCTTACTTCTAATGGATTGATGAAAGTATTTCTTTCACAAAACTTTTTGCTGGAGTTTGTGGAAAAGTAAAATTGTTGGGACAAAAACTCTATGTCTTACGATTCAATTACAGTGTGACTATAAAGACAACATTCACCACTCCGTGCATGGAAACCTCACATTCATCTTTCAGTTGTTGAGAATAATAAATAATGAATCAATTGGCATCTTATAATAGCAAAATTTTAATTACACGCTGTACTTTAACAAAACTGACGGAAGTAGAACTCTTCAATCCAGAGAAATAACAAACCACAAATATCAACAATATGATTTTTTTCAACCCAGTTCATTGAACTACGCGTTGTGTTATTTTTCCCACGGCTATTAAATCAGTCTTCCTCTTATCTCCTTCCAATTGCCTCTTATGATTTTCTATGTAGTTCCTTGCTTTGAGGCCCTACCTGTTCTAAAATAAAGGGAGGCTTATTTTATTCAAAACGATAAAAAAGCACCACACAGACTAAAGTCACCTGTCAAGGAACACCGTTCGTCACATCAGGTGTGAAATCTGTGGAACACCGTTCGTCACATCAGGTGTGAAATCTATTGAGGAGACACCTCAGTCAATAGAAATACACTGAGGTGTTTCTAAATAGCCCTGGTAGGTGGGGCTGACAACTATATAGATGGGGACTCTTCTGGCTGGAAAGAGTTTATTTTTTAAAGAAGGCAAATAGTAATGTATAGTAATATGAACGGAAAGTTTCCGACGCGACAGATCAACAACTCATTTCAGGGGATGAGGTATGTTTACGACACTCGGAAAAGTCCACAAATAATCGACAGGAAAAAAAAAACAAAGAACGAGAGACAGCCTGAAGCAGGATCGAACTCGTAATCCTTGACACGGCTCCTTGTCATGAAATACTATGTTTTACTGTACATTCATGGCTAAGGAACCTAAAGATGTTGATATCACTTGCGCTGTCTTTCAAGCATGTGCACTCATGACTATTGTGTAGGGTAATGAACACATCTCGGAAATAAATACATAAATCTATATATTCCTATTAATAGAACTGGAGTCGTCAGTCGCTGGACACTGCGGGATTTGCTGAGGAGGGGATCTGAGCACCTATGGACAGCTTCAAAGTGCAATGATTATGACCCGCGAATAACTCGCTAAATCAATTCCTATTAAGACAAGCATCTCCCGCAAAGGGTAGGGCTGAATACTTGCGTTGCAGACAAACATTTATAGTACGACACAGCACGAATAGTAGTTTCCAGTGGCTTATAATGAAGGCCAAAAAATAAATAATAAATGAATATTATTATGAATGGTCTGTCAGGTCGGGTAATTTTACCTGCTACTGTATGCAGTAAACAGTACAACCTGTGGCTGCCTTGCACGTAAGCTCGGGAGAGTAAAAGTCTAAGGGAGGATACCCCGAAGTAAAACAACCCCACTGCCTTGTGGGTGAGACTTTTTAGTGAAAGGCTATCGGAGCCAACCGTAAACAAACCGACGGAAGGCAACGGCGTCGTAATTTCTTTGTACAGTTATGAATCGTCACAATATTAGAAATCACGGCAACAACGTTAAGGGGGATTGCAATGAAAAACCTCTTTTTGTAGGGGACATCATGTGCTACAGGTGATACCAGATCGTCATCAAGCTACTGTAAGCAAAATAAAGATAAAACAGACTTTAAAGATAGGTACTTGGAATGTGAGAACACTCATGCAGAAGGGTAAGCAGGAAAACATCAGACAGGAAATGAAAAGAATAGGTTTACATCTACTGGGACTTTGCGAAATGAGATACACTGGGTCAGGGGAGATATATTCTGATAAATATAAAATAATCTATTCTGGAGGTACTGAACACCAAAGAGGAGTAGGCATCATCTTGGATGCAGAAAGTGCAAGAACAGTGAACGGCTTTTACCCAATATCTGACAGAGTCATTTTAGTGAAATTGAATGGAAAACCAATAGATATAAATCTTATACAGGTTTATGCACCAACAGCAGACAGTCTAGAGGAAACAATTGATATATTTTATGACGAGTTAAATGAGGCACTTCGTGAATGCAAACCACATGAAAACACCATAGTTCTAGGGGATCTTAACGCAAAAGTAGGAAAGGAAAGAGTTGAAGAAGTAATTGGTCATTATGGCTTAGGCGAGAGGAATGAAAGAGGTGAGAAACTTAATGACTGGGCAAGAACACACAACATGATGATAGGAAACACCTGGTTTAAGCAACATCCAAGACGCCTGTGGACATGGAAAAGCCCAGTGGACACGCACGTAATCAAATTGATTACATAATGATAAGCAATAGATTTAGAAACGTCTGGTGTATGTGAAAACTAGACCAGGGGCAGATTGCAGTAGTGATCACGTACCAGTTGTGGGAAAGCTTAGAGTAAAATTAAAAGCAACAAAACGAGCCTCAGTTAACATCAAGTTACATTTAGATTTACTCAAATCAGACAAGAAGTTGCAAGACAAATATAAAACATAATTCAGAACCGGTACAATGCAATAGAGAAGATACAAAGCATTGATGAACAGTGGGAAATGCTAAAAGAATCAATGCAACAAACATAAAAAAGTGCACACCACCAGTACAAATTCAAGAAAGAGATGGATGACAGATGACATTTTGCAGCTAATGGATACAAAAAGAAGAAATAAAGAAAATAAAGATAAGTATAAGAGATTAAATAAAGAAATTGTAATAAAATGCAATGAAGCTAAAGAAGCATGACTAAAACAGAGATGCAAAGAGATTGAAGTGTAACAAAAAGGAGATGCCAACGATGGACGAACAGAAGCAAATATTAAGGATAATGGAGAAGGAGCAGAAATACTCAAAGAAGAAGTGGAAGACGCTTTGCGCAATATGAACGCTGGAAAAGCTCCTGAACCAGATAATATAACTAAAGAAGAGATTGAAGCCATGGGTGATTTTGAAATAAAAACAATAACAAAAATATTGAATGATATCTACAGCAGCGGATATATACCAGACGACATGCTCAAATCAATATTCATAGCCCTACCAAAGAAATCTGGTGCGATTCAATGCGATGATCATCGCACAATAAGCCATATGAGTCACATGACTAAGATATTACTAAGAATCATCATGCGAAAAGTGCGAAACAAAATCAGTCCAGAAATTAGTGATGAACAGTGTGGTTTTGTTAGAGATAAAGGAAGAAGCAATGTCATATATATCATAAGATCTTTAGTAGAAAGAGCCATAGAGGTTAAAAACAGATCTATACCTATGTTTCATAGACATTCTAAAGCATTTGACAAAATAAAGCACCAAGAAATAATCAAAATTTTAGAAAGCATAAACGTAGACAGCAAAGATCTAAGAATAATAAAGAACGTGTACTGGCAACAAACAGCGGCCATAAGAACTGGAAACCAAATGGGAATGTTCCAACAAATAAAATAGGGTGTTAGGCAAGGTTATGTGCTGTCACCAGATTTGTTTAATATTTATTGTGAGATTATTTTAAGATCCATAAGGGGCATGTCTGGAAAAACAATCGGAGATAATAATATAAATAATGTAAGGTATACTGATGATACAGTCTTAATCGCTAAGAGTGAAAATGAGTTACAAAATATGTCAGACATTATAGTGAAAGAAAGCAAAAATAAAGGACTCAACTTTAGTAGCAAAAAGACAAAAGTAATGGTAACAATAAAGAAAAAAGACATCACCTCAGTGGAAAATAAAAACAAGTGGAACAAGAGAAAAGAGGCAGAATCAGATCAAGACTAACATGGACGAGTAACATTAAAAGATGAACAAGTCAGCCTATGACAACCTGCACTATCAAAGCAAGAGTCAGAGCAGAATAGCACTCCATGGTAGCCATCTTTCGATGCGGAGACAGCACTCAGTGATGATGATGATTTCCTCAATCCGACCAATTCGATGTATCGAATGTTTTATACATCGTGAGACTGTGAAATTGTACAGTGAATGTTTCAGTTTTATGTTTTTTTTGTTTGTTTAAACTTTTGTAGTTACCAGGAAGAAAAATAGAAGTATTATAAGGGGTGGAGGGAGAAATAAAAATCAACAACAGGGCAACATATATATATAAATTGTCAGACATTGGAAAGCGTAAACCACTATCTATGTCTTGGTAGGAACAGAGATTAAGTAGGTGAAACAAAGAAAGAGATCAGAAACAGAGTAGCACAAGCACATTGTATAAACCTGGACAAAATATGGTAAACAAAAATACTGAGCAAGAAATCTAAACTTAAAATATTAAACTCAAATGTATTATCAAACTGTACCTACGTATTTTAAAGCTGGAAAACAACATACGAGATTGAGATAAAATGAAACGCCTTTGAAGTCAAATGCCTAAAAAGAATACTCTATTTACAATGGAATGATTTCAATACTAATATAGAGATAAGAGAAATGGCCAAACAACTAACGATCTCATCTACAATCAGAAAGAGAAGATGGACATGTGTCAGATATTTGTTGAGAAGAGACAACAAAAGAATTATAAAGCAGGCTCTTCTTGTGAAACATCAAGATACAGGAAAAAAGGAAGACTTAGAGACACTGAAAATAACACTTTTAAGAGAAGCAGAGTTAGTAGGCATAGACTTATTAGATAAGATCTAATATCTCGTCAAGAATAGAGATGGATGTCGAAAAAGAAAACTAGGAGTCCTATGCGACGTGTAGCGGCGATGGAAGGAAAAAGATGAAGATTAATTCAATTACAGTTCTGCTTGTTACATTACTGTAATACAATGTCTACTATTACAATACTACTGTTTCAATACCACGCTAAAAAATACAATGCTACTATTATACTACTCAATATTGTAAACCCTATAATGACCGAAATATACACTATATAGTAAATGCTATAGAAATATCTTGTTTTATCTTAGGAGTTTTGCGTACTTCTTGACGATCTATTCAAACTCAGGCTATATCTTCGAGGTTATCTCTAGAGCCTGCTTTGGGGTTTTGCCCATGCGCATTTTTCTGATATTTCTGAAAGAAACTTAAAGATATTGTTCTATCTATTTTTATTTAAGATTTTGTAAGCTGACTTCATAAGAGAGTCTGGAATCCTACTCTGATTGAGACTTGATCGCAGAGAGAGAGAGAGAGAGAGAGAGAGAGAGAGAGAGAGAGAGAGAGAGAGATATTTGCTGTTGTTTTAATGTCCACATTTGTCCAAGACTCAGGGCACATCTATTGGTAATGTAGTTAGCATTACACTAAGCCGTCGTAAATAAGATTTTGGTAGCTATCTTTAGAGTTTGAGCGAACACCAAAGCCAGGCCGGCGGGAGTAAAATTAATTCGTCACATTTGGAAAATACAAGGGAGGCAATCTGATCAACGTGTGGATATATATTAACTTCTGGCTACCGGAACTATCTCGAAGACTTAGTGGTTAGTATGTTGGCTTCCTGATCAGAAGGATCGGGGTTAGATTTTCAGAAATATATTTTTTTTCTCAGATTGACTAGGTTCTTGGGTTCACCCGGCCTCTGAAAAAGAGTACTAGAGATTTTTCTGGAAAAGCATTGGACGATACCGACCAAATCACTCAAAAAATGTGTCGCTTTTCAAGGAGAAGATATGGTCGCTAACAACATAGTCCCTTTACGAATACCAAGACGCCAGGCCCGGCTTGAAACGTCAATTACTCATCGACGGCAAAAATATGGGTACCTCCGAAGTCGGAGTTATCTGCCTGTACGGCGAGGGACACCTGTGCACATGGCTGCCAGGGAAAAATGGATGAACACGCAAAATTCAGTTCCTAGTATCTAGAGACTTCGTTAGAGGTAAAAGCTGGCGAACGAAAAAAAAACACAAAAAAACTTTACTTACCTATACTTAGAATATCTGTTTCTCTTTTGTTGCTGTAATAACTCCTCCTCCCCCCCCCTTTCCCATCACTATACTCGGGCAGTTGTTTTTTAGCATTCGGGTATAATTCCTGAGCGCACAAGAAATATCAGCATAAAGCATGAACTCCGCAACACCGGCGATACTCCTTGGGACAATTGTAAAAAAAGTTATTAATTTCTGTGGATATCGTAGAAATGCGTCCTTTCTGTTCTGAAATGTGACCTGGGGGGGGGGGGGGGGGGGGGGGGGGGAATGGTTGGTCTCGAGGTAAGACGTCGATCTCGAAACAGAGAGTTTTTTAGTTGAAATCCCGGCATGCTATTTTAGGTTTGTAATTTCTCTCTGCTGCGAACACCCCTTGTCTCAACAGCGATCACCGGCTAGAATGTCAATTACTCATCAACGGAAAAAGTACGAGTACCTCTGAAGATGGAGTTATCTGCCCCTGTATGGCGAGGGACCCCTGTGCACACGGCTGCCAGGGATTAACACTCAAAATTAATTTCCTAGACTCTAGGGACTTCGCCAGAGGTGAAATCTATCGAAAAGCCCGACACCCACCCCCCCCCCCAAAAAAAAATAAATAAAATAAAAATAATATAAAATATAAATAAATAATAGGTAAATAAAATTTGACCCGAACTGCTGCATTTGGGTTACTATTTTTTTCTGTTCAAATGTATTTTTAACGCGGAACCTCAATTTTATTGTTTATTGCCAATTGTACTAGTTACAAGAGGCTATAAGAATAAGCAAATTAAGACACCCATTAAACATCAAGATCAAAGATAAAGAAATAAAACAAGTAGAGGAATTCAAGTATTTAGGCACAATGTTTGCAGAAGATGGAAAACTAGACAGAGAAATTGACATGAGAATACAAAAAGCAAATGCTGTCACATACCAGCTTTCACCATTGCTAAGACATCCAAACATTTCTATGCCAGCTAAACAACAAATGATAAATAGCATCTTCATACCAACTTTGTGCTATGAAAGTCAAACATGGACCCTTACTAAATCACATTTAAGAAAGATCAATACATGTGAGATGCGTTGCTTGAGAAAAGTAACAAACAACACAAGAAGAGATAGAATACCAAATGAAACCATAAGAAAAATAGTAGGAACACAACCCTGCAAAGAATATATAGAACAACAACAACTTAAATGGTTTGGCCACCTGGTCAGAATGAATCCTCACCAATCACTATCAAGGGCGTTCTTCTCGAGAATGCATGGAAAAAGACCAAGAGGAAGACCAAGAAGAAGATGGATAGATGCAGTGACAGAGACATGTAACAACAAAGGAAAATCACTAATTTAGACAATTCGAGCAGCTCAAGAACGACAAATGATATAAACCACGACACCTTTTTGGTATCAGTGAGAAAGAGAAAAGAAAGAAGCAGCAGAAGTACTAGTTACTCATTTCATCTAGCTTTATATCAGGGGTCACTAGAAAATCCAGTTCATCTCAAACGGGAAAATAACCTGCTTAATAAAATATTTGGTGGTTATTCTTTAACACAATATTTGTCTGGTTGTATTTTCTTTAACACAATATTTGTCTGGTTGTATTTTCTTTAACACAATATTTGTCTGGTTGGTTATTCTTTTAGCAAAATGTTTCGTACAGTAAATATTTACACGAACACGGTATTAAGCATTAATTTGATAACTCGTTTGTGATAATCGTATTTTGAAAAGATGGAATTTCCAGAATGAATCGCTTCTCGTTCTCTCGTGTCCAACACGTAGCTGGCGGTAACGTACATCCAATTGTCTCGCTGCCCATGTGGCCTAGCCTCAGAACTGCGGCAACTTTTTTTTTCCTGGGATTCAATCAGCTCCTAAAATTGTATACTGGAGACTTTATCAGTAGAAGTAGGCGGCCTGGGGTGGTAGTGACCACATTACCCACAACATTTTTTTATGCCCACAGAAAACAGCGGGCATTAAATTACTGTTCTGTTCTGTTCATGTAATCAGTATCACTGTAGTTGGGAATTCCCCATATTCGCTCCACTCATGTTACAGCTCCCATCAACGCGCGCTGTTAAATTCTATTACCGTGCAGTCCTGATCTCAGTGAACATGCGACGTTTCCAAACGACTTACGTTGAATAGAGTGTGCACAGTTTCCTCGAAAACACACACTTAAATCAAAGCAACCAAAACGGTTTAAGTCACTTCGCTAATCTTAGCAAAAACAGGACGACAAAGCCAATTTGATTTTGATTTCTTTGTTAGCGGTTGTAAGGTGGAACTCCACAGCGAGCCAAGGCGGCTGCGTGGGCGACAATTTCAAACGACATAACCGAAGAAAGAGTGTCCACAGTCGCTTTCAACTCCACTTCAGTCGAATAAATCGAAACGCGAGTTATAATTCATATTTTCACATAGAGTGATGGGTCGTCTTTACTTTTTTTTATTGCACCTGAACGAAAAATGTGTGTTTTTTTTTTTTTTAAATAACTTCCGAGCAAGAACTACGTAAAATTCTTCGCTTTTTCTACCTTTCAGCTCCCTGTAGAGCATAGATCTTCAACAAACACTTTTCAAGCCGTTCTGTTTCTTGCCATTCATCTCAGGTCATTCCATGTCTTCCCCATCATCTTTATCTCTGCTTCCGTCTGTCTTCTCCAATGATATTTTGTTCTTCCTCTTTGTCTTTTTTTCCCCTGGGGATTTCACAAAAGAGGTTTGTTGTGTAATACTTTCAGTTGGCTTCCGCAGTTTGTGTCCTATCCAGCGCCATCGTCTTCACTGTATCACTTTATCCACTGGTATTTGTTTGGTACTTTTCCATAATTCTGTATTAGTGATTTTTTCCTGCCATTTCCATCCTTTTAAATGCGCAAGCATCCATTAATGAAGGTCTGTATCTTCATGATTGTCAATTTTGTTGTTCTCCATGTTTCACAGCTATATAATTAGATACTAACATTTAGCTGAATAATATGTCTAAACAGAAAAAGTCGTAACTATCCACTTTAGTGCAGACACAGCTCTCATCCTTTCGAACCCACGGATCATGTATTATGATATGAATGCTCTGGCTTGACAACATTACCTCTATAACATCAATTTATCAGCAACTTTGTATATGGGATCATAACCAAATAAAAAAAAAACATGCAACTTTTGCTTACTTTCAAAGAGTGAGCAATGCACTGATTCGTAAGTAGTAAATAAACAGACAAGCAGACAGGCAGACAAGTGGATGGATGGATGGATGGATGGATGGATTGATTTATCATTTATATGTATTTATATAACTGGGAAAATTCAGAGACGAAGAGATAGAGGAAAGCAAAGAGAAAAGATACCAAACAACTTAAGAGAATGGCTTGGCAGGAGGTCAACAACAGAAATGATAAATAACTGTCGAGATCGAAAGTTGTGGAGAGAAATGATCACCTACGCCAGCAGGCATGATACTTGACGATGATGGTATTTGTTCATTTCTTGACGTCTACATTAACGGGTGAAAAGAATGCAACAATCAACTCACTATCTCCATTAATCTTCTGCTTCAGGCTCCCATTATTTTCCCCACGAAAAGCATTGAAATTATTTGAACAACACACAAAACAAACCATGGAGCATCTGCGACAGGTTCCCGCTAACAATGAGCGTCATGGGACGATTCATTCCAATGTTTAGCCTTCTGAGACTAACAACCCGGACGTGAGGAAGAACTATCACGTTCAGTATAGCAAACTTTCATTCATCATTTGCTCTCCAGCGTTAATGTGAAGAGATAGTTTGCAATCTTTAGCTCTCTGGTTGACCGCTGCTATTGCTGGCATGTTTTCGATTGTTTCTAATATCCTGTTTATTGATTTCATTTTTGTGTAGTGTTTATTGATCATCATCATCAAGTACCGGGCCTGCTGGCCTAGGTGATCATATCAATCCACAACTTTCGATCTCGACAGTTATTTATCATTTCTGTTGTTGGCCTCTGCCAAGCCATTCTCTTAAGCTGTCTGGTATTTGTTTCTATTTGCTTCCCTCTATCTCTTCGTCCCTCAATTTTTCCAATTGTTATAATATATTCCAGTTGTTCTCTTCTCATTACATGGCCACAAAATGATGATTGTTTCTTCCTAATATTGGAAATTAGCTCTCTTTTTGCTTTGACCTCTTTCAAAACATTTTCATTACTCTTCTTAGCTGTCCATGGCATTCTCAACATTCTTATGTAAAACCACATTTATACAGACTCCAGTGTTTTTCTTGTCTGTTGTCCTATTGTCAATGATTCCCATCCATATGTTAAGCCTGGCTCTACATAACATTTTAGAACTCTCTTTTTTGTTTCTATTGTCAATATTGTCTTGTTTATTTATAGTTGTATGGATTGTACTTAGTTGTTTCTCTCTAGTAGCGTGACCGTTGTACCTGTTTCTAACTTATAGATTATAGAGTAGGGGAGATCCCTAAACGTATTCATCGTCTCTTTTTAAAAATAATTTTGGCTGTTAAGTTTGATCCCGCCATGTTTTTTGTTAATGCCATATCGGTGATATTTATTTCATTGATTGTTCTAGAATCTATCATCTAAGTTTGGTAACAGCAGCTCAATGTTGGGATTAAGAGAGCTCATTTTTCTTCTTTTGTGATTGTTCAGTCATTTTTTTTATTTGGGTCGATTTTTAGCCTGATATCATCATCATGTGCTATGCCGGTTGGCGTAGGCGATCATGTCCCTCCACAATCTTCTATCTACAGTGCATGTGATTTGTCATGATTATTCCAGGCAATTTAAGAAGGTAGTTTGCCATTCCTTTCCTTCTTTGCAGTGACTGTACTAGTCGGAGATAGAAGCCATTGTCTCTATACATGAGATCCTCTGCCTGCCATCGCGGTGTGGGGACCATAACCGGCACTACTTGTCGGGTGCTCCCACAACACCATCCACCACCTGCTCCAATGGCTTCACATAACCCTGATAGGGGGCTAAACGGGAGCTCCACCTTGCCCAGGGGTGTCCCGAAGACTAGCGGAGGAAAGGAAACGTCTTACTCCTCCTTTGGTAGGGCAGAACTCTACTCCGCTAATAACCTGATATAACCCAAAAATAAAATCATATTTTTTTCCCTTTTTTTTTAAACACAAGAAATGACAAAACAGCACGATTAAAGACGTCCAGTAGTTTCGATTGAAAATTTAAAAAAAAACATTATTCTGGAGTTTCGAATGGGGACAAATAAAAGAAGGATAAAAATGTTCAGATATTTAAATATAAAAGTTAGATTAGAATTTATGCTTAAACGAATAGATGGAATCCTTGGTCCATGATATACTCCAGTTTAGTTTGAAGGTGAAAACGATACATATTGTCCCATAGCAGTCGTGTAATGATGTGCTAGTGACTTCACTCAGTTATTTAGGCATTTGCAGGTCATCATCATTGCACTCCCAACATGTCCATAGGTGCTCAGATAGGCCCTCTTCAGCAAGTCCCGCAGTGCGCAGCGACTGACGACTCCAGTTCTGTGTTGGTTGATTAGTCTTCTTACACATCCACTATGTTTTTCGTTTCTCACTGTGCCCATCCTAACTCCCAATTCCCATCTCCTTCATCCGAAAGAGTGACGTGGACTCACGGTTGTCGAGTTCCTGTGTCCTTCCCACTTCCCGGAGGGTATTGATGATGTCCGCCCGATCCATTGGTTGACCGTCTACACTGACAGCGCAGATAGACAATCTGTCCGCTCTTTCTTTTCCCCGTACTCCAGTATGTCCAGGGACGTAGACAAAGGTGACCTTACGTATTTTTGACTTCTGCAATGACTCTATCCATTGCATTCGTACAAAGCCCGCCTCCACTTTTCTTATCATGCCTATCGAATCACTCAATATACAGCCCTTGGTGTAGTCTTGTGACTCTAACCAGATGAATGCCGTGGTCACCGCCATCATCTCCATCGTCATGTTACTCGTGGTCATAACGTATGCACCACTGTCTTCCTGAACTATTCTGCTTGCCGAGTGTGCTGTAAATGCCCCAAAACTCTGTTGGTGTCGTATTACAGATCCGTCTGTATAGATGACTGCATCTTTCTCATCGGTGTTATCCCCGATGAGACCGTTGACCTACCATTGGCCACGACTGAGTTCTGTTTCCTACATTTCCTGTCGAGTGTGACAATACATGAGAATGGCCCCCTGAATGACGTAGGCACCGGTATCCACTCCTCGCCAGCGTTGATTTGGGTTAGTCCACAGACCTGTTTGGTGATATCTTCTCCTCGGCCTGCCCATGATTTGCCTCTTTTTAGCCTGATACCCTTCCCTGTTTTGAGCTCATGATGCAATGGATGCTCTTTATCTGCACTTATTTTCAGGCATGCTCGTGCCCTCCAGATCTTGATCCTGTCATCTATGGTTGGAAAGTCAAGAAGATACCTCATTGCTACACAGGGAGTGCCCCTCGTACACTCCAAGATAATCCGCATAGCTTCATTCTGTATAATCTCCAGCTTGTCAATTTGCGTCGTCCTGACAGTAAGAATTGCCAGGGAAATTACCAGGGCATTGCATTAACCATTACGCCCCCGATATCTCATTTGAAGATGATAGTAACACATTTTTATTCCGAAGAAGAGTTATAATGGGAGTTATAGTAGAGCATACACGTGCGCATGTATTTGAATATGTGAAAGTTACAAGAACATTATTGATTATAATCTGACATCTTGATTCGTGTTCAACCAATTCTATACTATGAATTAGGTAATAGCACATACAAAAAAATATTTGGGGCAAGTATATATTCTTTGTTCTCAAATTACTTGAACTTTCTATTACGAGCAACTTGCAAGTAAAGATTGTTTCTTTGACAATGTGTTGGCAGTGTTGTGTTGCACACTCTTCTGGCTCCATATATTCATTGGCAAAAGACGAAAGCTGAAACTCTACACCAGGCTGTCAATAATTCTCTAATTTGCTGGTTGTGTGTGTGTGTGTGTGTGTGTGTGTGTGTGTGGGTGTGGGTGGGTGTGGGGGTGTGTGGGGGTGTGTGTGGGGGTGTGTGTGGGGTGTGGTGTGGTGGGGGTGTGTGGGGGTGTGTGTGGGGGTGTGTGGGGGGGCGTGTGGGGGGGCGTGTGGGGGGGGTGTGTGGGGGGGTGTGTGGGGGGGTGTGTGGGGGGGTGTGTGTGGGGGTGTGTGGTGTGTGTGTGTGTATAAATAAATAAATATATTTTCTCCACCTTTCCTTTCATTTCTTTTTGTTTAACTTCATTATAGAATCCATAGACAGGAACGACAAAATATTTTATTTTAAAGTTTAATTATCCAAACAAACTAAAACATGTGAATTGTAAAAAAACAACATGAAAAAAAAAAAAACATTTGGCAATGAATAGAAGTGGAAAGCTATGGCATCACGGAACTTCCTGTGGTTAAAACGAAAGTTTGGCACGGATATGAAGTACCATGCAATTTCTGTAGTGGGAAAACTTAATTGCTTCAACATGGAATGTCACAAGCATTTAAATCATTATTGGATATAGCACGCATACGTTATGATATGTTGGTCATGCTATCTAAATAATTAACATTGAAAACGTTGCAGGAAACAGATGATTAACTTTGAGAAAACATAAGTAAAGTTTTATTAAGAGGATTTCAGCATCAAAGGAAAAAAAATTTGAGAACTTTTAAAACTAGCCCACATGTTTAATTACTCAGCCCCACTACATCTTCTTTATCATAACTTATCATTATTACTCTATGTTTCTTTCCTTTTTTCTGTGTTTACGTTTCTTTATTTGCGTATGCTTCGTGATTTTCATCTTTTTTCCAAATTTCTTTTTATTTTCTTCTTCTACTGTTTTTTTTTCGGTCTTCTTTATTTTCTTCTTCTTATTTTACTTCTACTTTCTTGTAAAGGTCTCAGCCGATACTGCGGATTTCGTATATCTGATCTGAATCCGTATTTAGTGCTTTCGCTCCCGCTGGAAGGTCGTATTGAGATCTGAACTACTATGAAGTCGTCCGTATTGCAATGAAGATTATCTGTCGATTAAACATAGGCTTTTCTATTATGTTTCTTCTTCATCCTTTTATTTTTCTGATTTCACATATATGTTATTCTTTGTCGACTTTTTCATCCTCTTATTTTTATGATTTCACATATATGTTATTCTTTGTCGACTTTTTCATCCTCTTATTTTTCTGATTTCACATATATGTTATTCTTTGTCGACTTTTTCATCCTCTTATTTTCCTTATTTCACATGTATTCTATTCTTCGTCGTCTTCTTCATCCTATCCCACTTATTATTCGTATGCTCATTAAATTAGACTTGTGTTATTATATAATCTGTCTCACTCGCTACAGAACCTAGCATATTTTTATGATTTTACCACTAATGAGGATATTGCTAAGATATTCTGAAGCGGACTCACCTCATTTTGTAAAACAAAATATGACAATATCATAACATAGGCTGGAAGTGTCCATCATTTGTATCCGAAAGAGATAACATTTATTGAGGAAAAGCCGTGTTCCGTAGAGAGTGAGAAACCCCATATAATGAGTCGCGTTCGGAAATATAAAACTGAAGATTTGAATCACCAAAAATGAACATTCCAACAAACATTTTTGTTCCTTTTAATTTAAATGGCGGTCTTGACAAATCAGTAGCACTCTTCACAGAACCAAGTACACATCTTTATCTAGGTAGGATTGTCAACATCATAAATCGTGTTTCATTTCTCTATCTCTGGTCGGGTTTGAAAATTTAGACAAAAATTAGATTCGTTCAGCGGCCTTGAAGTGTAAATAATAGCAGAGGTTCCCAAACCTTAAATCTTTCTCTTTCTTCTTTCTTCACATCTTGTACCCATTTGGATGTTGATGTGATAAAAGAAAATTCTGGTTCTCGCCCTTTTGGCATTGCCAATTGATGTAAATATAATGTATTTCCACTTAACATGCCAACGCCATGACTGATATATTTCCTTGTCTTTTGACCATCATCACGATAGGTGAACGATGATAAGTGGCATTCCTATCTTTTCCCATTATAACAAAATGGAAGATATTAACGCTGAACGCGTACTCGGCAGCGACAATGAGGGAATCCAGGATAATTGATTTAAAGCTGTTCAATTCTTGTCAGACTAATATGTAATCTATACTGGGAGCAAACAGCAATAATAAAATATAACAAAGAGAACTCTACACACATTGATATAAAAATAGGAGTAATACAGGGATATATCCTCTCACCAAGTTTGTTCAATCTATATACACTGAATACAAATTTAAAAACATCACATAGATGCCAGACCTAAACATTAATGGAAAGATAATCAATAACCTAAGATATGCTGATGATACTGTACTACTAGCAGAAAATCCTAAAGATCTGCAATAATTACTTAATGAAATAAACACAATAAGCAAAAAATATGAACTAGATATGAAAATCAAAAAGACTTATACTATGATCATAAACAAAGAAAATACTCAAAACCCACAAGTTGATATCAAAATTGAAGGAATAGACCTGGAGACAGTTCAGAACTACAACTACCTTGGACATACTATAACCAGTGATGGAAAATGTACAAGTGAAATAAACAAAAGAATAGGAATGGCAAAAAGTAATGTTAATGTCATGAAGAACATACTAACATCAAAACAAATAACACCAGGGCTAAAGCTAAGAATATTAAAATGTTATGTCTTCTCAACATTCGTATATGGTGCAGAAACATGGACATTAGACAAAAATATAGTACAGAGAATTGAAGCCCTTGAAATGTGGATATATAGAAGAATAGGTAAAATTGGATGGGAAGAAAAGAAAACAAACGATGAAGTCTTAAAACAACCAAAAATGAAAAGAGAACTACTAAACACAATTCAAACAATACAAATGCGATTTTTGGGCCATGTTAAAAGACACAACAGCCTACTAAAAGTGATCCTGGAGGGGAAAATGCAAGGTAAAAGAAGCAGAGGCAGACCAAGACTAACATGGACGAGCAACATCAAAAGATGGACAAACCAGCCTATGACAACCTGCACCATCAAAGCAAGAGACAGGGCAGAATAGTGTTCCATTGTAGCCAACCTTCTTTGCGGAGATGGCACTCGATGATGATGAATTCTTGTCAATAAGATCTACATTTTAATGTTGAAGTTTGGTTCAGGCACCAACACACCGTCTACTTTTAACAAAAAAATATTGTTCAGCCGCCCATAGTTCTTCCAAATGCAGAACTTGAACAAGGTGTCTACTTGTATTTATCCGCTGTGATATAACTATCACATCTATTTGCTTTCAATTCAAATTGGCATTTTAGACTTCCGGTCAATATGGCGGATAGGAGGCATGAACCGTTATAGGCTGTGTCTGAAAAGTGTTCCTTTTTGCAGTTTCCTTTTATTCCAAGTCCGGTTTGCTGCTGGAGCCTCGGGATTAAGTGCTCTGTGCACACCGTGAGCTATGCGTTTCATCAGTTTTGATCGTCTTTGGATATTCCGAATGCTTACAATGAATGATGATATCGTATGACGGGAACAGACGGCTGCGTTCACTTAATGTGCGGTTTCGCCTTATGTCTTTTGGCATGTGCTGAGACTGCTATGATTGGGACTACAGCTACCTTTCTTTGTTTGGGAGATGAGATAGTAATTCGGATGATTCCACTGGCACGGGCGGTTGAGCAATTATGGCTTTTAATTCGTTTGCAGTGATACTGGGGCCTTCCATAGCAATAATCGTGGACATTAATTATAATCTTGAAAATCTAGCAGCGAATGTGAATGAAGATGTCCTGAGTCTAGTGTATTCCACTCATTGTTAAAATTGATAATTGATGAAAGTGGTTTCAATTTGCCGCATGAGACACAAAATGTCAAACTTGCAACTAAAATCAAAATTTATGTATGAATGGTGTTTTAGTAGTGAACTCTCGCAACAAATAAAGACATAAGATTAGCAAATCTAAGAGTTTTGGGGAATGCAGTATTCAAATTTTTAACCACAAAGGCTTTTTTAAAATCAGAGACATCTCCTTCTAATCACTTGGAATATATAATACAATAGAAATGTGTATTTTATCTTCTCTCTCTCCCTCTCTCCCTCTCTCTCTCTCTCTCTCTCTCTCTCTCTCTCTCTCTCTGCGATCAAGACTCAATCAGAGTAGGATTCCAGACTCTCATGAAGTCAGCTGTCTGTTTAAGCGAATCGATTGCCCTAAATAGTTTTTCTTCCAGGGAGGTGGGCGTGGGCCACATTGCTCTTCTCAGGTCTGTGTAATGGGGGCAATCCTGTAGAACATGTTTTGTAGTCATATTGTCCAGTGTACAGTGGCATAGGCTGGTTGTACCTATTTTGAATTTGGTGAACATATGATTTCTCATTCTATTGTGGCCAGTGCGTAGGCGAAGTATGATGACTTGATCCCTCCTTGATAGTTGGTAGTAACCGTCCCTCTCGTTATGCTTTGGATGTTCTCATTTCCATTTTTCATGATACTGACCTTTGAGGATGGATTTGGCTTCATCATAACTGAGCGGATGGTTCTCTTGTGGTAATCTCCCTCCCTCTTTAGCTAATTTGTCTGCGCGTTCGCTCCCGTGTATATTACAGTGTGATGGTATCCACTGAATGACTAAGAAAAAGAAAATCAACTAAAGTGTTAATGATAAACAGTGAATTAGTTACTCATTCTTACCAAACGATTTTACCTACATATCATAACTCTCGATCTTAACTGCTGATCTGACCTACCGATCATACCTATCGATCTTAATTACATTTAATACCTACCGATTATCATCATCATCATGTGCCATTCCGGTTGGCGAAGGCGATCATGTCCATCCACAATCTTCAATCCACCATGCATCGTATCAATGCTCTTGTTGATTGTTTACCATGCTATGACACCAAGTTATCTAGTATTTTCTCTCTTTATCGTCTGCGATCTCTCTTTTCCTGTTTTTTTCCAGTTGTAACCAAGTATTCAAATTTTCCTTTTCTCATGATGTGCTCGAAAAATGTTGATTGTTTCTTTCTGATGTTTTTAGGAACTTCCTTTTTATGTTGGCCTTTTTGAGAATTTCCTCAATGGTATTTTTTAGCTGACATTGAAGAGAGAGGCAAGAACAACAGGATTCGGCTCTCTCATGAGATAGAGCTGCTTGCACAGAACAGAGACAACTGGCGAGATTTGATAAAATATCTTTAAAAGAAAACTGCTAGAACAAAAATTCAGATATTAGAAGGTGTATCTTGGTCTACGCCCTATGGGCCGGCAACGGCTCGAAAGGTCAATAGATAGATTTTTAGCTGTCCAGGGAACTTTCAACATTCTTCTGAGAAATTCCATCGTTGTGGCCTCTAATAGTCTTTTCATTTCATTGTTTACTGTCCGTGATTGACTTCCATAGGTAGGAATTGGCTCTATACATCACCGATGAACTCTCTTTCTCAGTTCTATTGACATAGATTTGTTGGATAAGGCATTTTTCATTTTCTTAAATGCTATTTTGGCTTTAGCTATTCTGCTTTTTTATTCATGTGGTGCATCATCCATCTGATGATATTATTGTGCCCAAATATCTGAAGCGTTGTTCTTGTTTCAGATTTGTCCTGTTTATTTTTATGCTGCATGATGGTGATGATTGTTTCTTTGATATGACCATTACTTCTGTTTTCTTACTATTCAGACTGTGACCTTTCTTGTTGCTTTCTTTTACTATTATGTCTATCATTTCCCGAGGTTCATTCTCTGTCTCTACTATTAAGACTGTGTCTTCCGCATACCTATCTTACAATCTTCATCATCATCATCATCATCATCGTGTGCCTTCTCCGCAACGAAGGTTGGCTACCATGGATCGCCATTCTACTCTGTTTCTTGCTTTGATGGTGCAGGCTGTCATAGATTGACTTGACCATCTTTTGATGTTACTCGTCCATGTTAGTCTTGGTCTGCCTCTTTTACCTTGTATTTTTCCTTCCAATATTACTTTTAGTAGGCTGTTGTGTCTTTTAACATGCCCCAAAAATTTCATTTGTCTTGTCTTTATTTGTTTTTAGTAGTTCTCTTTTTATTTTCAGTTGTTTTAAAACTTTATCGTTTGTTATCTTTTGTTTCCATCCAATTCTACCTATTCTTCTATAAATCCACATTACGATCTTATCTACCATCCAATCAAGGATCACTGGTAAAGAAACAGGACCGCTAAAAATGTAGAATTTACACCCTCTGATTGTAGGAGGAGCATCTTAACCTTAACGCCACATCAACTCCATCTAACGGTATTCATGAGGAACACATTAGCCAATATCAAGTGCGATCAATATAATATTAAAACGATCAACAAGATAGATATCACAGCAATGTAAATGTGTAGATGTGAGATGGGAGTTAGCTTGTAAAATTAGAGGCGAAATACTAAAAAGACAGCGGTCACTACCCGCAGTAGAATATATAAAGAAATAACAAAATTCTTTGGCCATGGGACAAAATAAACAATTTTAAACATAATCCGTGGTAATAGGCAAAGAATCATAGCATCACGTTTATCTGGCAATCGCAGCAACCTCGCTTTGGAGAATCGTCTTATAATACGGGAGGTCAAAAAGTAATGCACACCAATTTTTTCTCGGCTAATAATAAAGATAGGAATATGAAATTTTGCACACTTGGAATATGAAATGTTCCAATTATGTGTACCAAATTGCACAGCATTCTGATAAATATTACGCAATCTATGAACCGTTAAAATGGAGCTTGTCAACAATGTCCGTTACAAACAGCGAATTGTCATAGAATTTCTGGTTGCGGAAAAAGAAACTGTGGCAAACATTCATAAATGACTGTGTGCAGTGTACAAATGTTCTGCAGTCGATAGGAGCACAGTTAGTCGCTGGGTTCAGAGAATTAAAGCTGCAGAAAGTGTACGAGTGGAGCTGCATGATTTACCGCGTTCTGGACGTGTTGCCTCGGCTACCAGCACAGACATGTTAAACCGGGCTGATGCCATTATTCGTAAGGATAGCCGTATCACTAGTCAGCAATCGGCATTGCAGCTTACAGTCAGCAAGGGAAGTGCAATCGCAATTTTTAAAACTCTCGGATATTCAAAGATTTGCGCTCGATGGGTTCCTCGGTGCCTAACAAATGTTCACAGAGTTCAAAGGAAAACATTCTGTTCTGAATTGTTGGAGCGTTTCGGTGTTGAAGGTGAAATGTTTTTGTCAAAAATTGTTACCGGTGACGAAACGTGGGCACATTATTATGAGCCTGAAACAAAAATGCAGTCAATGGAATGGCATCATCCGCAGTCACCAAAAAGAAAAAAATTCAAAATATCTCCATCAGCCGAAAAGGTGATGATCACTGTCTTCTGGGACATTGATGGTGTGATTCTTGTTGATGTAATGACAAGAGGTGAGACAATCAACTCGACAGCTTACATCAATACACTGACAAAACTCAAAAATCGGTTCCACAGAGTTCGGCCTAATAAGCCATCTGCAGATTTGTTGCTTCAACATGACAATGCACGCCCTCACACAAGTCTGGTAACACGGGAAGCAATCAACAAATTTGGTTGGACTGTACTGCCCCATCCTCCTTACAGCCCTGATCTGGCTCCCTCAGATTTCCATCTGTTTGGACCACTCAAAAAATTCCTGCGTGGGACGACACACTTTGACAATGATGAGGGTGTGATCCGTGCAGTTAAAAAATGGCTACGCGAGCAGGACAAAACTTGGTGCAAACGAGGCATTCATGACCTAGTTTCGCGTTGGCGTAAGGCAATACGCTTGGACGGAGATTATGTTGAAAAATAGGTAGTGTAAAGGGGATGTTCAGCTACAATCTGTGAAAATTTCACACATTTTGCCCGAATAGTTTCCGAGAAAAAAATTGGTGTGCATTACTTTTTTACCTCCCTACGTAGCTCTCCCCCATCATATTCCCTATATATCAATATATATATATATATATATATATATATATATATATATATATATATGTGTGTGTGGAAGGACTGAGCGAATGTTTCCCAATAGAAACTGGGGTTAAACAAGGATGTATTTTATCGCCCTTGTTATTTGAAATTGTTATGGACTTCATAATGAAGAAATGCTGCACTGGTAATAAAGGCATCGAATGGATACAAGGAGACCATTTGGAGGACCTCGACTTTGCTGATGACATAGTTCTCATCAGCAGTCAGATAAAAACGATGCAGGAAAACACAAATGAACTATCATCAATAGCCAGCAAAATTGGGCTTGAGGTAAATCATGAAAAGACTAAAGTCATGAAAAGTTTAATTTCAACAAGTGACAAAATATACATGGAAAACAAACCAGTAGAAGAGATCGATCACTTTATCTATCTTGGAAGTCACATTGATCGAGAAGGGGATACGAGCAAAGAAATTAGAATCAGAATGGCTAAAGCAGCAATGTCTTTCAGAAGCCTTGAAAAGTTGTGGAAATCAAAACTCATCAGCACAAACACAAAACTTAGGCTATTCAAATCAAATGTACTATCAACCCTTACGTATGCGTGTGAAAGCTGGAAAACAACAAGAGATATAGAAACAAAGTTGAACGCATTCGAAAATAAATGTCTAAGGAAAATACTTGGTATAGCATGGAACGAATTCAAAACAAACGAGGAAATTAGAGAAATCGCCAATCAACCACTAATATCTTCAGTAATAAAGAAAAGACGATGGTCATACGTTGGACATGTGATGAGAAGAGATAATAATCGAATAGCAAAGCAAGCCCTCATATGGGAAACAACAGGTAAAGAAAAAGAGGAAGACCCAGGGAGACACTGAGAAGAACATTGATGAGAGAGGCAAGAGCAGCAGGAATCGGCTCCCTCAATGAGATAGAACTGCTTGCACAGAACAGAGACAGATGGCGAGATTTGATAAAATATCTTTAAAAGAAAACTGCTAGAACAAAAATTAATATAGGAGAAGGTGTATCTTGGTCTACGCCCTTTGGGCCGGTTACGGCTCGAAAGGTCAATAGATATATATATATATATATATATGCTTGCAGGCACAATAAATATATCAATAAAGGAATGAAGGCAATATGACACATAGAGATGCGAAAACGTCGTTCGACTTTTGTTTTGTTTCTCTCCTACGTAAAGCTGTTACCATATCATTTTTTTCTCTTTTTTTTTAAATTGTCATAAATGTATCAATGTGTATGTACATACATGTGTGAGTGTGTTTACGTATAAATTTACGAGTATGTATAGTATGTACATGTTGTAGTACGTACATGTGTTTGTGTTTTACACACACACACACACACACATATATATATATATATATATATATATAAAACGGTCTATTATAATGTGTGTGTGTGTGTGTGTGTGTGTGTGTGTGTGTGTGTAAAATACTAGATAGCTTGGTGTCATGGCATGGAAAACAGTCAACAGAACTGATACGATGCACTGTGGATAGAAGAATATGGTAGGACATGATCGTCTATGCCAACCAATACGACACATGTTGATGATATATTTATGTATATAAGAGTGTGTGTATGTGTGCGTGTATATATGTATTGTCTGTCATCATTATGCCTACTCCTTCACGGTGTTTTCCATCTTCCCTTCCAGAAAAAACTACTATTTTATTATCAATAGATCTCCTACCTGTTCCAGGCCAGCGCATTTCGCTTAATCCTAAAATATCTAGATCGTATCTGTCCATCTCGCTCGCGACCAAAGACATGTATGATGGTTACACATGTGCAGTTCGAACAGAGGAAGGACTGATCGAATGTTTCCCAATAGAAACTGGGGTTAAACAAGGATGTATTTTATCGCCCTTGTTATTTGGAATTGTTATGGACTTCATAATGAAGAAATGCTGCACTGGTAATAAAGGCATCGAATGGATACAAGGAGACCATTTGGAGGACCTGGACTTTGCTGATGACATAGTTCTCATCAGCAATCAGATAAAAACGATGCAGGAAAACACAAATGAACTATCATCAATAGCCAGCAAAATTGGGCTTGAGGTCAATCATGAAAAGACTAAAGTCATGAAAAGTTTAATTCCAACAAGTGACAAAATATACATGGAAAACAAACCAGTAGAAGAGATCGATCACTTCATCTATCTTGGAAGTCACATTGATCGAGAAGGGGATACGAGCAAAGAAATTAGAATCAGACTGGCTAAAGCAGCAATGTCTTTCAGAAGCCTTGAAAAGTTGTGGAAATCAAAACTCATTAGCACAAACACAAAACTTAGGCTATTCAAATCAAATGTACTATCAACCCTTACGTATGCGTGTGAAAGCTGGAAAACAACAAGAGATATAGAAACAAAGTTGAACGCATTCGAAAATAAATGTCTAAGGAAAATACTTGGTATAGAATGGAACGAATTCAAAACAAACGAGGAAATTAGAGAAATCGCCAATCAACCACTAATATCTTCAGTAATAAAGAAAAGACGATGGTCATACGTTGGACATGTGATGAGAAGAGATAATAATCGAATAGCAAAGCAAGCCCTCATATGGGAAACAACAGGTAAAAGAAAAAGAGGAAGACCCAGGGAGACACTGAGAAGAACATTGATGAGAGAGGCAAGAGCAGCAGGAATCGGCTCCCTCAATGAGATAGAACTGCTTGCACAGAACAGAGACAGATGGCGAGATTTGATAAAATATCTTTAAAAGAAAACTGCTAGAACAAAAATTCATATAGGAGAAGGTGTATCTTGGTCTACGCCCTATGGGCCGGTTACGGCTCGAAAGGTCAATAGATAGATAGATATATGTATTTGCATTATATGTATATGTGTATATCTATCTATCTACCTGTCTCTATACTTATTTGACCGGGATTCATTTAAACTCCGAGTTAACAATATTTATGTGAATTGGGGGAAAGAGGGGTTGCACACTGTCTATGGTGTTCTGTGTTGCTCATTCACGCTTCTCAAGTTTAGCCACTTTACCCCCCCCCCCCCCCCCCTTCTTTTAGCTAACCTTTGTCTGCCCCCTCCTCACCCATTGTTCCCTACTAACTGTTGAAATAAGGAATTTTCACTACGCTTCCCTTTTTCTGTCGTGGTCATTCTACATCACCCACCTGTGGAGGAAGGACGGGGATTCCATTGGCAGCTCAGTTTTTTAACACATTTGTTCTCTCACAAGTTATCTGAGTGGCAGTGTTCCCTAGCGTTTGGCTTTTCGTGGCAAGGCGCTGTGCCACTGAGTACGGTTCGATTCTGCCTCGGTCCATATTTTTTTCTGTTGTTGATTATTTGTCATTTTTTCCGAGTGCTGTAAACATATTATATGAATTAATTCACTGATTATCGCCTTGGAAGTTTCTCTCTATAATATTATTCATTTATTATTATTTGTCTCTTGTTCTCTCACAGTCGACAATAGAAAAGGCTTGAGTGCAACTCTACCAGTGTGACGTTTTTAAATGTGTGAAGAAGGGCGCTTGTGGGTAGGATTGTGTCCACTATGTTTAGCTCGTAAAGGTGAATCTTGACCCATGAAGTCACCTAGTTTGGTTGTGCTCTTTCTCCACAGTTGCTTGTAGTTTCTTCATACAATGTGTTTAGTTTATTTCTATGATGTAGATAGATTTGGGTACATTTCTCGGGCTCTGCGTGTTCTGTATTTTTTTGTTTCTATGGGAGGCCGTAGATACAAGAGAAAGGGTTCTTAAATGTTATGTAGAGCCAGTCTTAACCTATGGATGTGAATCATGGACAATAGGACAATAGACAAGAAAATCACTGGAGTCTGTAGAAATGTGGTTTTAGGGGAGAATGTTGAGAATACCATGGACAGCTAAGAAGAGTAATGAAAACGTTCTGAAAGAGGCCAAAGCAAAAAGAGAGCTAATTTCCAATATTAGGAAGAAACGATCATCATTTGTTGGCCATGTAACGAGAAGAGAACAACTGGAACATATTGTAACAACTGGGAAAATTGAGGGACGAAGAGATTGAGGGAAGCAAAGATAAAATATACCAGACAGTTTAATAGAATGGCTTGGCAGAAGGTCAACAACAGAAATGATAAATAACTGTCGTGATCGAAAGTTGTGGAGAGACATGATCACCTACGCCTGCAGGTCCGGTACTTGATGATGATGATGGAAGGCCGTATGTGAGGCCGAAATGCGATCGTTTTTTTTTAATTCTCTCATGTAAAGCTGTCGTAATATTCTGTGTCCACCTCACTTCCCACACAGAATCCACACAACACTTCCAATCCACACATCCCTCACTATTCACACAACTCTCACAATCCACATAACCATCAGAATCCACAAAGTACACACAATCATCACAGTCCACACAGTTCTCACAATCGACGCAATCCTCACAATTTACATAACCCTCACAATCAACACAACACACACAACCCTCACAACCAACACAACACACACAACCCTCACAATCGACACAACCCGCACAATTCACACTATCATCACAATCCATATAACCCTTACAACTGACACAATCCTTGCTATCCATATAACCCTAACAACCATCACAATCCTCATAACCAACACAACCCTCACAATCCACACAACCGGCACAATCCACACAACCCACACAATCCACACAACCACGACAATCCTTACAAACATTACAAGCCTCACAATCCACACAACCCTCACAATCCACAAAACCATCACAATCCACATAATCCACGCAACCCTGCCAACCAACACAACCACCACAATCCTTACAAACACTACAAGCATCACAATCTACGCAACCTTCACCAAGCGCTACGAAAACAACAACAAATCGAGAACACGTTGTTGGAATAAAAAAAAATGGATAAAGCACAGCATAATAATTGATAAACGAAATATAATAATAGGTTAATCAAAGAGTACAAGACAGCAAACTATCTGACACCTCAAAGCAAAAAAAGTGCAGTGCGATTGGACAGTTGAAGAAGAAGATACGCAAAATGCATGCCAGCAAGTAAATCAGTTTTATCTTCTAGATTCCTTCCAGTGAGCAGCTTTAAGTTAAATGTACATGCCACACAATATATGAAAAGCGCATTCCAGTTTTTAAAGTGACAAATCAAGAAACTGCTCAGTGTACACTTAATCCATCGCGAGAAAACTTGAAAACCGCTGTGTTTACAAAACGTGAAAACATATACTTGTCAGTGCCAGTAGCGGAGGTGTCTAAACTCTGGCATATCATCTAATCTTATCGTCTGGAAGCGAATTATGGAAATTTAATAAATAGAGAGATACTAGGAGGTCACAGTGATTGAGTTTTAACATGGGAAATTTGTGAGAAGTGTGGGGAATCTATCAAATACGGAATTTATTTCTTGAATCAATTCAGAGGAAGAGGTATGTTTACAGCGCTCGGAAAAAAATGACAAATAATCAGCAGAAAAAAAAACAAGGAAAAATATATGGAATGAAGCAGAATCGAACCCGTACTCAGTGGCACAGCGCCTCGCCCCGAAAAGCCAAACGCTAGGGAACACTGCCACTCAGCTAACTGAAATGTTAACTATCGTGGAAATGTCTTTTACGCAGGTGTTCTCATGGCTATAGCATAAGGCTGCGATCACATCTCGGAAATACATTGTGTATCTGTATTTTTCCTATTAAGACAAGTATCTCCCGGATAGGATAGGGCTGAATACTTGCGTTGCAGACAAACATTTAGGACGAAGCAGCACGAATAGTAGTTTCCAGCGGTTTAGACCGGAAACAAATAATAATAAATGAATATTATTATAGAGGGAAACTTCCGAGGCGATAATCAGAGAACAGCTGGAACGTATTGTAATAACTGGGAAAATTGAGGGACGAAGAGATAGAGGGAAGCAAAGAGAAAAGATACCAGGCTTATGAAAATGGCATGGCAGAAGGTCAAAAACAGAAATGATAAATAACTGTCCTGATCTAAATTTGTGCAGAGATATAATCACCTACGCCAGCAGGCCCTGTACTTGATGATGATAAATTGTATAATTACATTACCTCTAATTGTATAATTACATTATCTCTAATTGTATAATTACATTATCTCTAATTGTATAACTGCAATGTAATACTACCAATATTTAAATCGTACATTTGTTCGTTTTTCCCACATTTTTCTATTTTGCATATTAATTATTTTTGCGTGTACATGTGTTTCCTTGTGTAGAATTTGAAAGTAAAAAATAATTTCTTTATCGTGTAAAACGAAATTAATGTTGTTTTATTTTTTTATTTATTTATTCATAAATAGGTGTAATTACTTGCACTATACTATTCCTGTGTCCCCATATTTTCCTTGTCTTTTCTTTACAAATTACATACTTCACTTGTAACACACACAGACACAAATAAAGATGTTCATTCTCAAACAAAGTATAATTCCACTAAAACTAATGACTTTACGTGTACTACGAAAGTGCTATTTTTATTTCTTTAAACTCACATTTAAGTACCTAATGTTCTTTTCTGTGTTCACTCAATGACTTCTTTACTCCTCATTGCTTGTGTTTAAAAGGCCGTCAAATAGACGTAGATGCGTTGTGTTATTCGGTGTCTCCAGCATGGCTTTGTTTAAGTTCTGTGTTATTGCCCTTCTCCATCCCTACTCTACACTATTGGGCAGCCTGGTACGGAGGAAGGTGAAGTAGCTTCTCAAATAGATATATTTCACAGATTCTGCCACTAACCGTCAGCTATGAGTCACTCAACGTTTTCAGTACTGGTGCTAAAAGACGGTTTCGTCCTGAATGTATTTTACATGTGGGTAATAAATTAGGATTTGAATTCGAGATGTGATAAATGAATTAAATGGTTTTTTTTAATAATGCAATTTTCACATTCATTTTATTTGCGTTTGTATATTTTCATCCTGATATTTATTTCTTCAAGAAACATTGCTGGATGTTGCATGACATGGAGTAGTTAATATATGTGTTAATGCAATCAATGGAAAATCAATACAGTCAGAATTGACTGAACTTAAATTCCGTACGATATACGGATACTGCAAACACAAATTTACACATCCTTGTCAAAGTAAGATGAGTCCAGGACAGTTCAGTAAGTAAGTAAAGTGCCCCGTCACGCCAAGTGGTGTATAGGGAATATGATGTTAGTGACCATCATTTTTATAGACCTTCAGCACATGATTTTTGGGGTAATGTGGTCAGTGTTATGGCCATACCGCTTTTCTTTCCCAGAAAAAAAACCCTGTACCATTTTAAGGCTGGATGAGCTCGGCAGCCGTCGAGCAGGATCGAATCCGACCTCTTGTCCTTTGTAGTCCAGTTCACTAACCACTGAGTTACTGCGGATCCCACACATCCTTGTACTTATGCATAATATACCCAAGCACATATACATACATAAATACACTCCAACACTTGCACGCATATCGTGAAATGTTTGTTCCATCGACTCTCTAAGAAAAGATAACTCTAAATTTGCATTCCAGATCATTTCACAATCAGTATGCCCGTTAAATCAAAGCTATGTTTACTTTGCTTCTTCCAACTGGAATATATGCAAATCAGGTGTTGCAGGGGTAAATTTATTTTTGGATGCCGTGTAAATCGGTAATATTGAAATCAGTGATTCTCAAACATTTCTAGACTGGTGCCATCTTAGTAACCACCAGCCGACCCATTGTCTGGTTTACCAAGCCATAAAAATGAGTACCATAATTTATTTTATGGGAAAGAAAGATGGCGTTATGTAACTCTGAACACAATACAACAACATGCTGACGGTTAAGAGAAGTGTTAACGGGTACTTGTTGATATAGATGATCTTGTCTCTCCAACATTCTGTCTGCACAGTTCTATATAGTTTAATTCTTTAACCTCTGCTTCTTACCATTTAATTCCCTTTAATGTCTGGTGTCTATTCTTTGTGCTACCCGATTATATAGCCCTTCTGCTGCCAGAGATACTGAGTTAGTGCTCTGTACACACAGTGAGCTGTGTTTTTCATCCGGATCGTGTTTCGATTTTTCGATTGCTTACAATGAAGCATGATATCGTATAACGAAGCACAGTTCAGCAGCGTTCACTTACGGTACCGCTTGGCCTTATGTCTTTTAGCGTGTATTGTAGCTGCTATAATAGGGACTGCAGCTGCCTTTCTTTATTTGGATCCTTCAATAAGATAAGTCTTAATTCGGATGATTCCCACGGCACGTGCGGTTGAGCGAATTATGGATTTTAATTCGTTTGAGGTGATACCGGGGCCCTCAACTAACCATAAACAAAGCCCTTCTAAATCAATTTTATCGTCACAAAGTTCGTATCATTCATATCCTTTATCACTCGTCAACATTGAATACTCTCAAATCCATCAAAATTGTCCAAAATATATTATAATATTTAAATGTCCACACAAGTCCGTTTAGCTTCACAATGATACCTAGAAATTGTCAAGACTTTCGTTTAAACAAAAATAAAATAATATTTGCCGTTAAAAAATATTGTATATTTTGACTATTAGAATGTTATATATTATACACATTGCAATTGCCCATAGCGATTGAATCAATTTTTGGGGACTGGTTGGTCTCGAGGCAAAACGCCGGTCTCGAGACAGAGAGGTTGTGGGTTCAAATCCTGGCTACACCGGTTGGGATTTTTATTTATGATTTCTCTCTGCGGCAACCACCCCTGGTCTCAGCAGCGAGGCCCGGCTTGAAACGTCAATTACTCATCGACGGAAAAAAAAAAATATGAATACCTCCGAAGTCAGAGTTATCTGCCTGTGCGGCGAGGGACTTCTGTGTACACGGCTGCCAGGGAAATATGGATTAACACGCAAAATTCAGTTCCTAGTCTCTAGGGACTTCGTCAGAGCTGGCGAACGAAAAAAACAAGGTAAAGTAAAGTACGAGACTTGAACCGGCGAATTAGCACGCGAGTTTCCACCCATATGTGCTCGGCCGCCTATCTTAGCACGCGAGTTTCCACCCATATGTGCTCGGCCGCCTATCTTAGCACGCGAGTTTCCGCCCATATGTGCTCGGCCGCCTATCTTAGCACGCGAGTTTCCACCCATATGTGCTCGGCCGCCTATCTTAGCACGCGAGTTTCCACCCATATGTGCTCGGCCGCCTATCCAGAAATGTTCTGGGTTTTTTTTCTCCAACCACGAGTACAATTCACACCGCTCCCAGCGGGAATTGAACACGGGTTGTCCGAACTTGGTAGTCCAGTTGGGTGGTTTTCCCAACAAGGCTACCGAGGCCCCCGAAATGTTCGGAGATTTCTCTATACTATCGCCTCAAGCATCGAAACTCAGATGCGAGGCGACATTCCTCACCCTCCCAGGGTAATACCCTGGGACCCATTTCTGCCAACGGCTGGGTCGACAGTGGGGGTATTTTTTTTCCCAACAACGAGTACAATTCATTGCTCCCAGCGGGAATCGAACACGGGTTGTACGAACGTCGGTAGTCCAGTCGAGTGGTTTTCCAAACTAGGCTACCGAGGCCCCCAAAAAAGAATCAATTTATTTAGCACTAAATAAATGATATAGATTTATCGGAACTGTGCTTAAAATGTATCATGGTTACAGTTTATATACATATGGCCACGCGAATAAGAGTCGAACAGAGAAGGTAAACTAGTTAGTCTATGTTCTGAGACCCTCAAATAATTCAATAACTCAGTTAGTCTAAATAAAAGCAATAGCGGAAGCCGAAAGTGTTAAGCTGAACATGTACATTTAAGATGTACATTTCTCAGCTTCCGGTCCTACAAGAAACACCGTAAAAAGTGTGCCTATTTAACACCCTTAGAGGACAGAGGAAGGTTAGTAATCGTTGGTGAAACACTTAAAAAGGAGACAGGAGAAATACTTAAGAAGAAGACATAAAAAGGAATACGTAAGAAAAAGACAGGAAGAAATACGTAAGAAGGAGACAAAAGAAGGAATACTTAATAAGAGGACAGATGAAGAAATACAGAAGAAGAAGGCAGAAGAAGATATACTTAAGAAGAAGATAGTAGAAGGAATACTTAAGAGGTAGACAGAAGAAGAAATACTTAAGAAGAAAACACAAGAAGAAATACTAAAGAAGATCTTAACAGAAAAAAGAAATACTTAAGAAGAACTTTACAGAAAAAGAATTACTTAAAAAGAAGACAGAAGAAGACATACTTAAGAAGACAGAAGAAGGAATACTTAGGAGAAAGACAGAGCAAGGAACACTTAAGAGGAAGACAAAAGCAGTAACAATTAAAAAGATAAAAGAATTAAAGAGGATCGGGTGGCGAGAGTTGAGCTTCAACTTGTCATGCTACCCAAATTCAAGGAATATCCACTTTCACCAGATTACTAATTTTAAAAAAAAGATCTAACTCAACGACCTACAAGTGCTCAGTCCTACACAACAGATGACCCAGTAATACTTGTACATTGACAGCCCCTGGTGTTTGTTGGTTATAAATACCTCTGATTCGTCATTTACTTAAATTGCCCATTTCTGGAGCCGAGATAACCCAGTGGTTAGTAATCCAGACTACTAAGGACAAGAGGACGGGTTCGATCCTGATCGAACTTGGTTTCCAAGTTCACGCAGCTGTAATGAGTACCTGATTTTTTTGTTCTTGAAAAGAAAATCAGTACGGGCGCATTGCTGACCACCTTAGGGCACAAATAATGTGTTAAAGGTGTAATAAAATATATAGGCACTAACATGATATTCCATTTGACGCCACTTGACATGACGGGACTATTTTCTTTTCTTTTTTCCTACTTGAGCTTTACTTCTAATTATCGATAGCTGCATCATCTAGAGTAATGAAAACGTTCTGAAAGAGGTCAAAGCAAAAAGAGAGCTAGTTTCCAATATTAGGAAGAAACAATCATCATTTTTTGGCCATGCAATGAGAAGAGAAAACTGGAATATATTGTAACAACTGGAAAAATTGAGGGACGAAGAGTTAGAGAGAAGCAAAGAGAGAAAATATAAGAAAAGAGGGAAACATATGGAAATCCAAAGAAATTAGGCTAAATACAAAAATAAAAATTTTCAACTCAAATGTTAAGTCGGTCCTATTATATGGCTGTGAAACATGGAGAATAACACAATTGACAATGACGAAGGTACAGACTTTCATTAATGGATGCTTGCGCAGAATAAAGGGATAGAAATGGCAGGACAAAGTCACTAACGTGGAATTATGGAAATGTACCGGTCAAATACCAGTGGATAAAGAGATACAGCGAAGACGATGGCGATGGATAGGACATACACTACGGAAGCCAACTGAGAGTATTACACAACAGGCCCTTTTTGGAATCCCAAGGGGAAAAGACAAAGAGGAAGACCAAGGAATTCTTGGAGAAGACAGATCGAAGCAGAGATGAAGATGATGGGGAAGACATGGAATGATCTTAAAAGAATTGCAAAAAACAGAACGACTTGGAAAGTGTTTGTTGAAGACCTATGCTCCACTGGGAGCTAAAGAAGAAGAAGAAGAGGAAGAGAGAAAATACCAGACAGCTTAAGAGAATGGCTTGGCAGAAGGTCAACAACAGAAATGATAAATAACCATCGTGATCGAAAGTTGTGGAGAAACATGATCACCTACACCAGCAGGCTTGGTACTTGATGATGATGATCTATCTATCTATCTATCTATCTATCTATCTATCTATCTATCTATCTATCTATCTATCTATCTATCTATCTATCTATCTATCTATCTATCTATCTATCTATCTATCTATCTATCTATCTATCTATCTATCTATCTATCTGTCTATCTGTCCATCTGTCCGACTGTCCGTCTATCCGTCTATCCGTCTATCCGTCCATCCGTCCGTCCGTCCATCCGTCCATCCAATCCAATCCAATCCAATCGTATCTTAATCTTATCTTAATCTTATCTTAATCTTATCTTAATCTTATCTTAATCTTATCTTAATCTTATCTTAATCTTACCTATCTATCTAATCTATCTGGAGTCTGTAGAAATGTGGTTTTACAATGTTGAGAGTACCATGGACAGCTAAGAAAAAATAATGAAGATGTTCTGAGAGAGGTCAAAGCAAAAAGAGAGATAATTTCCAATATTAGGAAGAAATAATCATCATTTTTTGGCCAGGTAATGAGAAGAGAACAACTGGAATATGTTGTAACAACTGGAAAAATTGAGGGACGAAGAGATAGAGGGAAGCAAAGAGAAAAAAATAACAGACAGCTTTAGAGAATGGCTTGGCAGAAGGTCAACAAGAGAAATTATAAATAGCTGTCGAGATCGAAAGTTGTGGAGAGACATGATCACCTACGCCAGTAGGCCCGGTACTTGATGATGATCTATCTATCTATCTATCTATCTATCTATCTATCTATCTATCTATCTATCTATCTATCTATCTATCTATCTATCTATCTATCTATCTATCTATCTATCTATCTATCTATCTATCTATCTATCTATCTATCTATCTATCTGTCTGTCTGTCTGTCTGTCTGTCTGTCTGTCTGTCTGTCTGTCTGTCTGTCTGTCTGTCTGTCTGTCTGTCTGTCTGTCTGTCTGTCTGTCTGTCTGTCTGTCTGTCTGTCTGTCCCGGTCCGGTCCGGTCCGGTCCGGTCCGGTCCGGTCCGGTCCAGACCAGTCCGTCCGTCCGTCCGTCCGTCCGTCCGTCCGTCCGTCCGTCCGTCCGTCCGTCCGTCTGTCTGTCTGTCTGCTCCGGTCCGGTCCGGCCCAGACTAGTCTGTCCGTTCGTCACTCCGTCCGTCCGTCCGTCTGTCTGTCTTCCAGACTGCTTACCTGCCTGTCTGTCTAAATTCATTTTCTCTCTCCATAACCGTTTTGGGCCCTTAAATCACCGATGTCTACAACCAGCAATCTCCAACTGAATGGTATCATCCTAGTAATATTATATAATAATTATAAAAATATATATATATTAATATAATATTAAATATTATATAGACAGACAGACACTTCAGACAGCTAATCATAATTTTAGTTCTGATGTTATTTTCTTTGATGTGAGTATATTTTTCATATTGTTAAAAATTGGTTTTAGCCATTTCTATTTTTTTTTTTTTTGGGGGGGGGGGGTTGTGTCTTACTTTTTCCATCATTTCTTATATGTCCAAGATAGCCATATTCTTGAACTCTTTCTTGTTTTTTTTCCCATCTACTTCCATATTTTCTTTTATGTCTTTTCTCTACTAATAATAATAGTTTTAGGCTTTTTAATATTTATTTTCAATCCATACGCTCTGCTTGAGAGATAACCGATACAGCAAAAACAACTCAGCCTTAGATGCAGATAGTTATACTGAAACAAGAAACAGTAAATTTCCCATTCACCAACCCATAACACAACCGCATAATAATTAATGCAAACACCAGAAACGAATGTCCCAAAAGAAGACATAATCGGTTTATTATTAACTGAAAAAGATAGAGCAAAAAAAAATTAAAAAAAATAAAAACTAAGGCGGAGATGGGCGGGAAACTTCTAGGGGATTATACAAACACATCAGCCAACAATGACCCCAAGTTTTGATGGAGAAGAAGCAATGACATTAATAATAATACCTTGTCAAGATCCACTGTCGTGAAAATTAAACGACCTGATATACTAAATGACAAAACAGCTGGAGAGGGTAAAATCTCAAGAGGAGGTGACAGACGACAACACCGTGTACCTTCAGCTAATGCTAATAAATGAAATGTTGACCAAAACACATGAGACGTATTCTAGTCTCGAGGAAGACGTTCTATAATTACCAAATACGAAGGAGATCTAGCAGTCTGAACCTGGCGGGAGCATTAATCTACTATTAATGACAGGTAAGTTGTTTTGCGTAGTATTTTTTTTTTCGTTCGCCAGCTTTGACCTCTGACGAAGTCCCTAGAGACTAGGAACTGAATTTTGCGTGTTAATCCATTTTTCCCTGGCAGCTGTGTGCACAGGGGTCCCTCGCCGCACTGGTAGATAACTCCGTCTTCGGAGGTACTCATATTTTTTTCCCGTCGATGAGTAATTGACGTTTCAAGCCGGGCCTCACTGCTGAGACCAGGGGTGGCTGCCGCAGAGAGAAATCATAAATAAAAATCCCAGCTGGTGCAGCCGGAATTTGAACCCACAACCTCTCTCTGTCTCGAGACCGGCGTCTTGCCTCGAGACCAAACAGTCCCCCTTGTGTAGATATAAGACCAAACCATGAAAGCGGAGAAGATTAATACAATTTTGTGAAGAAAACAGGCTGATAATATGTAACACCTACTTTGAGTAAGAGAAAATGAAACTATACACATGGAAAAGCCTTGGAGATAAGAAGAGGAATCAAGCAGACTACACAATGATAAAATATAAGTTCCTTAACAACGTCAAAAAAGCTAAAACCTGCCAAGATGCAGATATTAACTCAGATCACAATCCTGTAATTATTAAAATGGAAATCAAACTAAAGATAAACAAACAAAAGACTAATTCATCAACAATGAAACTAGACACAACAGCATTAATTGAAAAAAAAATGTTAAAGATACTTATACAATACAAGAAAAGAACACATATTAGATGCTGATAGAAGAGGGGATTGGGCTGTACAGAAGAGTAAATCCTGAGGGAAAAGTTACAACCAAATGGCAATGCATAAAGAAAAGCATACAAGAAACCTGCGACATCTTACCCATGAAGGAAAAGGATCGCTACAATTAAAAAATGGACAACCGACACCATCTTGGAAAAAATGGACGAAAGGAGACAATCGATGAACACTGCCCAATACAGCAAAATAGATAATGAAATCGGCAAAATGTGAAAAAAGTCAAAAGAAGACTAGCTCAGCCAAAGATGTCTAAAAATCGAAACTTTGAAAGAAAAAATGCAAGATTTAAGAGAGATACACTAAGAAATAAAGAGAACGACTAGTAAGAATTAAAAAAGCCACAGAAAGTGGATGTGTTGCGAAAAAATAAATGCTAATACACAACAAAGATATAATCAATACATGGCAGGAATATTTAACAGAATTAGTTTTGACGAAAGGGAAAAAAAAACAATTATAAATGTACGTCAGGAGATAAAATCTTAATTAAAATTGGAAGTGGAAGAAGATATACAAACAATGGAAAAAAGGGACATCTGCAGGACCGGACAAGATAGAGATGATAGAAGCACTAGAAGATGTTGGCATTGAAGTGATCACAGACATATGCAACGACATATACCATACAAGATACATAACAAGTGAACTAAAAGCGATCAACTTTCATTGCATTGCCTAAAAATAATGGTGCAGTTGAATGCAGTGATTTTAGAACAATAAGTCTAATGATGCATGTAACAAATATATTTATAAAAGTTATACAATAAAGGATTCAGAAAAAAATCAATATAAAATTAAAAGAACAACATATTGGAATTAGGAAAAACATTGGGACAAAAGAGGCCATATTCAGAATGAGGATTAATTAATCGAAAAGTAGACACAAGTAAACAAACCAATATATGCCTGCTTCATATACTACACCAAAGCTTATGATAGAATACACCGCCTAAGATACAAATATGTAATTTATACTGGGAGTAAAGAGCAAAAATAAAATATATCAAAGAGGACTCTACACCCATTGATATAAAAAGAGGAGTAAAACATGGATGTATCTATTCACCAAGTTTCTTCAATCTATACGCTGAGCAAATAGTTAAACACATCACAGAGATACCAAGCTAAAACAATAATTGAAAAATAACCAACAACCTAAGATATGCTGATGATAATTACTTAATGAAATAAACATAACAAGCAAAAATTATGAACTAGAAATGAATATCAAAAAGACTAAAACTATGATCTTAAACAAAGAAAATACTCAAAACCCACAAGTGGATATCAAAATTGAAGGAATAGACCTGGAGACAGTTCAGAACTACAACTACCTTGGACATACTATAACCAGTGATAGAAAATGTACAACTGAAATAAACAAAAGAATAGAAATGGCAAAAAGTAATTTTAATGTCATGAAGAACATACTAACATCAAAGCAAATAACAGCAGGACTAAAACTAAAAATATTAAAATGTTATGTCTTCTCAACATTCCTATATGGTGCAGAAATATGGACAATAGACAAGAAAATAGAACAGAGAATTGAAGCCTTTCAACAACTAAAAATGAAAAGAGAACTACTAAAAACAATTCAAACAAGACAAATGCGATTTCGTAGCATGTTAAAAGACACAGCAGCCTACTAAAAGGAATATTGCAAGGTAAAATACAAGGTAAAAGAGGAAGAGGCAGACCAAGACTAACATGGACGAGCAACATCAAAAGATTGACAATCAGCCTATGACAACCTGAACCAACAAACAGATACAGAGCGTAATGGGCCTCGATGGTAGCCAACCTTCGGTTCGGAAACGGCACTTAACGATGGTGATGAAGCTGTTTTGTAAAATGTTACTCGACGGGCTAACAGAGACATTACAAAGTTTAGTTGAGTCGACAGATTATCCTCATCGCATATCAACAGCCCACAAGTGATTGAAGCCTCAGAGAAGGTAAAAAAAAACAGGATTTAGATCATAGCTTTCATGTATTTTTCAGGCCCAGAATAGAAATAGGCGTCACTGGAAATTACAATCATTAATTATTATCAGTTATTTTCTCCTTGTTGCTTTCTCTATGGAATATAGGTTTCCAAAAAAAAAAAAAAGACTTTCCAAGCCGTTCTGTTGAATGCCATTTTAAGAATGTTCCATGTCATCTCTATCCTCTTCATCTCCGAACCCTCTATCTTCTCCAGGTATAGTTTGGTCTTCCTCTTTGCTTTCTTTTACTATTATGTCTATCATTTCTTGTAGTTCATTCTCTGTCTCTGCTATTAAGACTGTGTCATCCGCATATCGCAAATTATTTATGTTGTGACCGTTGACTTCAATTGAAACTTCAATGAAACATACCACAACAGTTTTTTGGAAAAGAAATAGATAGAATTTTAAATAATTGCACAATAAATAAGCATTTGGGCATAAAATAAGGCAAAATCTTGTGATCAGAAGACTAGTTTTACACGTGAGTTAGCCCTGCCGTTGAGTGGTACAGTTCTGGTTTCTTCACACCAACAGATGAAGTAACGTTAACCATTGCAACAGACATTTGTTTAGTTCAATTACTGGTCAAATTGAAAGCGGTAAACGTCAAATCTCCTCCCTTGACACCGAGGAGTTCAGTAGACGTTTTACCGTAAAGTGCGATTCTATCTGTACAACTAACCAGTAAATCATCTATATAAACGTGCTACCATTTCAAATTTATAACTTTCAGCTGGTGGTGATGAAGTCAGAACTATGTTGCACGGAAATCAAGTTGGGAGATAATTTGCATCGCTTTCTGGTAACAAACGCCCATCACACAAGCACAGTTATTATGACTTTTTGGGCGGCCCTAAATTGATGGTCATATGCCTGGGGATAGTTTGTGTAAACAGTAGGAAGTTGGTTGTAGGAAGTAAACACAGTGCATCCTGCTTTAACTGCTCTGCATTATCTATGTGTGCGCTGGCAGTAGATAGACATAGCCGCTATGTTGTGTCTCATCAGTAGAGAGATATCGGTGCTAACTTGTGTCTTAGCAGTAAATAGATACAGTGGCGTATACTGGTTTTGGGGTCTGGGCTACCGCTGACATAATAAATAAAGACATGCATTATATTCAGTAGGTTAACATGAAGTAATATTTGCTAATGACATCACTACATTTTAAATTACTTACTTATTTATATGTAAACTCTATCCGTCTTGTTTGGGACGAAAATATCTCGATGACTTTGTCATTGAAAGTACTGTTGGGTTGGTTTCTAAGTTTCTGAAGGAATGATTTCACAATGGACATTATTGCCAAACCAGATAAACGTTCTTGTGTCTGAGTTGAGCGACAATAAGATTTGATTCTATTGAGAGCAAAAAAAGTTCTTTCTACAGATGCTGATGCGCATAACGTAGTTATAAGTAGGTTAGGAAGTTCCGGTAATCAGACATAGTTTCACTTTCACTTTGTAACGCTTCTGATTGGCTAGAGCTAAAAATAACCCATGAAACCACATTCCTCTAACGGTAGCTCTCGCCGTATTATTTTGACGGGAATTTTTGAATATCAAGGTCATTAATTCTAAGTCGGAGAGAAGAGAACTGTACCGCTGCTTATTAGCGGTTTCATGTACTATGTACTATCTTAGTTTCGGTTTCATTCACAAACGTTATAGTGGCCATAGGAAAACCTTGCTTTAATAAATGCAAATTAAAGCAAATAAATCATATTGGCCTACGAGATGTGTAATAGAATATTCGAAAATTTGTAATATAATTATGAAAAAAATATAATAAATTATCATTTCCTTTTTGTATTTCGTTAATATGTTCAGGCTACCGGCGGTAGCTTCGATAGCAAAGAGAATACGCCACTGGATAGATATAAATTCTAAATTGTGTCTTAGAAGTAAATAGATATAGCCGCTAGCTTATCCATCAGCAGCAGATAGATATAGATGCTAAATTGTGTCTTAGCAGTAAATAGATATATCCGCTAGCTTATTTCTCATTAGCAGATAGATATATATGCTAATTGCTGTCTTGAAAGTAGATATATTGATTCTAAATTGTGCCTTAGCGGTAGATAGATATAGATACAAACTTGTCTCTTAGCAGTATATAGAAATAAATGCTAAATTATTCCTTCGTAGTAGGCAGATATAGAAACAAACGTGTGTCTTAGCAGTAGATAGATATAACCGCTAGCTTATTTCTCAGCAGTAGATAGATACAGATGCTAAATTGTGTCTTAGCAGTAGATAGACATAGACACTAACGTTTGTTTCAGCAGTACATTGACATAGACGCTAAATAGTTTCTCGTATTGATGCAACTGTTCGTTATCTAGCTGGCATGTGCGTTGCGTCTACACACTGGCTATAGGAAGAGGTAAAACGACTTCTAGCCATCCGATCCTAAAAGGAAAGTACTGTAAGTGGATTTAAATAACGTTTCGTCGTCGTTTATAGCAAGGTCTGATATTTGCGCCTTTAAGCCAAACACATCCGACTTTAGCATTGCATTTAAAAGCACCAAGTTGCCTTCCATCTCGATCCCTACTCACTTAGCTAAACTGGTTAGTCTGTTTATAGGGAGAACCACGGAGAGGTGGGGTATGATTTGGATTATTCTTGTTCTCTGATCATATGGCAGGAGCTGTGATAGCTCAGTGATTAGTGAACTGAACTACAAATGACGGGAGGTCGGGCTCGATCCTGATTGATGGATTCCGGGTTCACCCAGCCTTAAAAGGGTACCGGATATTTTCATGGGAAAGTAAAGCATTACGGGCGTAATATCCACCACATTACCCCAAAAACCATGTGCCGAAGGTCTATACAGATTATGGTCACTAACACCATATTCCCTATATACTACTTGGCGTGACAGAGCACTTTAATAAATTTTTTTTACTTTCAGCCCTAGCACTGTTCCCTTATCTAGTTCAAGAACCAGACTGACAGAAAATAAATGAACACGACAATGCAGATTATGCAGATAGGACATTAGGCTAATGGTCAGAGACCTATTGGCTGCTGGATCGGTAATCAACCAAACAATAATACTTAAAGAACGAAGCCTCACTTTTTATATCCAAACGTCTATAGATATAGAACACGTGCGAATAGAAGGCACATGTCTACACACTAGACAATACAATACGTGCTAGACCTCAAGCGAATTATTTCGAGGGAAGATGTATGTTTATATCACTCAAAAAAAAAAAATCACAAATAATCAACAAGAGAAAAAAAATAAAGAACAACAGATTATCCGAAGCAGGATCGAAACCGTACTCTTGGGCACAGCGTCTTGCTACGAGAAACCAAACGCTAGAGCACACGGTCAACTAGGCTATCTACCATAGTTTAGATGCCTATTCCTGATACCATGATCGTGTTTCGGACCATCTGCTGTTGTTTTTTTTTTCTGTTGTTGATTATTTGTGATTTTTTTTTTTATTCCGAGTGCTGTAAAATGATTCGCTGATCTATCGCCTCGGAAGTTTCCCGCCATAATATATCCATTTATTATTATTTTGTCCCTAGACCTCAAGTGCCCAGTTCTGTTCGTGACCCTTGACAAGCTAGAGATGTAACAAAAGTTGATCACTGAGGAAAGACAGGATGAAGAATGGTCACAAATCCACTGAATTGATTGCATCTTAGCTTTAGATCGAACAGGCCATGGTAGAAGCCGCCAAGGCTGACTCATCATATGAAGGTTAACGTGAGAAGTAATTCTTTCGCAATAATTTTTGCTTCAAAATACTTGATGCCGTAATCGTTACCAGGTAAACACTGAAGTGCCATATTCCTTATATATTACAGGCTGCCATAAACGTATTATCAATTTCAGGGGTTTTCAAACATTTTTGAGTGATGGAAAATAAATTATCTGAGCTTCGCGGATCGACATAATTGTCTTATAATCATTTGTATAGTTATTATATTATTGTTATACTGTTGTTATATTATTGTTTAAAAAAATTTTTATGCTTTGGCGCCTCGTACTTAGAACTTAATTCGCTTCAGGGGGATGTTCGAACTCTGAATTGCGAATTGAAGTTCAAATCAATTTTCTCCAACTAAAAAATAATAAAACGTAAATTAATCCGCTCCTAGACCCTAAATAATATCCATTTAGACAAACTTAAACAACAAAAACACACAACAAATATAAAACAATTAAATGCCCAGAATAATACATTTAAAATAAAAACTATATTTTCTGTAACTTAGTGAGGAATGATGAGCTGTACAGCCAATGGAATGGAAATAAAGGTTACTGTGAGAAAGGGAAGTGTCGTTCCATAAACATACCAAATACCTGCATTTTTGTGTCCTCTCTCTCTCTCTCTCTTTTCTATTTCATTAAGACTTCTAATGATCTATGACGGATTATAGCTCAGTCTCCATGTTTTCAAGGTTTTCGCAACACATGTATCACGTTTATGCGTCGCGATAAGGTCCTTATTCATTTCAATCATCGATGCTACAACCTTCCTCTTACGTTTCTCTGCTTCCAAGTTTATCATCAGTACATGGTATAACCTCGTAGATTCTACAGTAGAATTGTAATGTGATACTAAACTTGAGCGGAGCCGCGATAGCTCAGTGTTTAGTGAACTGCACTACAAAGGACAAGAGTTGAAGAAGGTTGGTTCGATCCTAACCGACGTCTACCGGGTTCACCCTGCCGTTAATGGGTACCGGATATTTTTCTGGGAAAGTAAAGCGGCACGGGCGTAATACCGACCAAATTACCCCAAAAATCATGTGCCGAAGGTCTGTAAAATTGATGGTCACTAACACCGTATTCCTCATACGCCACCTGGCGTGACGGGGTCACTTTACTTTTTTACTTACTAAACTTGAGCAGTCTTTTTGGGTATTAAAATCTGGATCAGCTTCTCCATGGTAGTGCAGTCCTTTCCTCGAAGTCGCTGCTTGCAGCCAGACCACAAGTTCTCAGTGCGGTTGAGTTTCCTGACCACCGTAATAAATTTATTTGATTATCGTGAACAACTTCTTGACCACTTTCGAAGTGTGACATGAAGCCGTAAAACACTGAAAATAAATACTGCTGGCTGTAAGACAATGACAAAAGCTGCAACACGATTTAAAGGATATATTTTGAGTTAAATTTCACACCAAATATTTCTTTCAAGCTTTACAAGAAATATTATTTATTGTCCAATATATTTGTTTAATTAGTCCTTTCTTGTTCTTAAGTAGATATATATGCAAATATAAAGGACATGATAAATATACGCAGCGATTCATCATTGCGCCACTCCTAAATTCTACTAAAATTTCATTTCTTAGCTACTTACCGAAAATATATCTTTGATATTTCAGATACGTTTCCAGCTGTAACATTCAGATACGTTTCCAGCTGTAACAACAACGTAAGTCCAGTGACTGGTTCTTCAATGAAGGTATTTCTTCAATTCTGTTCATCGCATTAGATCTTAAACATGATCGTGAGACACTACAGGTCTGTCATAGCAAACACCACTCCCTGGCTAATACATCACAGAAAACGTGCATCCAATAACGATTACTCTTGTACACTTTCACTCTGTCTTAAAACACTGGCCAGGGTTATCGCACACTTGTAACCTCACCCAGTCGCACTAAAAAAAAACTGACACAGTTACAATCACACATACACACACACGTGCACGCATACACATGCACGCTTTTACACAATCTCACAAATGCTGTCCAACTCCCATACAAGCCGATTAATATCACAATAAGAAACATTTTCAAGAGGTGCTTGCTGAAATGAGTTAATCTGATCATCATACGACGGTCCCATCCAGCAAGGTTTTCGCCCCTTTAGCGTGTTTACATTCTAAGGTGGGCAAGCAGGCGAGATATCGCGCCCCTCCCCCGATGCATTCTGAGCCTGAAGATTCACGGAATTTCCTCACTGAATACTCTCAAACGAAACTACCAGTATCTAAATGGTTATAACTGTAGCCTGAACAAAACTTTTGACTGATGTCCACACCTAGTCGTAGATACCTGTCACAGACCTGCTCTACTTTATTAAGCGTTTATTGATTCCACCGTAGCGCTTGGAGCTCTAAATGGCTAGCTTCTCCATCTTAGCACTTACATACCTGATTGCCACGTGGCCGTTAGGATAACAGTCTTTCCACAAATATTAATCTGTTTGTCCTGGCAAACCCTGGAAACGTTTGTTAACGTCGTTTATAAGCTTGTCATCATTCTCAAACGTGTTAGATGTTGTCTTGTGATATACACGCTGTTTCCTAGTAGCCTGGTAGCCATAGTCTTTTAAATCAAGCCAGGACAAGGTTTACTTAGTTTGGATTGTCGGCACATATTTCTAACCCCCATCATCAAATCTAAACATCATTATTATCTAGTTTGTTCCTGTTCCAACGTGGCTCCCGTGACATCTACAATTAATGTTTCTCTGTCTCACGCAAAATGTTCATTTTCTGTAGCAGTCAATCTTATATCGTTTGTGCACCCATTTTCTGCTAGTTCTTCGTTTTTCTCTCACTCTTACCTGAAATTATCTTCTTCTTTCCTTCCTCATTAGCTTTTCAGCTTCGAGCGGAGATATGACTTGCGTGTCTTTTGCTCTTCTGTTGTCCAATCATGATGTTATGTTACTTAGTGTTTCTAATATTCCGTCAATCCATATTTTTCGTGGTCGCCCCTTGGGTCTGGTATTGTCGCAACGTTTATAGAAGGCTCGGTGTGTTATGATTTGGTCTTTTTACTTTATCACGTGGCTAAACAATTTTTAACTGTTGCTTCTTTATGTATTCTATATCGGGAACTACTCCAAGCCTTTTTTTCTCAGTTCTTCATTTCTGATCTTATCTTTCAGGCTGTTTCCTGTTAATCGTCTGACACATTTCACCTCGATAGTGATTATTTTTTGTATTGTTCTTGCATCTAGGGTCCAGGTCTGACTATGGTAGCACAACGTTGGAATAAATATTGTATTGTAGATTGTTCTACTTGAAACTATTCCCTTCATAAATTATCATCTCCGAGCCTGTTACTTTACATTACCAAATAATTTTGTGTTTCTTTTTTTTTAATGGTCTTTATCAACCAGTTTTCAGGACTTTAAAGTTCTTGCATAAAAGATTACTTTTTTTTGTCTCGGCTCATGGCATTTTGATTACTGTTTTGTAAAATATGCAATTATGTATTATTCAGCATATCTGTGTAACAGTAAAGGTGAATGAAAGTAGGGGGCAACTAACTCAGCCGGTACCTATTTCTTAATAGACTATAACAGTGACATAGAATAACAGTCATCAGTATTAGTGACAGAATAACAAGTTGTAGGAATGGAAAGTTCATAGCGGGTAGTGGACAACTCACGGGAGATGGAGGTGAAGGAAGGGTGCAGAATAGTACTAGACATAATAAGTTTAGGGAATGGAAATTTTCCAAGCAGTTGTGGATGTGAAGATAAAAGCATGGCTTGACCGCATGGTAAATAGGTTGACAAACAACTACCAGGACAGGTCAAAGTCATGAAATAACATCATTATTTTGAAACGATTCAAAGGTCAAGCTGACCAGAGGTTACTCACGGAGTCATAAACAGTTTGTTTTGGTCAAGTCTTAGACATAGGTCAACTATGGGTCAGAATGGTGAGATCTAATTGGTCGGAGCGGTTGCAAATTGTCACTCGCGACAATTGCGACAATTTCATTGGCTACAGATATTCCCCACGAAAAATTATGTTTGGATATTTAAACTTCGACACTATAGGTTTTTGAAGAATTGGGAACGCCATTCAGTGAGCTAATAGTTAGGAGTTCAGTAGCCAGGAAAGGTTAAGTTGGTAGTTCAGTAGTCAGGAAAAGTGGTTAGGAATTGAAAGTCAGAAGTAGTTTGTAGCTTTAAGTTAGAAGAGAGTTATAATAGAGAAGTTATTAAGGAACAGATTAGAGAGTAGTAAAGATATCAGTGACTTGAGAAATTAGTTGAGCAGTAGACGGAACCAGAACCAGTGAATTAGAACATAGGAAAATTTAGTTGCTGTGAAAGTGTCTTGAGAGTGTTTCCAAATGTTGCTTCATATTTCCTATAAGAAGTTGTAAGTAAGTTGATGGAGAGATTGAATGTTACATGTCGCACAAAGATAAGCACTCTGTGGACAAATCATATCAACCGGCGGTAGCCTCTGATGTCCAGAATTAAAGAACATTAATTCTAAGAGAAGTGTACCAAGTATTATGTATCACGTGCCAAGATAAAGTTCAATAAACATGATTGTGATTTATAATATATGAGAAATTCTCTGATGATTGATGTTGTTAACTGTAAATGTGCTGTCAGTGAACAAAGAACATCAAAATAAATAAAGATAAATAAATAAATAATTCAACATCCTATAACATCTGTCGATTGCCAAATATAAGCAATCTCATAAACTCTAACCAATCTCATCAAATCTAACCAATCTCACTAATTCTTTCACAATCTCATAACATCTATCTAATCTCATCAACTATACCCAATCTCATCAAATCTAACCAATTTCATCAAATCTATCCAATCTCATAAACTATAACTAATCTCATGAAATCTATCCTATCTCATCAACTATAACCAATCTCACTAATTCTTTCACTATCTCATCACATCTATCTAATCTCATCAACTATAACCAATCTCATCAAATCTAACCAATCTCATTAAACCTAATCAATCTCACTAATTCTCTGACAATCTCATCAAATCTAACAAACCTCATGAAATCTTAGTTTCATCAAACATCACATTCTACTCTATCCTCTCATGCCATTCTGTATCGAGAGAAAAAAAAACACTTCTCTTCATGGTGTTCTTTGGTTCACCTCAAACGTGGCGCTTTGTGTGGCTTACTAACTCTCAACTGCACACTCCTAATCCCACTCTCACCCACACCCACACAAAGGCACCCGGTGGTGGGGGGGGGGGGGCCTGGTTGTTCTCAAGGCAAGACGCCTCGAAACAGAGAGGTTGTGGGTTCAAATCTCGGCTGCACCAATTGGAATTTTAAATTATTATTTCTCTCTGCGGCAACCACCCCTGGCCTTAGCAGCGAGGCCCGCCTGAAACGTTAATTATTTATGGACGGAAAAAATATGAGCATCTCCGAAGACGGAGTTATCGGCCTGTGCGGCAAGGAACACATGTGCACACGGCTGCCAGGGAAAAACGGATTAACGCGCAAAATTCAGTTCCTAGACTCTAGGGACTTCGTCAGAGATCAAAGCTGGCGAACGCAATAAAAAGGCACCAATTCTAATGCGGTCTTGAATAGCCTCACAAAATCTCACATTTTTTTATAAAAGATTTTCATGAACCTTTTACTCTTTCTAACCTCAGCAAGTATCACAGAGTTCCTCACTCGCTCATCAAGTCCCACACAATCAACATACCAATACAAACCGTGGTTAACTCACAAACACGAAAAAAAACTTTTTCTTGGCGTTTTGTGTCACAGACTAAAAATAGTTGCAAACCACTGACTGATGCTTTCACCTTTCGTTTCGTTTTCCCGCTGGGATGCGATGTCTGTTTTATATTAACCCAATGACTTTAGTAAACTCTTTATCATACATTTTTTAAAATATTCTCAGCACGAAGCTTAAGTGGATTTTCACCTCATATCTTCTTGATGAATCATCCATTAATCATCCAGTTTATGAGCTCATAATAATCTTTCCATCAATTGTTAATCACCTGCTTAGACACTGTGAGCAATTAATTGGCCAGATCGCCTGCTGTTAAAAATCAAAAGTTCACTATATCAGTTGAAAGTCAACCAGACATCACCTCTTTATCAACCATTATCTGTTACTCAACCCGTCTATAGCCATTTAATCAACCACTCACTGTGACTCAACTTGTCTATAACCAATTAATTAACCACTCACTGTTACTCAACTTGTCTGTAACCATTTAATCAACCACTCACTGTTGCTCAACTTGTCTATAAACATTTTATCAACCACTCACTGTGACTCAAGTTGTCTGTAACCATTTTATCAACCACTCACTGCTACTCAACATGACTATAACCATTTAATCAACCACTCACTGTTACTCAACGTGTCTATAAACATTTAATCAACCACTCACTGTTACTCAACTTGTCTATAAACATTTACTAAACCACTCACTGTTACTCAAATTGTCTATAAACATTTAATCAACCACTCACTGTAACTCAACTTGTCTATAACTATTTAATCAACCACTCACTGTTACTCAACTTGTCTATAACCATTTAATCAACCACTCACTGTTACTCAACTTGTCTATAACCATTTAATCAACAACTCACTGTTACTCAACTTGTCTATAACCATTTAATCAACCCCTCACTGTTACTCAACTTGTCTATAACCATTTAATCAACCACTCACTGTTACTCAACTTGGCTATAACCATTTAATCAACCACTCACTGTTACTTAACTTGTCTATAACCATTTAATCAACCACTCACTGTTACTCAACTTGTCTATAACCATTTAATCAACCACTCACTGTAACTCAACTTGTCTATAACTATTTAATCAACCACTCACTGTTACTCAACTTGTCTATAACCATTTAATCAACAACTCACTGTTACTCAACTTGTCTATAACCATTTAATCAACCACTCACTGTTACTCAACTTGTCTATAACCATTTAATCAACCCCTCACTGTTACTCAACTTGTTTATAACCATTTAATCAACCACTCACTGTTACTCAACTTGTCTATAACCATTTAATCAACCACTCACTGTTACTTAACTTGTCTATAACCATTTAATCAACCACTCACTGTTACTCAACTTGTATATAACCATTTAATCAACCACTCACTGTTACTCAACTTGTCTATAACCATTTAATCAACCACTCACTGTTACTCAACTTGTCTATAACCATTTAATCAACCACTCACTGTTACTCAACTTGTCTATAACCATTTGATCAACCACTCACTGTTACTCAACTTGTCTATAACCATTTAATCAACCACTCACTGTTACTCAACTTGTCTATAACCATTTAATCAACCACTCACTGTTACTCAACTTGTCTATAACCATTTAATCAACCACTCACTGTTACTCAACTTGTCTATAACCATTTAATCAACCACTCACTGTTACCTAACCTGTTATGCTATTTAATCCACATCGTGGTCTCCCCCGGTAACAGTCTGAATCAAAACAGGCTGGCCAACAGAAGGGAGAATTTACAAATAAATAGAAAAAAAATATAGTATGGTAAAATCCTTACGTGATTAGTAGACTACACAGATTTGAATGACGTTTCGGCTCAATAGGCCTTCAGCAGGAACAAACAAACAACACGCACACACAGATATGTAAGTAAATAAAACTAATCCTACATAGCTAACTAGTAACTAAGCATCCAAAACAAAATAATCGAAACTGGTTAAAGAAAAGAAAAATGATTTCACTGTGTCGTGGACCGTGGTCAGAATGGGAAAGAGATAGTCACACGGGTGTAGCTGTAATTATACCCCCCTGCTGGTCAGGATCGTGTGAAGGGTTCTAAAAATATGCCTATAGAGGGAACGCTGTCTTGGTTACCTCGACTGCAAAGACACTGACAATGCCTAAAAGTGTCTAATATATAAATATCTATAAGACTAGTTAAAGAAAATCTAATATATAAATATCTATAAGACTGGTTAAAGAAAAGAAAAATGGCTTCCCTGTGTCGTGGACCGTGGTCAGAATGGGAAAGAGATAGTCACACGGGTGTAGCTGTAATTATACCATGCTGGTCAGGATCGTGTGAAGGGTTCTAAAAATACGCCTATAGAGGGAACGCTGTCTATATTACCTCGACTGCAAAGACACTGACAATGTCTAAAAGTATCTAATATATAAATATCTATAAGACTAGCAGAAGCTATGATCGCCGTGTTCCCTGTAGAAGTGGCTCTTTCTGATCTATAAGATTTAGTATAGAAGTACCCCTAGGCTGAACTAATAGTTTCACAGCTTAACCTGAGACTAGACGAATTTCAACTTCTCCAGTAAAAGCAGGGAATGTCAAAAAAGCCATTATATGGCCCGTCACATCAATGAGTGCGGGAACAACGCCCACATCATCTCGTGGCATCACATCGACAACAACATTGTCATTTATCAACCACTGTCTGTTACTAATTCAGTCTATAGCTATTTAATCAAACAGACTAATGTATGTTAGTCAGCTAATATATCGTCCGTTAATTGTAATCAAATGTTACTCATTGTAAAACTTAAAATTCACCAGCCTATAGGCATATGGTAAAAATAAAAATTGTCAACTCAAATGTTAAATTGGTCCTATTATATGACTGTGAAACATGGAGAACAAAAAAATTGACAATCACGAAGATGCAGGCTTTCATTAATGGATGTTTACGCAGAATAAAAGGATGGAAATGGCAGGACAAAATCACTAACATAGAATTATGGAAATGTACCAGTCAAATACCAGTGGATAAAGAGATACAGCGAAGACGATGGCGCTAGATAGGACACACACTACGGAAGCCAACTGAAGAGTATTACACAACAGGCGCTTTTTGGAATCCCCAGGGGAAAGACAAAGAGGAAGACCAAGGAATTCTTGGAGAAGACAGATAGAAGAAGAGATGAAGATGATGGGGACGACATGGAATGATCTTAAAAGAATGGCAAAAAACAGAACGACTTGGAAAGTGTTTGTTGAAGACCTATGCTCCACAGGGAGCTGAAAGGTAGAAGAAGAAGATAGGCATATGGTTCGTCAGCTTAAAATAATCTAGCTAATTAATCTTCAAATTAGATAGCTATGAGTTATCATTCAGTTTATAGGTTATTAATGACAAGCATAAAGATCTAGTGACCCAGCCAACTGTCCATCATCCAAATATTTAGCTATTAGTTATTCATCCATTTATCCTGATATTAAACAATTATTCAAAAAATCATTCTAGTCTATTCTATTATATTCTGTTCATGGAATCAATTTCACTGCAGTCGGGGTATCCCCATATCCGCTCCACCAAACGTCCCAGAAATTCTCGAAGCATATGCAGACTGATTGTTCCTGTAAAGTGTTGAATATAGTTACATCTGCTTTTCCCACAAAGCACTCCGGATCGACCAAACCTCTTTTCCACCTCTAGACTTATCAGTCTCTCAATATATACATCATTGTCCTACCTTTAGACTTATCAGTCTCTCAATATATACATCATTGTCCAACCTTTAGACTTATCAGTCTCTCAATATATACATCATTGTCCAACCTTTAGACTTATCAGTCTCTCAATATATACATCACTGTCCCACACTTTCTTCTCCTCTTCTCTTAATGAGTGAAGAACAAACTGGCCAATGTCCTGTCTGTCCAGAGGTATCATAAGGTGTTCCAAGTCTTAGCCTAAAGTACCATGTATTAGTCAATCATCTACAAGTTAGATACAGAGTTCCATTTCTAGCAGTGATCGACGCTTGAGAGCTGAGTGCTGGGCGTTGATTTCTCTTAAAGAAGTACTATTTTACTATCTATCATTGAGTTCATCAACCATTAATCGTTCACTTAATAAGCTAATAATTTTTTTTTTAATAGTTATGATTGTACCCTTTATTTTGATCTATTAGTTATATATCAATAATCAGTTTATTATTGACCCCTTTATTTTGATCTATTAGTTATATATCAATAATCAGTTTATTATTGACCCCTTTATTTTGATCTATCAGTTTTATATCAATAAACAGTTTATTATTAATCTAGAGAAATGAAACAGAAAATAGAAAAAACCGAATGGTTAAAGTTTTACGTAATAAGTAGACGATACAAATTAATTTTTTGTTTCATTTCTCCTTACAATTAGCATTTACAGCAGCTTCACATTTTGATACATTTCATTGTTCTGACCTTATTATTAATCGCCAAGTCAACTAATGATCCACTTAGTTATATATCCATTAGTCAGTCAGCTAATAACCACCGAGTCGGTCAGCTAATAACCACCCAGTCGGTCAGCTAATATCCACCCAGTCGGTCAGCTAATATCCACCCAGTCAGTCAGCTAATAACCACCGAGTCGGTCAGCTAATAACCACCCAGTCGGTCAGCTAATAACCACCCAGTTAATCAGCTAATAACCACCCAGTCAGGTCAGCTAATAACCACCCAGTTAATCAGCTAATAACCACCCAATCAGTCAGCTAATAACCACCCAATCAGTCAGCTAATAACCACCTAGTCGGTCAGCTAATAACCACACAGTTAATCAGGTAATAACCAGCGAGTCAGTCAGCTAATAACCACCCAGTCGGTCAGCTAATAACCACCCAGTCAGTCAGCTAATAACCACCCAGTTAATCAGCTAATAACCACCAAGTCAGACAGCTAACATCCACACAGTTAGTCAGCTAATACCACCGAGTTAGTCAGCTAATAACCAGCGAGTCAGTCAGCTAATAACCACACAGTTAGTCAGCTAACAACCACCCAGTCAGTCAGCTAATAACCACCCAGTCAGTCAGCTAATAACCACACAGTTAGTCAGCTAATAACCACCCAGTTAGTCAATTAATAACCACCAAGTTAGTCAGCTAATAACCACCCAGTTAATCAGCTAATAACCACCAAGTCAGTCAGCTAATAACCACTCAGTCAGTCAGCTAGTAACAACCCAGTCAGTCAGCTAATAACCACCCAGTCAGTCAGCTATATAATAACCACCCAGTTAGTCAGCCAGTTAGCTATCGTATTCTTTATAAAAGCCATAGATACAGCAAAAAAACACAACATAAGACGTACTATCCAAGACGTACTATATCTAAGACGTACTTTCTTGAAATTGTGTTGTTAAATGTTCTCTCTCGGACAACGGACAACTGTGTTTAATTAACCAGGTTATTCCTAAGTTGTCAAGTGTACAACTTACGGATTTCCTTATACATTTTCGCTTGTAGCGTGTCTTTGTTTTTTTTTTTTTGTTGTTGTTTTTTTTGTGTGCCAAGTAGTTCGGAACTCAAAAATGTTTGACAATTCACAGGTCACTTTTAAAGTGCAAAGGGGAGGGGTGTGTGGGTTTGTTTCCTGTGCATTCCGTGGTATTCAAGCATGGAATTGAGGAGACCTAGACAGCTTTTTGTTAAAATGAGATTCCAAACACTGGTACGTACAAACTAAGTTTACCTTTTGTGAACGACGAGCGGTGACATGTGCTTGCAAATACCTGATGTGTCACGCCATTAAATTAGAATCTGTTTCCACAGGTAACTGCTAACGTTAACTCAAACATTGTTACTTCGTGCCCACCTTTTCCCTGCATACAAACCTGGCCTCTTCTGTCAACAATCTCGCGTGTAACAGTAGCATTCGTGAGTCTCCGTATGTGGGGAGAGTTATAGTCAAAATCATATTTCAAATTAATTATAATCAAGTGATCATATACGCATTCTTATATTTGGTTTTCGTTTTTTTTTAATCCTTATTATGCGTGAATCTCCATATATGGGGAGAATTATAGTCAAAATCATATTTCAAATTAATTATAATCAAGTGATTATATCCCTCTACGCATTCTTCTATTTGGTTTTCGTTTTTTTTAATAAATCCTTATTATGCCTATTGTTTATCATACTTGATAAGCAGTCTATTGAACTGTCTAATATTTGTGTCCTTATCTTACTACTACTACTACTACTACTACTATCTTGAGAGTGCAGCTGCGTATAGTGCACTCGCTTGTCGACCTGAGGGTTCGGGATTCAAGTTCCAGTTGAAGCAATGTTTTTCCCGACCTAACGAGTTAACAAGATCCACTCAGTCTCTTTAAATGAGTACCAGAGATATTCTCTGGAAACGGAAAGACATCGATAAAGAGAACAAATCATACCACCTCATGAAGTTGGGGTTTAGTGCAGTCGGATCATTAATACCTTATTATCAAACGGTATGTGCTATGTGACTGCCTTTGTCTTTAATGATCTTACTCTATTTCTTCCATTCTTTTTTATGTTGCTGCAGCATTGTCGCGTGTTCCTCCTCTAAATGACAACATCAAAGAGGGAAAGTTAAAGATTATAAAGCGTTTCGAAAGTTCTGAGTGCATTAACTTCATTAAAGGCATATTCATCGTTTCACATGATTGTTCATGATATTCTCGTCATTCTTGTATAGAAACATTTATGTAGCCTTCTGTGATATGTTTGTTTCTACACTAATTGTCCACGACTCACATACAAAAGAACAAGATCTCTGCTACATTGAAAACCCATCTTCATGTTTACAAGAACAGACATAAGTTACAGACTATGGCTTTTCATTGTGAAGAATACTGCTTTTATTCATTTTTGTGTGAACAGATAATGGCTCTTATTTAAGTCTGAATCGAGGGAAAACATTCGAGCACTGGATACATTAATACTAATACATTCAGCTTATAAGGCTATCCTCCGTGTCAGTGGCATAGTGTTGCAGACGGGGACATGGGGAAAGCGTTTGCCCCTTGGCAAAAATTCTTAGGGACGAAACATTTTGAAAGAGTATGGGTAGTAGTAATAGATTAAAAAAAATAGAAGGTTAGAGGGCTCAGTGCTTCCCTTGCCTTGGGTGCCGGCAACCATTACTAAGCCACTGATCATGCCACCTCAAATTGTAAGATGTTAATAACCTGAGGCTAATTATGTTGTTTATTTTAACGTCTTAAAGTGCGCATATAAGAAGAAGTGCAAAGAGCGATCTATTACGACATTATCACATGCTGGGGTCTACCTTTAGGGTTAGTCGAGTTTCTGGGAATAGAAGTCGCATGCCCGGTGCAGTCACCCCGCTATGTACATATTAGATCTTATATTTTATTCTAGGAAAAAAACAAACTTGTCTTTACCAGAAATTACAACTCTATTTATCTACAGATACTTTCTATTCCATGTTGAAACATGGCTCCTTTGGCGTTCCTATGAAGTCGCCTCTGTTCTGCGCGAGACGTCCAACGTGTGCGGCACTCAGTCTCAGCTGCTTAATATCTTGCACCCACTCTCTTCTTGGTTTCTCTCTCTAGTCTATCAGTTACAATACCCTTTGTAATCATTTACAGACAACTATTACGTATTACATGACTAGAATATCATCCTTGCTTTTAAATGTTATTTTTTTTTTTTTTTAGAAACCAATTCTCTCAATTATTAAAATGTTGCAAAATTACTTGTTTGTTTTTCTTAAGCTTACTTATTCCTGCATTACTGGTCACTCGTTGCAGTGACTTCCCAGAATGCCTGTTCTTATTGATACTGCTTGCAGGTGTTCTTCTCAATGTGTACACTTGTTTCTCATAAAGTCACCCTTCAGAACTACATAGTTCGTGTACACTGCCCAGATGTCTATATATGATCACCAAGAAGCAAACAGTCGACGCTCACTAAAATACCCGAACATATATATCATTATCATCATCGTCATCATCATCAAGTACTATGCCTGCTGGCGTAGGTGATCATGTCTCTCCACAACATTCGATCTCGACTTTTATTTATCATTTCTGTTGTTGACCAAGACATTCTTTTAAGCTGTCTGCTATCTATTCTCTTTGCTTCCCTATATCTCTTCGTCCCTCAGCTTTCCCAGTTGTCACAATATATTACAGATGTTCTTTTCTCATTACATGGCCAAAAAATGATGATTGTTTCTTCCTAATATTGGAAATTAGCTCTCTTTTTGCTTTGGCCTCTTACGGAACGTTTTCATTACTCTTCTTAGCTGCCCATGGTATTCTCAACATTCTTCTGTAAAACCACGTTTTATAACCCCTACAGAACTATATAGGGAGCCGCGGTAGCTCAGTGGTTAGTGAACTGGACTACAAAGGACAAGAGGTAGGGTTCGATCCCAACCAACGGCTTCCTGGTTCATCCAGCCTTAAATGGGTACCTGATTTTTTTTTCTTGGAAGGTAAAGCAGCACGGGCGTAATACCGACCACATTACCCCAAAAATCATGTGCTGAAGGTCTGTAAAATGTATGGTCACTAACATCATATTTCCCTATACGCCACTTGGCGTGACGGGGGTTCTTTACTTTTTTTTTTTACAGAACTATATATAATCCGATACAAAGATAGATCCCCAACTATTAATCTTATCTGGTGGATTTAATCTCTGAACATTTCTTCATGCTTTTAAATTGATTCGTGACGATAAATCCAGTTGCATCTTCGATTCCTATTTTTAATCGCTTTACGTGTCGGATATCGTATTATTTTATTCCGCCAGTCTGCCATTGCTCTTTTCGATCGCCATGGTGATCGAATTCCAATTTTGATAGCGAAAAACGGCTTTCTGTTTTTTTGTGTGCCCATTTTTCCTTTCGATCACAGACCAACAATGCGATCAATGATCTATGTGCCTGATTGCTACAGCAAAGTTTCTCCATTTAAAATGTCGTAAGTAATCATTTATGATGGTTACACATGTGCAGTTCGAACAGAGGAAGGACTGAGCGAATGTTTCCCAATAGAAACTGGGGTTAAACAAGGATGTATTTTATCGCCCTTGTTATTTGGAATTGTTATGGACTTCATAATGAAGAAATGCTGCACTGGTAATAAAGGCATCGAATGGATACAAGGAGACCATTTGGAGGACCTGGACTTTGCTGATGACATAGTTCTCATCAGCAATCAGATAAAAACGATGCAGGAAAACACAAATGAACTATCATCAATAGCCAGCAAAATTGGGCTTGAGGTCAATCATGAAAAGACTAAAGTCATGAAAAGTTTAATTCCAACAAGTGACAAAATATACATGGAAAACAAACCAGTAGAAGAGATCGATCACTTCATCTATCTTGGAAGTCACATTGATCGAGAAGGGGATACGAGCAAAGAAATTAGAATCAGACTGGCTAAAGCAGCAATGTCTTTCAGAAGCCTTGAAAAGTTGTGGAAATCAAAACTCATTAGCACAAACACAAAACTTAGGCTATTCAAATCAAATGTACTATCAACCCTTACGTATGCGTGTGAAAGCTGGAAAACAACAAGAGATATAGAAACAAAGTTGAACGCATTCGAAAATAAATGTCTAAGGAAAATACTTGGTATAGAATGGAACGAATTCAAAACAAACGAGGAAATTAGAGAAATCGCCAATCAACCACTAATATCTTCAGTAATAAAGAAAAGACGATGGTCATACGTTGGACATGTGATGAGAAGAGATAATAATCGAATAGCAAAGCAAGCCCTCATATGGGAAACAACAGGTAAAAGAAAAAGAGGAAGACCCAGGGAGACACTGAGAAGAACATTGATGAGAGAGGCAAGAGCAGCAGGAATCGGCTCCCTCAATGAGATAGAACTGCTTGCACAGAACAGAGACAGATGGCGAGATTTGATAAAATATCTTTAAAAGAAAACTGCTAGAACAAAAATTCATATAGGAGAAGGTGTATCTTGGTCTACGCCCTATGGGCCGGTTACGGCTCGAAAGGTCAATAGATAGATAGAAGTAATCATTAACAGCGTGGTATACCAAGTCTTTGCCCAAGACTGTTCGAATTTGATTTCCGTGTCCTTCGCTATTTTATTATTGGTTTGCCTCTATTTCGACCTCTATTCAGAGTCTACTGTATGACAATTTGTTCAGATTGTTTCTGAAACTCTGATCAGCCCATTGCTTATCCAATCCCAACACCTGCCTGCTATCACTGCATGACCACAATGATGCACTTCTTGTCAAACCTTAGTTGATAATTTTGTTCGCTAAAATATTATGAGAATTTTCGTAATGCAGGCTATACGGATAAGATGAATCTCTTACTTTTTCTGTTATTTTTGGCATGGATAATGATTGAGATAAATATTGAGATAGAAATAAAAATAAAGTTTGAGATAGAAAAAAAGGTGAAGATAATGATTTAGATAGAGATAATATTGAAATAGAGATAAGGATTGAAATAGAGATAAAGGCTGAGGTAAAGATAAAGAATAAGATAAAGATCAATATTGAGATAGAGATAAAGATAAAGAGTGAGGTGGAAATAAGGACAAAGATTTAGATAGAGATAACAATAAAGATGAAATAGAGATAAAAGTAAAAAAAATTGAGATAAAGATAAAGTCTGAGATAGAGATAAAGACTGAGATAGAGATAAAGATAAAGATTTGATTAGAGATAAAGATAAAGATTGAGGTAAAAAAAAGAATGAGATAGAGATAAAAATAAATATTGAGATAGAGATAAAAATAAAGATTTAGATATAGATAAATTTAATAGTTTGATATAGAGATAAAGATATAGATTAAGATAGAGATAAAAAGAAAGACTGAAGTTGATATAAAGAATGAGATAGAGCTAAAGACTGAGATAAAGATAAAAACTGGGTTAGAGATAAAAAAAAAAGATTGTGATAGAGATACAGATTGGGATAGAGATACACATAAAGATTGAGATATAAATAAAGATAAAGACTGAGATAGAATAAAGAATGAGATAGAGATAAAGATACAGATTTAGATAAAGATAAGATTGATATAGAGATAGAGATAAAGATACAGATTGAGACAGAGATAAAGATAAAGATTGAAAATAAATAAAGATAAAGACTGAGCTAGAATAAAGAATGAGATAGAGATAAAGATAAAGAGTGAGATGGAGATAAGACAAAGATATAGATAGAGATAACAATAAAAGTGAAATAGAGATAAAAGTAAAAAAAAAAATTAGATAGAGCTACTAAACACAATTAGAACAAGACAAATGAATTTTGGGGGGCATGTTAAAAGACAAAACAGCCTAACAAAAGTAATATTGGGAGGGAAAATAAAAAGTAAAAGAGGCAGAGGCATACCAAGACTAACATGGACGAGTAACATCAAAAGATGGACAAGTCAGCCTATGACAAACTGCACCATCAAAGCTAGAGACAGAGTTGAATGGCGCTCCATGGTAGCCAACCTTCAATACGGAGATGGCACTCAATGATGATGATGAGAACAAGTCTTAACATATGAATGTGAATCATGGACAATAAGTCAAGGTCAAGTACGAGACTTGAACCGGCGTCTTAGCACCGTCTTAGCAAGTAAAGTACCCCCGTTACGCCAAGTGACGTATAGGAAATATGGTGTTAGAGACCATATATTATACAGACCTTCGGCACATGATTTTTGGGGTAATGTGGTCGGTATTACACCCGTGCCGCTTCGCTTTCCCTGAAAAAAAAATCAGGTACCCATTAAAGGCTGGGTGAACCCGGTGCCGTCGGTTGGGATCGAACCCTACCTCTTGTCTTTTGTAGTCCAGTTCACTTACCACTGAGCTATCGCGGCTCTCTATATGTGTATATATATATATATATATGTATGTATATATATATATGTATGTGTATATATATATATATATATATATATATATATATATATATATATATATATATATATATATATATATAATTAACAGGAAGAAAAGAAGTCAAAGTTTCAGGACGTGTGAAATCAAAGGAAGGAAATATAACAATGGGACAGGAGAAGACAATGGGAATATGATGATGAAAGACCAGAGCTAAACAATTTAAACAAAGATACAGGACCACCAATAATGCAGAGTGAAGTGGAGGACGCAATTCAACACATGAAAAGAGGCAAAGCTCCAGGTCCTGATAATATAACAATCGAAGAGATAAATGTATTAGGAGAGCTAGGAGTACAAGTCATAACGAAACTATTTAATGACATATATAACACTGGACACATACCCGAAGATCTACTAAAATCTATCGTTATAGCCATACCGAAGAAGTCAGGTGCCACTAATTGTGAAGATCATCGCACTAGACGTCTCATGAGTCATATGACGAAATTATTACTAAGAATCATCATGAAGCGTGTAAGGAACAAAATAAAACCAGAAATAAGTGAGGAACAATGTGGATTTGTGGAAGGAAAGGGTACCAATAATGCAATATACATCTTAAGAACATTGATAGAAAGATCTATAGAGGTAAAGAAAGATCTATATATGTGCTTTATAGACTACACAAAAGCATTTGACAAAGTAAAGCATGTGGAAATAATCAATATGCTGGAGAAATTAAACATTGATGGCAAGGATCTGCGAATTATTTTAAAAAAAAAAACATGTACTGTCATTAAACAGCAGCTATACGAATTAGCAACAAAACAGGAAAGTTCCAATAGATAAAACAAGGAGTTAGACAAGGTTGTGTTCTGTCGTCGGATTTGTTTTCACTTTACAGCGAACATATTATGAGATCAATAGTAGACAAAAAAGGAATTGAAGTCAACGGTCACAACATAAATAATTTGCGATATGCGGATGACACAGTCTTAATAGTATAGACGGAGAATGAACTACAAGATACTATAGACATAATAGTAAGAGAAAGCAACAAGAAAGGTCTCAGTCTGAATAGTAAGAAAACAGATGTAATGGTCATATCAAAGAAACAATCACCACCATCATGCAACATAAAAAGAAACAGGACAAATCTGAAACAAGTGTAACGTTTGAAATACTCGGGCACAATATTAACATCAGATGGGAGATGCACCAAAAATTAGAATAGCTCAGGCCAAAATAGCATTTAAAAAAAGAAAATATATAATGCAATAAATCTATGTCAATAGAAATGAGAAATAGAGTTCATTGGTACTATATAGAACCGATTCTGACCTATGGAAGCGAATCATGGACAGTACACAAACAAATGAAAAGACAATTAGAGACTACAGAGATAGGATTTCTCAGAGGAATGTTGAAAGTTCCCTGGACAGCTAAAAATACCAATGAGAAAGTTCTCAAAGAGGCCAACACAAAAAAGGAGCTCCTAAAAAACATCACAAAGAAACAATCAACATTTTTCGGGCACATCATGAGAAGAGGAAAGTTGGAATACTTGGTTACAACTGGCAAAATAAAAGGAAATAGACACCGCGGACGACAAAGAGATAAAATACTGGATAGCTTGGTGTTATCGCATGGAAAAAAGTGAACAACAGAACTGATACGATGCACTGTAGTTTAAGATTGTGGAAGGACATGATCACCTACGCCAACCTGTATGGCACATGATGATGATATATATATATATATATATATATATATATATATATATATCTGTGTGTGTGTGTATGTCTGTGTGTGTGTATGGGAAGATATATAATCATATAATTTATACAACGAGAGTAAAGACGAAATTTTGTTGCTTAGAATTGACTGTAATTAGCAAATTAGCATGACTACAGTTACTAAAGTACCCATGATAAACATCTGTGATAAGCTTCTCGCTGTGCCCTGTACAATGATCAGCCAGTATTCTAATACATGTACTAAGCTTTGTCGGCCCGACCTGCCATGCCACGCTTGTACGTAACGGGCAGAAGTATAAATAGCAAGCGCTCCACAGCTGAGAAAATCACTCGGAGCACGAATCACAGTTAGTATTTCTCCCACAGAGACGAGTCGACGCAAACAAGAGAAAACTATAACATCGGTGAGCGGTTGTGATAAATCTGTGTGAGGGTTCCTTGTGCGTTGACGGAAGGACATTTAGAGCTAACTTTTATTTAACTTATATCTCACTTTTGATATAATAGCTCGCGCCGACCTATAAAAAGGCTCCGCTTGTTCTTTCTGTAAACAGGTCCTGTGTGGCTACTATACAGACGAGTACTTAGAGGACTTTCGCTCTACTGGAGTACAGGCTGTCTTTTGTGTGATAGAGCTTGTCGTGACGTATAGATCCATTCTAGCTGGTTTATGCTGTCTTTGAACGCGTGGGATTGTTGTGGTTTTAATTTACGGTTGGTGGATTTGTTTGAAAGTGGCTTTTATTTTAGTTTTAAAAGTGTCAATACGTTTATGGTGACGTTATTTTTTAGAAGATAATGTGTTGTTTTTTTAAACCTTTTTTTTTTAATTATTATTTTAAATTCAGTTGGTTGGTTATACAGCGAGGATTAAACAAACACTACTTAGGTAATCATTTAGTTAAAAATTAATTAGATAATTCTTTTTTTTCGTTCTTTAGTTAGCCAGTTAGAGAGTTTGTTATTTAGTTATCTAATTGTTAAGTTAATTATTCAGTTTGTTTTTATTTAGACCATTTTGCTAGGTCATTAACTAGTTATTTATTTAGTATTCGTTTATTAACTACCTAGCTAGTTGTTAGCCATCTAAGTGATTAAATGGTTAGATAATTAGTTATTATATTGGTTGGTCAGTTTAGTTAATTAGCTTGTTTCCAAACTAGCTAATTGTTTAGTCATTTTATTAAAATTAATTCGTAGAACAAATGTCTTTGTTTTAAGACGCTACAAATTTGCTTAATCTCTTCACGAATCCCCCAACATTGCATGGCGAAATGACTCTATGCCTATACAGTACCAAAGGCTTGTTGATCGATTGAGCATACCATCATTTTACTCCTATTTGATAAATGCGTCGCTAAATTTTTCATGGTGATCATCCGCCGATTTAAAAAAAAAATAAATTTCTGTTTTATCATTAGCAAAGATTGTTAGTGAGCACCCAAAGTATTTAGCTCAATTTGTTAGCGATCTCTTCTTCTTTTTTCTTAAGCTTAAGACTTAGGTTGCTGTTAAGTAAAGAAGCAGAGATATTTTGCTTTTCGGCTGATCTCTTCTGCTGTCATTTTTCTGCGTGTTTCAAGCTCTCCGATGATCCACCCATTTAGGGGATTTTCACTCGGTCTCCTTTATCCATTGCGCTTGTTGCTAGTTGCATTTATAAATATTGGGCTGTATCGTCACGTGGCCAAACTGTTTAATTCCGACCCGTCTTCTGACGAGTGTATGAAGCTAAGGACCGAAACACTTCTTCGTCTGCGTCTTCCAAATCAGATTGCCCCGTTGGAAAGTTAATAAAAATGTGAGTTTCTTATAATTTGTCTTTTTATATTTTCTCACTGCTCTTAAGTAACCCATCTCCGTCTTCACAGTTCTTTGCTTCTTATGTTGTCTCCTAATCTGACCTTTATTATGCTTTAGACACAATTAATTTCGGTGGCTATTTACCATATTCTAGACTTCAGGTATAGCACTGACAGTACACATTTGGGATGGAAGCTGTGATGGGGAGAGCTCTTTCTGCGCCTGGTTGATTTTTTAATTATTCTTTACGGGGATTTTTTTTTTTTTTTTTTGGGGGGGGGGGGGGGGGGGGAGTTGTTTGCGAGGGGTCAAGATGATGTCGTTCTATGGCCAATAGTCTGACAGATTTGTTTATTGTATCTTAAAATTCATACTTTTTGTTTGTTAACTTGTTCTACCGAGACATTCTAGATATTGGATTTTCCTTAACGATATCTTTCAAAGTAGAATTGATCCGTTTGATTAGCTCTTGATGTATTCAACCAACTTATAGAATTGCAATGTTTGTTTTCAGATCCAGGATGAACAGTATGCATTTGTCTTAAATAAGAGATGTATATTGAGTTGAGACTTCAAATTTACATCTGTCTTTTAGAGAGTTTATATATTACTCGACTGGAAGGATGGATTGAGTTCAAACTAGACTGTTTATTTTTTTTTTCCTTGTTAGATGTTTAAGCCTACAGAGCTTAACAGAGGATCAGTCGTCCCGTCACGGTAATCATATTTTCGTAATTGAGTTATTTGCGGGTCATCACCACTGCACTCCGAACATGTCCATAGGTGCTCAGTTCCCCTCCTCAGCAATTCCCTCAGTGTCCAGCGACTGACGACTCCAGTTCTATGTTGGTTGATAAGTCTTCTTACACGGCCACTAAGTTTCTCATTTCTGGCTGTGCCCATCTTAACTCCCATTTCCATCATCCGAATAAGTGACGTGGATCTGTGTTTGTCGAAGTCCTGTGCTCTTCCCACATCTCGGAGGGCATTGATGATGTCCGGCCGATCCATTGGTTGCCCGTCCTCAATGACAGCGCAGCTAGCCAACCTGTAATTTTCGTAATTGGTTCTCACCAAATAATATATAAATCTGTGTGATGCAAATAAAAATAAGCAGATACATGTAATGACACTCCTAAAACGCGCACACAGCCGTATAAAACAACGGAAGACACAGAAACACAAATGATAAAAAAATATGTATCTTTTTTTTTAAATAACTTATGCATAAAGCCCTCGTGGTGTCATCGTTATGCAAATACGTTAGTTTACTGTCGATGTAAACAAACTTGGGATGCTTCAGTTCCCCTTCAGTTTTTCAGAATCACAAATATACATTTTGTTATTATTTCATATAATCAATACCTTTCCACATTCTTGCAGATATAACTTTGTGCTATAGTGCTTGTATTGTGGATATATCACTTTGCGTTTATTCCTTTTTGTCAATTAATGTTGCCTATTCTTCGCATTTGTATCGATATACTTCAGTAACATTACAATATATCGCGTCTCTTTCTTTATGTGACATTTTATATTAATATTTCTTCTCCTGCTTGGATACGGAAAAAGACACTGCTGGCAATGCTTTCAAGGCACAGTTTTTTGTCACTGATGCTTTAGTTAACATGCTAATGTGTGTCCTTCCAGGATGATAAAACTACTTGCTTCTTCTATTTTACATTTACAGTGAATAGAAGAAGCTGTATTTTAAAATATAAGTAATAGGAAACTATGCAGAGCTTCGCAGCAGGAGCAATCTGATCATCAGAAGAAGGTCCTCCGCCCAGTACATGCTTCGGCCTTTCAGTTTCTCGACGCTCTAAGGGAGGTGGACCCACCTGGATCATGACTTCCAGGCCTCGACCTCCTGCTGCATTGACACTAAAGCTTACAATATATATTCGGCACAAAATAATTACACTTAACTCTACGCAACACTTCTGTTTGAATCTACGGTCTTTACCAGCCTGGTATACTTAATTGTCTAAGCTTTAACCCAACACATTGATGTCCTCTCTACCAGCCTGGTATACTTAATTGTCTAAGCTTTAACCCAGCACATTGATCTTCTCTCTACCAGCCTGGTATACTTAATTGTCTAAGCTATAACCCAACACATTGATGTCCTCTCTACCAGCCTGGTATACTTAATTGTCTAAGCTATAACCCAACACATTGATGTCCTCTCTACCAGCCTGGTATACTTAATTGTCTAAGCTTTAACCCAGCACATTGATGTCCTCTCTACCAGCCTGGTATACTTAATTGTCTAAGCTATAACCCAACACATTGATGTCCTCTCTACCAGCCTGGTATACTTAATTGTCTAAGCTTTAACCCAGCACATTGATGTCCTCTCTACCAGCCTGGTATACTTAATTGTCTAAGCTTTAACCCAGCACATTGATGTCCTCTCTACCAGCCTGGTATACTTAATTGTCTAAGCTTTAACCCAGCACATTGATGTCCTCTCTACCAGCCTGGTATACTTAATTGTCTAAGCTTTAACCCAACACATTGATGTCCTCTCTACCAGCCTGGTATACTTAATTGTCTAAGCTTTAACCCAACACATTGATGTCCTCTTCGTGGTGGCAGCAGTCTAAAGTGGCTAGTAATTGCAGCGTCATTTTATAGACTCGCGTACAAGCTGCGTTGGCATGACGTTAATTAGGCGGGAAGAAGTGGATCATAAACTGGTGATAGGTGATAAATATAGGTCGGGCTGGAATATCATTCCTTTCAACTGTCGATAAAATCTTTGGTGGTTAAAAATTAAATATAGCATCCCTGAAATCTTCAAATTTACGAATCTTTGATCTTCGTGTTGACGAACATTAACTATTAAAATATTATCCACACATAAATATTGCCTTCAGCTAAAATTCTAACTTTTTGTGTCTGGCGTCACAAATTGAAACCACTTCCATAAAATATCAATTTTAAGAATAACAGGATTGTTCTAGACCAAAGACTGCTTCATCCACAAATGAAACACAATTTCCAAGACTAGATCTCAATTACCACTTTGAAATGCAAATAAACAGTTGTGAAGTGTAAGAACGGAATCTTTCCATTTGTTTAACCTGTCACATCATCGTCATCATCATGTGCCATACCGGTTGGCGTAGGCGGTTATGTCCTTCCACAATTTTCTATCTACAGTGCATCGTATCAGTTCTGTTGTTGACTGTTTTCCATGCCATGACACCGAGCTATCCCGTATTTAGTCCCAAGGTTTCCTAATTCATGCCCTTAACGGAAATTTTAGCTTCTACTTTCTTATGCAATTCCTGTTTTAGATATACCTTCTTTTTGTCTTATTTCCAGAATTTAAGATACAATTGTTGTTATAGTAGTTTGTTATTTAAGAGTTAGCGACGAGTTCAGTCTTCTAGCGTGCCTTGGGTATTACTGCGTGCTTTTTTCTCAAGGTTTTATGTAATTGGTTCTGTTCTTCCATTGTTAGTTGGTGCTGTTCTTCCATTGTTAGTTCGCGCTGACCTTCCATTGTTAGTTGGTGCTGTTCTTCCATTGTTAGTTGGCGCTGTTCTTCCATTGTTAGTTGGTGCTGTTCTTCCATTGTTAGTTGGCGCTGACCTTCCATTGTTAGTTGGTGCTGTTCTTCCATTGTTAGTTGATGCTGTTCTTTTTTTCTTAGATCGTGCTGTACTTCCATTATTTGTTGTTGCTGTTCTTTCATTGTTAGTTGGTGCTGACCTTCCATTGTTAGTTGGTGCTGTTCTTCCATTGTTAGTTGGTGCTGTTCTTCCATTATTAGTTGGTGCTGTTCTTCCATTGTTAGTTGATGCTGACCTTCCATTGTTAGTTGGTGCTGACCTTCCATTGTTAGTTGGTGCTGTTCTTCCATTGTTAGTTGGTGCTGTTCTTCCATTGTTAGTTGGTGCTGTTCTTCCATTGTTAGTTGGTGCTGTTCTTTCATTGTTAGTTGGTGCTGTTCTTCCATTGTTAGTTGGTGCTGTTCTTCCATTGTTAGTTGGTGCTGTTCTTTCATTGTTAGTTGGTGCTGTTCTTCCATTGTTAGTTGGTGCTGTTCTTCCATTGTTAGTTGGTGTTGTTCTTCCATTGTTAGTTGGTGCTGTTCTTCCATTGTTAGTTGGTGCTGTTCTTTCATTGTTAGTTGGTGCTGTTCTTCCATTGTTAGTTGGTGCTGACCTTCCATTGTTAGTTGGTGCTGTTCTTCCATTGTTAGTTGGTGCTGTTCTTCCATTGTTAGTTGGTGCTGTTCTTCCATTGTTAGTTGGTGCTGTTCTTCCATTGTTAGTTGGTGCTGTTCTTTCATTGTTAGTTGGTGCTGTTCTTCCATTGTTAGTTGGTGCTGTTCTTCCATTGTTAGTTGGTGCTGTTCTTCCATTGTTAGTTGTTGCTGTTCTTCCATTGTTAGTTGGTGCTGACCTTCCATTGTTAGTTGGTGCTGTTCTTTTTTTCTTAGATCGTGCTGTACTTCCATTATTTGTTGTTGCTGTTCTTCCATTGTTAGTTGTTGCTGTTCTTCCATTGTTAGTTGGTGCTGACCTTCCATTGTTAGTTGGTGCTGTTCTTTTTTTCTTAGATCGTGCTGTACTTCCATTATTTGTTGTTGCTGTTCTTCCATTGTTAGTTGTTGCTGTTCTTTCATTGTTAGTTGGTGCTGACCTTCCATTGCTATGGGTTATGACTATGCCGTTATCGTTTACTTTTAGAGTTGGCTCAGTGATGGCTGTTAAAGTTTGGATAATGAGGCGCTGTCGTGTCTTCTCTATTGAGGATAGAAATATGTTTGAATGTTGGTCTGACGAGAGGGATGATTATGTGTTGACGTTTGATTTGGGAAGTGATCAAGTCCGTATGGTGTCATTTCTTGTTCTTTTCTGTTATTGCTATAAACTGTCTTACCTTTAATAAACCTGTTTCGCAATGTTGAGCGTTTACCAGCAGTGTATTATATGTACATACTATAATATAGATATATATAGGCATATACAAAAGTATATCGTTTTGCAGGAACTTTTTTGAAGTTTTCTATGATGAAAACGTTTGCCGAAACGTTGTAGTTTGTCTTGTCTTTTTTTAAAAATTGAGCTGCTCAATACCATTATGTTTATTTTATATGCTCTCTGCAGCTATACTCGCGGTCCCGTATAGTATTACATATTTTATGTATTTGTTATGTATGCTTATTTATCTCCATTTGTGTATGTCCAATGTTGTTTCGTTAGTTATGGTACCTTGGTCAAAATATTGATCAGTTAATGTAATGCTCTACACATCAGCACCTTCTTATGTCTGTTATAGTAAATGTCCAGGAACTACGCGTTGCTATCAATAACACTTGGACATAGAGTGTCTGTTTGTGTAATAAAAAATTATTAATAAAAGAAGTAAGTTCAACAATGAATCCAGTCTCTCTCTCTTTCTCTCCCTCTCTTTCTCTCTCCCTCTCTCTCATTCTCTCTCTTTCTCTCTCTCTCTTTCTCTTTCTCTCCCTCTCTTTCTCTCTCCCTCTCTCTCCCTCTTTCTATCTCTTTCTCTCTCTCACGCTCACATAATAGCGTCTCAGTAACAAGTCTGGTAAAATATGTCAGAGAACGAGGATGCCTCTCTCTCTTTATGTATTTTTTGTGTTCGTGCGTAACTTATCCAGCGACAAGTTTGGGGCTCAGTAGCCTAGTTGGGGAAACCACCCGACTGAGCTACCGACGTTCGGACAACCCGTGTTCGATTCCCGTTGGAAGCAGTGTGAGTTGTACTCCTGGTTGGGGGGGGGGGGGAATAACCTCGCGGTCGCCCTGAGCCCTTGGCAGAAATGGGCACCAAAGTAGCACTCTGTGAAGGTGAGGAATGCCGCCTTACATCGTGAGTTTCCCATGCTTGAAGCGACACTATCCAAGAGTCTCCGAACACTTCTGGATAGGCGGCCGAGCACATATGGGTGGAAACTCGCGTACTAAGACGCCGATTCAAGTCTCCTACTTTACCTTTACTTTTGTCCAGCGAAGAAATCAAGGGCATTAATCAAGAAATTAAAATGTATGTGTGGTGTGTGTGTGTCCATGAGAAACTCATGTTCATATCTCCGTTATGTGGGGTGTGTGTGTGTGTCCTTGAGAAACTCATGTTCATATCTCCGTTATGTGTGGTGTGTGTGTGTCCATGAGAAACTCATGTTCATATCTCCGTTATGTGTGGTGTGTGTGTGTCCATGAGAAACTCATGTTCATATCTCCGTTATGTGGGGTGTGTGTGTGTGTCCTTGAGAAACTCATGTTCATATCTCCGTTATGTGTGGTGTGTGTGTGTCCATGAGAAACTCATGTTCATATCTTCTTTTTTTTTCCCACGAAAGACTAGATTTTTAGATTTCCTTCTGCAGGATGATAACTAATTTGAGAGATGTAGAAACGATGATTCAAAGCTGGCGTTAAGAGAGATATATAAAGAATGGCTCTACGTGCAATGATACTCTAAATACACTTTTTTATGAAAGCTGCTTCATTTGAATTAACTCTACTTTTACATTGTTGAAGAGTAATTCATTTGTGTCCATATAATTGTCCTAAAAAATGTCTCCATAACTATATACTTTATTGTATATGAGTCCTAAAGAGTGACAAATGCTCTCTAGGGCAAAATTATTTAATAAAAGAAACTGAAAACCTAAAAAAATTTAATATAAAAAAGAAACAATTATTAATTTCGAGAAAAAAACGCAAAGTAAATAATTTCTAAAAGATGTCTGCTTTTGTTTCCTTTTCGTTGTTACATTCTCCAATTTACAAATGCATTTGTTGAACCATTTCTTCGTGCATTTATTTATGTTTTATGTTAATATTTTTTTTCTAAAAAATGAGGAAGATACTGTGCAATCTATTTTTGACACTATAAACAAAAAAAAGAGTTCTTAAATGTTATGTAGAAACAGTTTTAATATATGGATGTGAATCATGGACAATAGGAAAACAGACAAGAAAATCACTGGAGGCTGTAGAAATATGGTTTACAGAAGAATGTTGAGAATACCATGGAAAGCTAAGAAGAGTAATGAAAACGTTCTGAAAGAGGTCAAAGCAAAAAGAGAGCTAATTTCCAATATTAGGAAGAAACAATCATCATATTTTGGCCATGAAAAGAGAACAGATGGAATATAATGTAACAACTGGGAAACTTGAGGTACGAAGAGATAGAGGGAAGCAAAGAGAAAAGATACCAGACAGCTTAAGAGAATGGCTTAGCAGAAGGTCAACAACAGAAACGATAAATAACTGTCGTATCCAAAAACTGTGGAGAGACATGATCACCTACGCCAGCAGGCTTGGTACTTGATAATGATGATGTTAATATTTTGATTGCATTATCATCTCAGTAAATTCACTAATTGTCATTACTCATTGATCTTTTCAATTAGTTCTTTCATCAACGTTTTCAAAGTAGACGCTCAGATTTTTCTCATTCTTATTTATCTGATATAATACGATACTAAATATGATTTGTTGTCCGAAAGGGGACATTTTTTTTATTTACTCTACCCCTTGTCCTACGCTTTCCCACTACAATCACGTGATAACTGGCGAACCTCATTCCAAGTCTCGTTTTCACAATTATCAATCTATTTCTGGAACACATAAATGTCAATAAACGATCAATTTGTGTGTATAAAGATCATTTCCTGAACTTTATCTGCTACCGCCTGTAGATTATTACATCCCATATCACAGAGATCGATTGGGAGCACGCATCTTTATGTACATTTGGGATGTAAAGTAAAGAGTACATGTCACGGTTTGTTGCCTGTGGGGAATATGTTGTTAGTGTCCCTACTTGTCTTCTCTCTGTTCATAACATCTGTATATTTATAGCTAACACGATAACATCGGTATATTTATGGTTGACATGATACCATCGGTAAATTTATGGCTTACATGATAACATCTGTATATTTATGGTTGACATGATACCATCGGTAAATTTATGGCTTACATGATAACATCTGTATATTTATGGTTGACATGATAACATCGTTATATTTATGGTTGACATGATAACATCGGTATATTTATGGCTTACATGATAACATCTGTATATTTATGGTTGACATGATAACATCGGTATATTTATGGCTTACATGATAACATCGTTATATTTATGGTTGACATGATAACATCGGTATATTTATGGCTTACATGATAACATCTGTATATTTATGGTTCACATGATAACATCGGTATATTTATGGCTTACATGATAACATCTGTATATTTATAGCTAACATGATAACATCGGTATATTTATGGTTGACATGATAACATCGGTATATTTATGGTTGACATGATAACATCGTTATATTTATAGTTAACATGATAACATCGGTATATTTATGGTTGACATGATAACATCGGTATGTTTATGGTTATGATGATAACATCGTTATATTTATGGTTGACATGATAACATCGGTATATTTATGGTTGACATGATAACATCGGTATATTTGTGGTTGACATGATAACATCGGTATATTTATGGTTGACATGATAACATCGGTATATTTATTGTTGACATGATAACATCGGTAAATTTATGATTGACATGATAACATCGGTATATTTTTAGCTAACATGATAACTTCGGCATATTTATACCTAACGTGATAACATCGGTATATTTATGGCTAACGTGATAACATCGGTATATTTATGGCTAACGTGATAACATCGGTATATTTATGGCTAACGTGATAACATCGGTATATTTATGGCTAACGTGATAACATCGGTATATTTATGGCTAACGTGATAACATCGGTATATTTATGGCTAACGTGATCATCATCATCATCATTGAGTGCCGTCTCCGCAACGAAGGTTGGCTACCATGGAGCGCCATTTTGCTCTATCTCTTGCTTTGATGGTGCAGGTTGTCATCGGTTGATTTGTCCATCTTTTGATGTTACTCGTCCATGTTAATCTTGGTCTGCCTCTGCCTCTTTTACCTTGTATTTTCCCCTCCAGGATCACTTTCAGTAGGCTGTTGTGTCTTTTAACATGGCCTAAGAATCGCATTTGTCTTGTTCTAATTGTGTTCAGAAGTTCTCTTTTCATTTTTAGTTGTTTTAAGACTTTGTCATTTGTTTTCTTTTCCTTCCATCCAATTCTACCTATTCTTCTATATATCCACATTTCAAAGGCTTCAATTCTCTGTTCTGTTTTCTTGTCTAATGTCCATGTTTCAGCACCATATAGGAATATTGAGAAGATGTAACATTTTGCTATTCTTAGTTTTAGCTCTGGTGTTATTTGTTTTGATGTTAGTGGCTAACGTGATAACATCGGTATATTTATGGCTAACGTGATATCATCGGTATATTTATGGCTAACAGGATAACATCGGTATATTTATGGCTAACATGATAACATCAGAACAAGCTTCTCTATTTTCCAATAGTAAAGTGCTGGTACTCATTTTCAGAGACAGTAGCTGTTTTTTTTTTAATATTTTAGATGGCAAATATTGAGTAGAAGGATTATTATAAGTATTAAGAGGAAGAGAAACCGCGATAGCTCAGTGGTTAATGAATTGGACTACGAAGGACAAGAGGTAGGGTTCGATCCCAATCCACGGCTTCCGGGTTCACCCAGCCTTAAATGGGTACCAAATTTTTTCTGAGAAAGTAAAGCGTCACGGGCGTAATACTGACCACTTTTACCCCGAAAATCATGTTCTGAAGGTCTGTAAAATTTATGGTCACTAACACCATATTCCCTTGGCGTGACGGGGCTCTTTACTTTTTTTTTTTTTTCCTATTATAACGAAGGTTAACATCTATTCTACATTCTCCGCTACCTTTCTCTTAAACTGCCGTATGTGAAGTTAAGGCCCTTTAATTTTACAAATAATGGAACTGAAGACACAAGAATTGAATGTTTGGAGGACTTTCAGCGACATATATTTGACATATGGAGTTAGAATGAGTGAACTGAAACTGATGAATACCTTACTCAAACTAGCCATTCACCTTCATGTTAGGAACGGGAGGGGTACGGAGAGAAAATAACAAATCTGGTCACAACGTGACGGAACAAAGAGGAAAGCAAAACTGATGCTAAAAAATTGCACACTGACGTCAGATGTTAAGTTGTATTTGGCTAAATAAACCAAAATCACCAACGTGGAAATTATCAAAGAGGCCAACACAAAAAGGGAGTTCCTAAGAAACATCAGAAAAAAAAAATCAACATTTTTTTAGGGCGTATCATGAGAATAAGAAAGTTGGAATATTGGTTACAACTGGCAAAATACAGGGAAAGAGACTTCGCGGACGACAAAGAGAAAAAAATACTAGATAGCTTTGTGTCATGGCATGGAATACAATCAACAACAGAATCGATACAACTCATGGTGTATAGAAGTTTGTGGAAGGACATGATCGCCTATGCCAACTAGTATTTCATGATGACGTCAGATATTTTGCATCGAAAGCCTTATCACTACTCGCCGTTAACCACGACACAACGCAACTGACGCCATTTTCATGGGAACGAGAAATAGCAGTAATAATCAGGACACATGCCAACAAGGAAACAATGCAGATGTTCCGTCAAGTCCATGACGAACATTATAATTTGATTGTACGGCAAGCCGCAATGGAATGCCGCAGCGTGATCATTCATTTGGCGAAAATACAACGTGACGTCATCGCTTCAGCATCAAGTAGCTAGCTCTTCATTGGCTACTAACTTGCTTTGTCACTCATCTACTAATTTTGTTTTGAAAATGACATTATTTTAACAGACAATACTAGATTGTTTTAATAGTAACTATACCTGCTACATTGTTGCAGTTGTACCCGTTTAATTATTTGTAATGTAATTATCATGTTATTTAGAGGGTATTTATTGCAACATTTTCTGTTATTGTAAATTATGGTATTTTCCTACAATACAAATTGGATTGTTTTCAACACATAAAGTGATGTATACTTTAAAAGCGATTAGAAAATAAGTATGTGACATTCTTTCTTTCTTACCTTCTTTTTCCTGTCTTTCTTTATTATCTTCATTATTTATCAACGTTTCTAGCATAAATATGGGACATTTTTAAAATTTCTTATGCGTTTAATTAAACATAAATATTTACAACGACTAATACGAGGAACAAAAAATGTCATATGCATATAGTGTTATTACCCACAGTCATTTCTTTTGCCATCGTCACATATTTGTGTTGGCCTTTTTTTTTTTTATACAAAAAAGCTTAAAGCTCATAAAAAATGATAGGTCCTAACCAGTCTTATTGTCCATAGTAGACCTATTCATTTCTCTACAGCGGCTTTGTGGCCATTATGGGTGTGAGAGACATTCTTCTAATTTGCATGGTTTGAGAATAAATGTAGCTAAAAAAAAAATGAAAAAGAAAGAAATCAAAACACTTTAAATAAAACATCATCATCAAGTACCGTACCTGCTGGCGTAAGTGATCATGTCTCTCCACAATTTTCGATCTCGACAGTTATTTATCATTTATGTTGTTGACCTACTGCCAAGCCATTCTATTAAGCTGTCTGGTATCTTTTCTCTTTGCTCCCCTCTATCTATTCGTCCCTCAGTTTTCCCAGTTGTCACAATATATCCCAGCTGTTCCCTTCTCATTAAAGAAAACATTCGTGTAAGAGAACCTGTTTACAATTAGACACAATCACAGAATTATATTGTGACTGCGCATGCGCGTACGAATGTAAAATACACAACGCAATAACTTTTATAAACGCAGCTGTAAGAATTTTCAAATCTCTCACATCTCAATAAACATTGAGTCACTCTCCCAGAATTCAGTTCAGATGACGTAAATCCGGTCTCTGTGCTATCAAAGCTTATATTTAAAATTCTACAATTCTTGTATTTAACATTAATTTGTGTAGACGCCCGGGATGATTGCCATCTGATCGGGGACATTTCTCTCAGATAATTATGGCTAACCTCTCTTTCTCCAGACAAAAACGAGCGAGCCGATTTAAGGCCTGAATGGACAGCTGTGTTATAACAAGGATCACGATTTTGCTTCAATCGAGTAAAATTGAAGACTAAGTCCACACGATTATACAGCCTTATCTCGGCAGCTGATATCTTAATGCAGTTACAGTGTTTTCTTTTCTGCTTCAAAGACGACAGACTTAACAGTTCTAAACCTGAAACAAAGGAAAGCAGGGAGTCAAGTTTAATAGCATATATAATGTGCATAAATATCGTGCATATGAACGAGGGTTATTGACGACAAAAATGGAAATAGTAACATCGTTTTTTTGTATATATTACGTTGTTGTTTTTAAACACTAGTATTTAGTTTTGCGTATCATTGAAGCTGCACTGTTCTCGTTGCTTTTTTTTATCACTATATACCACTTGGGATTTCGCGTGAAATAATTTAACCACAAAAAAATATTCTTTAAGAAGTCAATAGATTATCAATTGATTTGTGATATAAAAACTCAACACTTTCCTAGAATTAGTGGCAGAAGATTTTGTTCCTTTTTCTGAAATTTCTTAATTTCTTCACAGTGAGAGGTTGATAAGAAACTGTATACACAATCCCGGAAAGAATTTACCCATTTTGGTGTTTGATGCTGTTATGTTCGATTCAATGAGTCAGCGCCACTTCTCATACTTTGTCCATACAGTTACATTAGGGAAACAAGGTTAGAGACATTCTGTTTTATTTACACATATCAAGTTCGTCCTCTAGGGCTAGGTGAAGTCTCTCTCGGTTGGTGGCGTTCATCGGTTTCTTGAATATCTCTGGTTTTAGTTCTCCCCACTAAGCTACTCGCTGATACCGGAAGAGAAAAATCACACTTTTCCTCTGGGAACCCTCTCGGTTGGTGGCGTTCATAGGTCTCTTGAATATCTCTAGTTTTAGTTCTCCCCCACTAGGCTACTCGCTGATACCGAAGGAGAAGAATCACACTTTTCCTCTGGAACTCTCTCGGAATGTTTCATTTTTCCTTTAGAACTTCCGCTCTACTGTATCTCATTGTTATTCGAGCAGTTTTAAGTGTCTCACTAATCCTCGAGCACTTCTCGGGTGTCTCCATGTTCCTGGAGTACGTATTGAGGTGCATCAATGTTCTTCGTGCACTTCTAAAGGTGGCTCGCTGTTTCTGTAGCACCTCTCTGAGTGTCTGTGTCTCGCAGTTTCTGTAGCACCTCACTGAGTGTCTATGTCTCGCAGTTTCTGTAGCACCTCTCTGAGTGTCTGTGTCTCACAGTTTCTGTAGCACCTCACTGAGTGTCTATGTCTCGCAGTTTCTGTAGCACCTCTCTGAGTGTCTGTGTCTCACAGTTTCTGTAGCACCTCTCTGAGTGTCTGTGTCTCACAGTTTCTGTAGCACCTCACTGAGTGTCTGTGTCTCGCAGTTTCTGTAGCACCTCTCTGAGTGTCTGTGTCTCGCAGTTTCTGTAGCACCTCTCTGAGTGTCTGTGTCTCGCAGTTTCTGTAGCACCTCTCTGAGTGTCTATGTCTCGCAGTTTCTGTAGCACCTCTCTGAGTGTCTGTGTCTCGCAGTTTCTGTAGCACCTGAGTGTCTGTGTCTCACAGTTTCTGTAGCACCTGAGTGTCTGTGTCTCGCAGTTTCTGTAGCACCTCTCTGAGTGTCTGTGTCTCGCAGTTTCTGTAGCACCTCTCTGAGTGTCTGTGTCTCACAGTTTCTGTAGCACCTCTCTGAGTGTCTGTGTCTCGCAGTTTCTGTAGCACATCTCTGAGTGTCTGTGTCTCGCAGTTTCTGTAGCACCTCACTGAGTGTCTGTGTCTCGCAGTTTCTGTAGCACCTCTCTGAGTGTCTGTGTCTCGCAGTTTCTGTAGCACCTCTCTGAGTGTCTGTGTCTCGCAGTTTCTGTAGCACCTCTCTGAGTGTCTATGTCTCGCAGTTTCTGTAGCACCTCTCTGAGTGTCTGTGTCTCGCAGTTTCTGTAGCACCTCTCTGAGTGTCTGTGTCTCACAGTTTCTGTAGCACCTCTCTGAGTGTCTGTGTCTCGCAGTTTCTGTAGCACCTCTCTGAGTGTCTGTGTCTCACAGTTTCTGTAGCACCTCTCTGAGTGTCTGTGCCTCACAGTTTCTGTAGCACCTCTCTGAGTGTCTGTGTCTCACAGTTTCTGTAGCACCTCTCTGAGTGTCTGTGTCTCACAGTTTCTGTAGCACCTCTCTGAGTGTCTGTGTCTCACAGTTTCTGTAGCACCTCTCTGAGTGTCTATGTCTCGCAGTTTCTGTAGCACCTCTCTGAGTGTCTGTGTCTCACAGTTTCTGTAGCACCTCTCTGAGTGTCTATGTCTCGCAGTTTCTGTAGCACCTCACTGAGTGTCTGTGTCTCGCAGTTTCTGTAGCAGCTCTCTGAGTGTCTGTGTCTCGCAGTTTCTGTAGCACCTCTCTGAGTGTCTATGTCTCGCAGTTTCTGTAGCACCTCTCTGAGTGTCTGTGCCTCACAGTTTCTGTAGCACCTCTCTGAGTGTCTGTGTCTCACAGTTTCTGTAGCACCTCTCTGAGTGTCTATGTCTCGTAGTTTCTGTAGCACCTCTCTGAGTGTCTGTGTCTCGCAGTTTCTGTAACACCTCACTGAGTGTCTGTGCCTCACAGTTTCTGTAGCACCTCTCTGAGTGTCTGTGTCTCGCAGTTTCTGTAACACCTCTCTGAGTGTCTGTGCCTCACAGTTTCTGTAGCACCTCTCTGAGTGTCTGTGTCTCGCAGTTTCTGTAGCACCTCTCTGAGTGTCTATGTCTCGCAGTTTCTGTAGCACCTCTCTGAGTGTCTGTGCCTCGCAGTTTCTGTAGCACCTCTCTGAGTGTCTGTGCCTCACAGTTTCTGTAGCACCTCTCTGAGTGTCTGTGTCTCGCAATTTCTGTAGCACCTCTCTGAGTGTCTATGTCTCGCAGTTTCTGTAGCACCTCTCTGAGTGTCTGTGCTCGCAGTTTCTGTAGCACCTCTCTGAGTGTCTATGTCTCGCAGTTTCTGTAGCACCTCTCTGAGTGTCTGTGTCTCGAAGTTTCTGTAGCACCTCTCTGAGTGTCTATGTCTCGCAGTTTCTGTAGCACCTCTCTGAGTGTCTATGTCTCGCAGTTTCTGTAGCACCTCTCTGAGTGTCTGTGCCTCACAGTTTCTGTAGCACCTCTCTGAGTGTCTGTGTCTCGCAGTTTCTGTAGCACCTCTCTGAGTGTCTATGTCTCGCAGTTTCTGTAGCACCTCTCTGAGTGTCTGTGCCTCACAGTTTCTGTAGCACCTCTCTGAGTGTCTATGTCTCGCAGTTTCTGTAGCACCTCTCTGAGTGTCTGTGCCTCGCAGTTTCTGTAGCACCTCTCTGAGTGTCTGTGTCTCGCAGTTTCTGTAGCACCTCTCTGAGTGTCTATGTCTCGCAGTTTCTGTAGCACCTCTCTGAGTGTCTATGCCTCACAGTTTCTGTAGCACCTCTCTGAGTGTCTGTGCCTCACAGTTTCTGTAGCACCTCTCTGAGTGTCTATGCCTCACAGTTTCTGTAGCACCTCTCTGAGTGTCTGTGCCTCACAGTTTCTGTAGCACCTCTCTGAGTGTCTGTGTCTCGCAGTTTCTGTAGCACCTCTCTGAGTGTCTATGTCTCGCAGTTTCTGTAGCACCTCTCTGAGTGTCTGTGCCTCACAGTTTCTGTCGCACCTCTCTGAGTGTCTGTGCCTCACAGTTTCTGTAGCACCTCTCTGAGTGTCTGTGCCTCACAGTTTCTGTAGCACCTCTCTGATTGTCTGTGCCTCACAGTTTCTGTAGCACCTCTCTGAGTGTCTGTGCCTCACAGTTTCTGTAGCACCTCTCTGAGTGGTCTGTGTCTCACAGTTTCTGTAGCACCTCTCTGAGTGTATGTGCCTCACAGTTTCTGTAGAACCTCTCTGAGTGTCTGTGCCTCACAGTTTCTGTAGCACCTCTCTGAGTGTCTGCTTTATTTGTTGTTTGTTATGATCATCATTACTGACATCGGACGTCCTAATAAGCGCTTCGAGAATCTCGAGAATATCAGTGGAGAATCCTGGCACACATGTACGAACTCCGTAGCACGGTCTGGATACAACCTGTGTAGTTTTGTGCTGACAATTTTACCCCGGGTGCGGCCATATTTATGAGCTACTCTTTTCGATTTTAACTGCCAATGGTTCTATAACGCCCACGAGTACACACGGGCCTTGTATATTGCCGTTATCCGAGTGGGCTAGACATATGATCTCACTACCTAAGAGATCAGGGTATGGTGATGTCTTTAAAAAACTACTGATTATATTTTTTCTTATTTTTAAACAATCACCACCGCTTCAGGTGAGCTTTGAACCCAGCGTACCTCTGTACTACCCAGCCTCCCAAGAGTGTCTATGTTCCACGATCACGTCTTAACGTGTCTCTCTGTTCATTGTTCATTCCCTTGCACGTTTCGTTGACCCCCAAGCACTTCTCGACTTGTCATAACGTTCTTAGTTCACTTCTTGACGTGTCTCGCCGTGTTCCTCAGTCACTTCTCGATGTGTCTCGCAGTCACTTCTCGCCGTGTCTCGCCGTGTTCCTCAGTCACTTCTCGCCGTGTCTCGCCGTGTTCCTCAGTCACTTCTTGACGTGTCTCGCCGTGTTCCTCAGTCACTTCTCGACGTGTCTCGCCGTGTTCCTCAGTCACTTCTCGACGTGTCTCGCCGTGTTCCTCAGTCACTTCTTGACGTGTCTCGCCGTGTTCCTCAGTCACTTCTCGACGTGTCTCGCCGTGTTCCTCAGTCACTTCTCGACGTGTCTCGCCGTGTTCCTCAGTCACTTCTTGACGTGTCTCGCCGTGTTTCTCAGTCACTTCTTGACGTGTCTCGCCGTGTTCCTCAGTCACTTCTCGCCGTGTCTCGCAGTCACTTCTTGACGTATCTCACTGTGTTCATCCTTAATTCTCGACGTGTCTCGCCGTGTTCCTCAGTCACTTCTTGACGTGTCTCGCCGTGTTCTTCAGTCACTTCTCGGCGTGTCTCGCCGTGTTCCTCAGTCACTTCTTGACGTGTCTCGCCGTGTTCCTCAGTCACTTCTTCACGTTTCTCACTGTGTTCCTCCTTAATTCTTGACGTGTCTCGCCGTGTTCCTCAGTCACTTCTCGACGTGTCTCGCCGTGCTCCTCAGTCACTTCTTCACGTTTCTCACTGTGTACCTCCTTAACTTCTTGACGTGTCTCGCTGTGTTCCTCGTTCACTTCTTGACGTGACTCGCTGTGTTCCACGTTCAAGTTTTGAGGCGTCTCACTCTGCCTCGCTCACTTCCTGACGTGTCCCAACTATTCCTTGTTTACTTCTTGACGCCTCTTGTTTTCAGCGAGCGCCTATTGGAGTGTTTGACTCTTGCTTGAGCATTTCAGTTCTTTTTTAACATTTCCCCGAACACTCTTTATTTATATCCACTTGTCTCAGTGTTCCTAGAGCACTTTTTTGATGTTCCTTTCAATTAACCGCATTGTTCTTCAAGCATCTAATGTTCATCTCCATGTGCCACACAGTTCGTTGGACACCACTCGTTGTTCCTTGTACATTCACACACTGTTACTGTTGGAGAAATCCCTCATTTTCCTTTGAACATTTTTCTTTCACGTATAATTTCTCGGGACTCCTCTCCTTGTTCTGCAGGTCGTCTCCGTTTATTCTTCTCTTCCCTTTTTGCTACATCTCTCAGACAAGTCTCCATGGAACAGTTTTTGTCGACTCAGACTAGTCTCCATCGAACAGCTTTTGCCGACTCTGACTAGTCTCCATCGAACAGCTTTTGCCGACTCTGACTACTAGTCTCCATCGAACAGCTTTTGTCGACTCAGACTAGTCTCCATCGAACAGCTTTTGTCGACTCAGACTAGTCTCCATCGAACAGCTCTTGTCGACTGTCCCCAGAAATGCCTCTTATTACAGCTATGGTTGTTGATTAGGAAACTTCACATTGCTTTTATTTTTCGGTGATACCTCATATTGTTCATCAAATTTCTCCTGACTTAACTCAAGACAGCTCTGATTCACTTAGCGCCCATTGTTAAGGATCTAGCTAATCCCCTCCCTTAACTCTTTGCGTACGGAAACTTCAGAGACTAAATTTGTCATGAATTTAAGAATAAAACTACATATTTACATTTATCTTACATATTACATATTATATGCAAGTTTTTAGATAATTGAGCAAGGTATTAGATTTCACTAATACCAAGATGAAACAAGACGTAAAAATAATGTGGTTTGATGACTGCTGAAACTAACAAATTGAGAGTGACGCACTATGCGGCGAAACGTACCCGCCCGAAATTGGCATGGTGCAAAGTTCGTAGAAACGTACGGAAAGAGTTTACACCCCCTATTCGTCCTCTTGCTATATCTTCTCGACTCTCACAATACTCCGCATCAGCAACTCATCATCATCATTGAGTGCCGTCTCCGCATCGAAGGTTGGCTACCATGGAGCGCCATTCCACTCTGTCTCTTGCTTTGATGGTGCAGATTATCATAGGCTGGCTTGTCCATCTTTTGATGTTAACTCGTCCATGTTAGTCTTGGTCTGCCTCTGCCTCTTTTACATTGTATTTTCCCTTCCAATATTACTTTTAGTAAGCTGCTGTGTCTAACATGCCCCAAAAAATTTCATTTGACTTGTTCTAATTGTGGTTAACAGTTCTTTTTTTCCTTTTATAGTTGTTTTAAAACTTCATCGTTTGTTTTCTTTTCTTTCCATCCAATTCTACCTATTCTTCTATAAATCCACATTTCAAAGGCTTTAATTTTCTGTAATTTTCTTGTCTAATGTCCATGTTTCTGCACCATATAGGATTATTGAGAAGATGTAACATTTTCCTATTCTTAGCTTTAGCCCTTGTGTTATTTGTTTTGATGTTAGTTTACTTTTCATGGCGTTAAAATTATTTTTTTGCCATACCTATTCTTTTGTTTATTTCCGTTTTACATTTACCATCACTGGTTATAGCAGTGCTTCTCATCACTCAACATAATATTGATATAATAATAAATAACTGCTGCGAGATTAAAATCCATAAAATGTTGTAACTTTAGCAACAAAGATTTATATGTTTTGCTCCAAGATTTTACGAACACGTCTCGAGTTACATACTAGTCGACAGTGCTACCTGTCGGCGGCAGACAGACACAAATAATGAAGGTGAGCACATACTGTCGTCCTGCGATGTCTGCAATGTTAACGACATAAAAGCCAATTTCACATTCTTCAACACCTGGTTTCAAGTCTGAAATATTACCTGGTTGTCTCATCGCGATGGTTTCATTTCGTTGTTTTACCATTCGAGTGATGTTTCCTTGTCAGGTGTTTTCTCCTAACATTTAGAAATCGTTCCGAGATTAACATGACGACCGCTTGTGTCACGTTTTATTTACTGAATATTCGTGTGATTTTATACATTTCATGATAAATACGATAGCAATCTTTGTGCAATAATATTCTGGAAAAATATCCAAGTTTTCAATTAAAGCCTTCTATATATAGAAAAATATGAACTTATATATGGTTTTTTTATGCAACTTTTTTTATAAAACGTTCCTTGGCTTTTATATAAAACATGATAATTTATGCGAAACATCAATTTAATATAGTTTTGTGATTATTTTATAAGTTTCTTAGTATAAGATGTAATTGTGGGAGCCGCGATAGCTCAGTGGTTAGTGAACTGGACCATAAAGGACAAGGGGGTAGGGTTCGATCCCAACCGACGGGGTCCGGGTTCACCAAGCCTTTAATGGGTACCGAATTTTTTCTAGGAAAGTAAAGCGGCACGGGCGTAATACCGACCGCATTACCCCAAAAATCATGTGCCGAAGGTCTGTAAAAATGTATGGTCACTAACACCATATTCCCTATACGCCACTTGGCGTGACGGGGGCTCTTTACTTTATTTTTACTTTTAAAGATACCTGCTGAGTCTTGCAACAAATAAACGTTAAAGTGTTAGTTTACAATTTTTGTTTTTGTCTTCATAACTATACTATCATTACTATTGTGAGTGATGTGGTCAGTATAACGCTAGTCTGTTCTACTTGATGAAAGTTCACAACAACAAGGACTGAGAATTAATAGAGATAAGACCAACATTATGAAATATTAATGCAGTTGGCAATAACCAAATAAAATTAGGAGAAATACTTCTACTAGACGTGCAATCTTGCATATATCTGGGTAGTAATATAGATCAAGAGGGAGGAACAGAAAATAATACCAAAATAAGGATATCAAAAGCAAGAGGAGCTTTTGTTGCACTGGGAAACACATGGAAGTCCAAAGAAATTAGGTTAAATACAAAAATAAGAAGTTTCAACTCCAATGTTAAGTCTGTCCTATGATATGGCTGTCTCTCTCTCTCTCTCTCTCTCTCTCTCTCTCTCTCTCTCTCTCTCTGCGATCAGGACTCAATCAGAGTAGGACTCAAGACTCTTACACGAAGACAGCTGTCTGTTTAAAAGCCTATTAGATCCACTCTGCTTGAATACCTGTTAAAACGTTGCACTGTGTTCTGCGCCAGTAGCCCAGTGCATCCGATTTCAGCCAGCATTTTGTTCAGGTTTGCTTTCCTTAGCCTTTGATTGTTCCCAATTTTCCTGCAAGGCAGCAGATGGTCTTTTCTGTAGGGGGATTCTGCCCTTAGATGGTCGGCCCTCCCAGGTTTACGAGCACCATCTGCCCGAGTCACAAGAGGTGACTAACACAGACATGCGACTTGGAATATGAGGAAACTGCAACAAGGAACACTTTTCATGCATAGCCTTCAATTGTTCCCGCCGCCTATCCCCATTTACCGGCAAATCATGTCCTCTTGAAAATGATGATCGTCGTAGCACTTGATGATGCTAGGCCATCGTTGTTGACTCCAATTCCGAACATATAGACACACAGTTAGTCGTCAAATTATCCCCGTCGCACATCAAACAGCAGACCGTAAGATTAGCGCACGACCGGTCTAGGGAACCATTACGATGGCTGTGAAACATGAAGAACAACAAATTGACAATCATAAAGATACAGACTTTCATTATGTAGAATAAAAGGACCGAAATGGCAGGACAAAATACTAACAGAATTATGGAAATGTACCAGTCAAATACCAGTGGATAAAGAGATACAGCGAAGACGATGGCGCTGGATAGGACACACACTGTGGAAGCCAACTAAGAGTATTACATAAGAGGCCCATTTTTTTAATCCCCAGGGGAAAAGATAAAGAGTAAGACCAAAGAACTCTCGGAGAAGACAGATGGAGGCAGAGATGAAGATGATGTGGAGGACATGGAATGATCTTAAAAGAATGGCAAGAAACAGAACGGCTTGGAAAGTGTTTGTTGAGGACCTATGCTCCACAGGGAGCTGAAAGGCAGAAGAAGAAAGATACCCGCTGCATCTTGCAACAAATAAACGTTATCGCGTTATATACATTTTTGTCTTCATAACTATACTATAATTACTATTGTGCGTGATGTGGTCAGTATAACGCCAGTCCGTTCTACTTTCTCATATACATTCTCCCATACTTATGTTGGAGGTCTCGATCAATCTCGCAGCTCTGTGTTTCAGAAACAAAGGAAAAGCTCGCTACTTTTGTGTGAATTTAACCCTAACCGCCTTGTCAGCAGCTGAATGCGATGACAACGTTGCAAACATCTCTTCCAAAAGACTTGGATGTGTTAGATATCTATCTATTGACCTTTCGAGCCGTAGCCGGCCTATAGGGCGTAGGCCAAGATACTCCTTCGCTTATCTAAATTTTATTCTAGCAGTTTTCAATTTTTTAAAAGATATTTTATCAAATCTCGGCATTTATCTGTTCTGTGCAAGCAGCTCTATCTCATTGAAGGAGCCGATTCCTGCTGCTCTTGCCTCTCTCATCAATGTTCTTCTCAGTGTCTCTCTGGGTCTTTCTCTTTTTCCTCTTACCTATTGTTTCCCACATGAGGGCTTGCTTGTGTGTGTTATACGCTTCTCAAAATCATTTTGATGTCCCTGTTTTTGAAGATGATGGAAATGAGAAACAACGTGTACATATGATGGTAGCCACGGCCTAACTGTTGCTAGTGAACACGAGTACAAGAGGTCGGGTTTAATTCCGATCGACGGTTTGTAGACTCATTCAACTTTACATGGGTATCGGATATACCTCGGCATGAAAGACATCATTGGGGTAATGCTTACCATGTTACTTAGAAATGTGCGGAAGGTAAAAAAATATGGGCTGGAACACAATGTTTCCTATAGGTATGAAGGCTTGACAGTTTACTTTTATTTTATTGTTTTTTTTCTGCTGTATATACTAGGTTTAGTTTTAGTTTAGTTTCAGTTTAGTTTTAGTTTAGTTTAGTTTAGTTTAGTTTAGTTTTAGTTTTAGTTTTAGTTTTAGTTTTAGTTTTAGTTTTAGTTTAGTTTAGTTTAGTTTAGTTTAGTTTAGTTTAGTTTAGTTTAGTTTAGTTTAGTTTAGTTTAGTTTAATTTTAAGTTTAAGTTTAAGTCTAGTCTAGTCTAGTCTAGTCTAGTCTAGTCTAGTTCATTTCAGTTCAGTTTAGTTTAGTTTAGTCTAGTCTAGTCTAGTCTAGTCTAGTCTAGTCTAGTCTAGTCTAGTCTAGTCTAGTCTAGTCTAGTCTAGTCTAGTCTAGTCTAGTCTAGTCTAGTTTAGTCGACATATCTTCTTCATTGCCCAACGGACAACTCTATAGTGCTTAGATCCCCTCCCCACCATGTCCCTCAGTACAAAGAACACCCACCACACATACGCGAAAGCATTGAAGACGGCTTGAACTCATATGCACGAACTCCATAATCGTATCTCACAACTGCCTGGTATATGGCAATATATTTTTTTCCCTCCCGTATCTGCTAACAAGGTGCTTCTAGCAACACCGACGCGAGATATTATTTATCTTTTATTACTCTAGAGGCATGTTTTTCTATGATTTTAATGACGTTTCTAGGCATAGAAATTAACCGAATTTTTATACATTTACTGTATTTTTTTATAAATAGGTATTCACTTCAAGCAGCCATGTAAGGCTGTTGTGTGATCAACGCTATGGCCTATCATGAGATATGTGATGTTTCTGTCAGACCATTTACCAAGAACATTTGGGAACTAACGTGAAGCTTGGTAAGCTAAACTATTCTTCTATGGTTCTGTCCTTTCTTTGTTCCCCCCCCCCCCCCCGCCATTTCCAAAACTGATGTGATTCTTGCTCTTCTTCATCATTAACTTTTAACTATTTATTGTAATGGAATCACTAACTGTTAACTATTTATTGTAATGGAATCACTAACTGTTAATTATTTATTGTAATGGAATCACTAACTGTTAACTATTTATTGTAATGGAATCACTAACTGTTAACTATTTATTGTAATGGACTCACTAACTATTAACTATTTATTGTAATGCAATCAATTTTAGCTATTTATTGTGAAGGAATCAATAACTATTAACTATTAATTGTAATGGAATCACTAACTATTAACTATTTATTGTAATGGAATCAATTTTAACTATTTATTGTGATGGATTCACTAAATGTTAACTATTTATTGTAATGGAATCACTAACTATTAACTATTTATTGTGATGGAATCACTAAATGTTAACTATTTATTGTGATGGAATCACTAAATGTTAACTATTTATTGTGATGGAATCCCTAAATGTTAACTATTTTTTGTAATGGAATCACTAACTGTTAATTATTTATTGTAATGGAATCACTAACTGTTAACTATTTATTGTAATGGACTCACTAACTATTAACTATTTATTGTAATGGAATCAATTTTAGCTATTTATTGTGAAGGAATCAATAACTATTAATTGTAATGGAATCACTAACTATTAACTATTTATTGTAATGGAATCAATTTTAACTATTTATTGTGATGGATTCACTAAATGTTAACTATTTATTGTAATGGAATCACTAACTATTAACCATTTATTGTGATGGAATCACTAAATGGTAACTATTTATTGTGATGGAATCACTAAATGTTAACTATTTATTGTGATGGAATCACTAAATGTTAACTATTTATTGTGATGGAATCACTAAATGTTAGCTATTTATTGTGATGGAATCACTAAATGTTAACTATTTATTGTGATGGAATCACTAAATGTTAACTATTTATTGTGATGGAATCACTAAATGTTAACTATTTATTGTGATGGAATCACTAAATGTTAACTATTTATTGTGATGGAATCACTAACTATTAACTATTTATTGTAATGGAATCACTAACTATTAACTATTTATTGTAATGAAATCACTAACTATTAACTATTTATTGTAATGGAATCACTAAATGTTAACTATTTATTGTGATGGAATCACTAAATGTTAACTATTTATTGTGATGGAATCACTAAATGTTAACTATTTATTGTGATGGAATCACTAACTGTTAACTATTTATTGTGATGGGGCAGGAGCCTACAGAACAACCACCTCCAGTGGACGCATGGCGATGAAAGCTGTGGCGCAACTGACACAGTTATTTGTCACTGATCATTTATAGCTTGTTTCATAACTCGTGCCCAACTTTTAAAATCGATAGCTTTTTAACCGCTTGTTGTAAGTTGTTCAAAATTTGCATGTAAAGTTATAAGGATTAGAACCCAACAGGGAATTTATTTCATTAAAAAAAAACATTTGGTTATTATTGTTGCTTATTTGATTTATATAAATTTATAACGACCCATTGATGTAGTAAAAACTTAATGTTTACAGTATTTTAAGTTAAAAATAGCGAGTAAAAATCCATACACGGTAAAATTGACGTGTTTGCACGCTTTCACCATGGTTTTTTGACACAATTTGACACTTGTAAAAAACACGAGAAATTGTGTGTTCCATTTCCGTTCATTCAGAGGTGAAGTGGAACGATAACATTTATCATGAGTCTTAAAATGAAATTCTGCAGTTTACAAAACATCGCAATAAAAATGTATGACTATTTTTGCAAAGAGGCTAAACGAGGAAGATTATTTCATTCTTTAGAAAACCATGAGAATAGGACAAGACACATTTTGGATTTATCTAAACGGTCATTTAATCGCTGGATTCAAGCACGTGACCGTCAATGTTAAAAATATACAAAATCACAAGGAAGAGCAAAAATGTTGGATAATTTCGACAGTGAACTTATTAGAAGTGAAATTCGCAAAATGTTGGGTATGAATGAAACTGTTACAATAAGAAAATTAAAAGTATCGCCGAAAAAGAACAACAGTATTGAAATATCAAAGTCTACATTATGGAGGAATGTGAGAGCTGCAGGCTTTACATTCAGAAAGTATTCCAATGGACGAAACATCATCTGTGAGAAGCCACATATAGTAGTCATGAGAAGCAAGTACTTACGTGAAGTAAAAGAGGTGCGCAAGCAAGGTTATGTTATTGTGTACTTGGATGAAACATGGATCAATGCGCACCACATTAACCAAAGGGAATGGCAGTCATCAGATGGAAAGATTAAGAGATTAATACCTAGCAGCAAAGGACAGCGCTTGATAATTGCTCATGCAGGTCGTCGACAACATGGACTAATACAGAATGCAAAGCTCATTTTTCTTTCAAAATCCATAGACAATCGGGATTATTACTCTGAGATGAATGGTCACATATTTAGACATTGGATTGAAAATTATGTTCTCCCATCACTAGATCGACCATCTTGCCTAATAATGGACAATGCAGCGTACCACAACATTGTTGCACTTGAAGGTAAAGTCCCGACGTCATCCAGTACAAAAGATGCTATTAAGATATGGCTCACAAAGGAGCACATACAGTTTAATAACATGTACTTAAAACCTGAATTACTATCTCTAGTAAAGCAAAAACAAAGGACAAAGATTTTTCAAATAGATAAGATTATCCAAGAGCACGGTCATATAAGTTTGAGGCTGCCACCTTACCATGCTCATTTAAATCCAATAGAACTAATCTGGGCAAAATTAAAAGGACAAGTGGCAGATGAAAATACACCATTCAAAATATGCGATGTAAAGACTCTTGCTAATCTCGCTTTATTAAATATAGACAAAGATTATTGGGCTAAGTGTGAAGACCACGTCTTAAAACAGGAAGAGGAATATTGGAAAAATGATGGTTTGTGGAATGTTCAACCCCAAACAGTTATTAATCTTTTAGACTCGTCTGATTCAGAATGAAAGTATATAGCCCCCACAATGTTGGCGCCTATATTACCTTAAATTAGTTCAACAAACGGTCCTTTTCAGGACCACACAACTATGAAAATTGGACATACAGGTATACCTTGATATTTTCGTCCGTCCTCGAACTGAGAAGACAATAATTCTCCTGGTGTTTTGTCTTATTCAGTTATTTCCCCATCACTGCCACGCCTTTACCTAGTAAAAATTAATCATAGACCAGCAACTACGGTAATTTCTATTATTTAGTGGTTCACAATTTACAATTTTGACAAACATCAAAGAAATTCGCCGCTTTAAGAAAACTTCAGCTGCAAGATATTTGTTAAATATACATTTAAAGGGTCTTTTGCATTCTAATAACATTGGAAAATGTCAACAGTTTTTAACAAACGGTTACTGAGTAATGGCGTGTTGAAGTTGGGCACGTGATTTGAAACGAGCTATAGTTGATTTGTTTCTTTCATGGGAGATAAAATACACGTGTTTCTTTGTTTATACATTCAAAGTGATTAGGAAAAAAGTTGTATTTTATAACTTAAAAAAATTGTGGTTAAAGATTGGATATTCCACACCTGAAACTCTTAGATTTGCCAACATTTGTTTTTTTATTACATGCATTAACTTCTAAAATATCATTCACAAGTTAATAATTTATTAAGCTAAAAACTATAATTTCTATGTGTGGTGATATCAAGTGAAACCACTCCTATAATATATCAATGTAATATTGAGTGGAATGTACTATGCTCAAGACAGCATCATCCATAAATGCTGCTACATTCACAAGAGCAAAACTAAAAGGTCAAGTTGAAAACATAGCCGTGAGAAACTATCATTTTGTTGGTTAAGTGGCCAACGACACATGCGGTCAAGCATGGTTATGGTTATGGTAAGTCGAAGGCCCCGGTATCACTGCAAACGGATTAAAATCCATACTTGCTCAACCGCCTGTGTCAGTGGAATTATCCGAGTTAAAACTCAGTGAAGGATCCAAACAAAGAAAGGCAGTTGCAGTCCCCATTATAGCAGCCACAGGAGACGCCAAAAAAAAAAAAACATAAGGCCGAGCGACACCGATAGTGAACTAAGCTGGACTGTCCTTCGTCATACGATATCATCATTTATCGTAAGCAATAGAAAGACGATCTGGATGAAAAACACAGCTCACGGTGTGCACATAGCACTAAACTCAGTAGCTCCGGTAGCTAGCCGAACTTGGAATATGAGGAAACTGCAACAAAGGAACACTTTTCAGACTGAGCCTTAATGGTTCCTGCTGCATATCCGCCATATTGACCGGAAGTCAAGTATGTTCCGCGGAGAGTGGGTGCACCAACATTATATGTCTCACTATTGTTAATATCCTAACTTGGACACATTGTCCCTGGTATGCAGGAGTTCTTAGCAACTAGATGGTCGACAGTATGGCAGGGCCTGCCATCATGCAAGGGGCGTTATGTCATAATGGCTGTCGTCCTGATGGCTGTTAGAGACCACCTCTCACTGGAAGGTTACAACAAAGTGGAGGATAACACACAGGTCACAGAAATAGTGGAACGGGGCGCCACGAAAGGTTAAAGCAAGGGAAGGACCCTCAGCGGAAGATATCGCAACGGCTTCAAACAATGCAGGACAGGATCAATCAGTAGACGAACACTTTGATAACTGCTGGAGCAGACGGCAGAGCGGAAATGGGAATGTCCCGAATGTTGTCACCCTAATCAAAACTAAAGACCATTTGCTTTCTTCAATACCAGCTTTACTTTATTTTCATCATTTCGTAAACTCTTAGCTATTCACTCTTATTCACCGCTTTATAAACGCTAGTTATTTTCTTCTTCCCTGTTACTGCGCAGACATTATCTTGTTCATTATTTCCCGTCGACGCTTCTGGCTGTTCTTTTTTTATATTTAATTCTTCGTTACATTCAAAACATAAACTTTTTCATTTTGCTCTTCGTCATTTCCAATTAATTAAAAAAGCAACAACTATTTTTACATCATTGTCCATTTTTTTTTTTTGGGGGGGGGGGGATTGCCAGGATTCACAGGAACTGGGGTATAAAGGCTTTTTAGAATAAAGACTGTATAATATGACAATGGTTTGGTCTTTCATTTGAACTTCAGTGTCTGGTTCTATATTCTGCCACTTTACTCGGAGTAATGGGAGAGCAGAAGCGCCTGCGACCAGCGGTCGCAATAGCAGGGTCGGCGCACCATCAGCTGACCAAGACCTAGCAGTTCTTCCTCCTCGTGGTCTCCCCTGATAACAGTCTGCCTCTAAACAAGGCTGGCTAACAGAAGCTAGGAACGCCGTGTTCCCTGTAGTTAAAAAAAAAAAAAAAGCAAAGTACCCGCGTCACGTCAAGTGGCGAATAGGGAATATGGTGTTAGTGACCATAAATTCTACAGACCTTCGGCACATGAATTTTGGGGTAATTGTTCCCTGTTGTGGTGACTGTTATTGATATAGAAGACCCAGTATTTCAGTATCTCTGGGCTGGACTAGTAGTTTCCCAGCATAGCCTGGAATAGACGAACTCCAACTTTTCCAGTAAGAGCCGGGAATGTCAAGAAAGCCATCACGACCCGCCACATCAAATGAGTCAAAGGGCACCCTGCCCGCATCAACTCATGGCAATCCGTCAACAACAACTCGGAGTGATCTGCATACAGTTATGACTGAGACACATTCCGGTATTTCTCATGGCCAAAGTTGTTATTTTGTAGCTATCATAGTGAATTCAATGTTTGTCAACATTCATTTCCTGTTTATTATTATTAATTTGCCGAGCTGTTTACACATGTTTTATCAGTTTATCTTTTTTTGTTTACTTTAATTAATTTTCCTAGTTGTTTACAAGATAATGTCTAAGCTTGTCTTCATTAACTTTACGTTTATCTTGAATAATTCTATGAGAAGTTTATGTAGTAATTTCTCTGTTTATCGTTCGTAGGCCTTCTAGGTTCTCTTCGTAATTATTTACATTATCTTATATTAAGAAACGTCAACTCTACACTGGGGCCATATAAACAATTTAGACTATATGTTTATACCTACATATTTATATAAAGAAGAAAGTGGTTTCAAGATAGCAAGAAGACCTTTATCATGACAACGGAAAAAGTTTGAGATCAGGTTAGAGATAGAGATTCTTTCAGACGAGTTGTGGTGAGTGCAACGCTCTGCCGATGATATGCAATCTGATGATGATTACACGCTTATATAAAAATAATAAACACAGAAGAATTTCCGAGTCCATAGCGTTCATATGTCAAAACACGCAAAAGCAACAGCTATGATAACTGTATAAATTTGTTGATTCTTCGTTTAAACTCTGATGAAAAAATGAGCTTATTGTGCTGTGCTTCGTTATTTCAGACCGGTACATCCAAGTTCTCCAAGGAAAATTTAGGGAAATCTTCCATCTTGAAATAGGATATGCTTATTGGTCTGTTTCAGATAATTCTGTCTTAGCGAATTCACCGAGACCACAGCGAGGGGAAAAAAGAATATAGCTACTGTCACCTACAACATGCATGTCGTAAGGGGCGGTTAAGGACGTTTATGGGACAAGGTTTTCGTCAGTGTTACGGAGTTCGTGCATCAGAGTTGAAACACCATCAATTCTTTCGCCAGTGTGTAGCGAGCATGCTTCATACTCGAGAATGTGCTGAGGAGGGCATCTGAGCACTATAGATTTGTCCGTTGTGCAGTAAAAATGATTTATCGACTAAACTAAATAGTTATACGAGAAGATGAAGTAAGATCTTTATCAGTTCTGATTCTCTTACTCTAACGTCATCCTTCAATTATGAATTACAAACTGCTGTCAGCTCAAATAAGATTGGTTAATTAAGCGATCAGATAACCGGTTATTGACGTGCTAACAGAGGAGAAACAACGTGATCAGACCGCGTGTCTTGCAGTGATGAGTTCGCACTTACTGAACCTTCAGCCTGTGTATTTGATATTTAAGTCTGGCCTGAAGAGAGAGGAAAAGTGCGGCTTTGAAGTTACGATGAAACGGCATGGTCATTAAATAAATACATTAGAATTAAGTTCCCAGCATCGCATCTTGTTCTCGGAAAACAGAAACGCAACAAATTACCATCCGTGATGTTTCTCATCACAAATACTCGAAAGTTGTTCCTTCACATACACGAACATAAAAATGTACTCTCATCTTGAAAGTGCTCGTTGTGGCGTGAAAGTGTGCTACTTGTATCTGGTATATTCTATTAACACAGTCTCCGAGTCAATCAAATTCTACGAGAAACAGACCCGTTACTCTCGTGGTTTGTGGATTTCTGTTCCTCAAGGGAAGTACGATCATCAAGTGTCTCTATATCCGGGTGAAGGATTCTGGTCTAGGATAACCAGTTTAAGTCTTGTGGCCGCTTGTGAGCTTTTCGACTAAGGCCACCAATTTAATGAGTTCGTAGCTAGTGTTGATTCGCCACTTTTCACAGAACTTCTATCGCTTGACGACCAAATACTCTCTCTTGTTGGCGCTGTCTAACATAGACGCTACTGGCTGGTAGTGGCTTGAACCTGTGTCTCAGATCAAGAATAGGAAGAAAGAGAGAGGGCTCTCTCATTCTCTGCTACACTTCTCAATAAATCAAAATAAGACTTCAGTATAAACGAATGAAGACTTTTATTACGCATCAATCCGTCTGGTGTCTGTCTGTGTCTGCTTCTGTTCTCTACGTAGTCTAACTCTATATATCCCGTAACTCAGTCACAGTAGAAATACCTTAACTTGGTTGCGACTTTTCAGCTCTCACTTTCTCACCTGACCATCTCGCAAAGCTCAGGGTCAGCCTACTAATATTTTCCGGGTGGAGTAATTGGCCCTACCTTGTTTTTATTTGCTACCTGATTGTCTTATTAACCATTGCATCTCGCATCAGTAATCTTGAGGTTAAATAACTTCAGCCTGTCTGTCTGTCCCTATTATCATCCCAAGTGCATTCGATCGAGCCTTGATCATGAAGCTCTCCTTTCAGCCACCCAGTTCCCCACTACGGTCAGTACAGTAGGGTTCGTAGAACTCGTTCTGTCACATCCGGAGCCATCGAGACTGACCATAATATTTCAACTTCCGCATCAAAATGAGCCTAAGGTAGTTGAAAAGAGCAGGAAGCATGTAGTTGCCTGAGAAAACAACACAAATAAATAATAGCTCATACTCGTATTGCTTTGTAATTCTATTATTAACAAGTCCATTTACTAATTAGTTCCTTTCAGACTGAGGACAGATATCTATCTATTGTCCTTTCGAGCCGAAGACGGCTCATAGGGCAGAACCACAATCTCAAAAACAGAAACCTTGCGTGCCAAAATGGCACATATTGCAGAGATCACTGCTCTAAAATCTATGGCGCTGTTTCCATAACAATACTTTTTACAATGACAGCTTGTCAAGCCATCGATCAAACTCCTTAGTCGCCTCTTACGACATGCCTGAGGACAGATATAGCCATAAATTATAGCTTTCCATGTCTGAAGATTCAGTGCCAGGTATTGTTTTGTACTTAAACCCCACAGTTCAGTTCTCTCCGCTGATTGCTCACGTCCATTTCTATAACTTTATATATAATTTGGTCTCATTTTCCTGCTCGTAAAAATACGATAGTAGTCTTGTTCTATTTGTTGATTGTAATTACCCTCGACTTGTGCTTCAGAAGGTGTTCGTTTTTTTATATCGTCTTCCGTTGTGTGTTACCTTATCTCGCGGGTAACCACGGGAATACACTTTCCAGTGTGCATCACGTTTTATATACCTGCAAGTTTTTCTTTGTTGAACAATAGATATAAGTATATGCATATAAGCATATACATACATACGTACATATGCACATGCGCACACTCAAGCGCAGCCACACAAAGACACGCTAACACATATACAGACATAGATACACATACACACATACATACACACATACATATGCAATCATACTAACACTGCTACATAAGATAACAGTGACGTTGTATGTAACGATTTTACCAATGTGTCTCACGCTCTCTCTGGTCGATTCGTTTTGAAAAAAAAATGTGTACCGGACTGACTGAGCGAGGTAGAGAACGGCTCCTTCTCTCACAAATGTTGTAGACTAATAAGAAAAGATCCCCGTTATGTCCATTAGTGTATAGGGAGTAGTATAAAGTGTGTTTCACCCACTGTAGAACACCAGCATTTCTGTAATGGAAACCAGTAAGCACTAGTTTATAAACAACAAAACGTTTTCCCCCTATCCAGTGTGAGCTCACACGTACTGTACACTAACACTTACACGTACTGTACACTTACACGTACTGTATACTAATACTTACACGTACTGCATACTAACACTCACACGTACTGTATACTAACACTTACACGTACTGTATACTAATACTTACACGTACTGTACACTTACACGTACTGTACACTAACACTCACACGTACTGTACACTAACACTTACACGTACTGTACACTAACACTCACACGTACTGTACACTAACACTCACACGTACTGTATACTAACACTCACACGTACTGTACACTAACACTCACACGTACTGTACACTAACACTCACACGTAGTGTGTACTAACACTCACACGTGCTGTATACTAACACTCACACGTACTGTATACTATTACTCACACGTACTGTATACTAATACTCACATGTACTGTACACTAATACTCGCACGTACTGTATACTAACACTTACATTAACACTTACACGTACTGTACACTAACACTTACACGTACTGTATACTAATACTCACATGTACTGTACACTAACACTCACACGTACTGTGCACTAACACTCACACGTACTGTATACTAACACTCACACGTACTGAGCACTAACACTCACACGTACTGTGCACTAACACTCACACGTACTGTGCACTAACACTTATACGTACTGTGCACTAACACTCACACGTACTGTACACTAACAGTTGCACGTACTGAGCACTAACACTCACACGTACTGTATACTAATACTCACATGTACTGTACACTCACACGTACTGTGCACTAACACTCACACGTACTGTATACTAACATTCACACGTACTGTGCACTAACACTCACACGTACTGTGCACTAATACTCACACGTACTGTGCACTAACACTCACACTTACTGTATACTAACACTCACTCGTACTGTGCACTAATACTCACACGTACTGTGCACTAACACTCACACGCACTGTGTACTAATACTCACACGTACTGTGCACTAACACTCTCACGTACTGTATACTATCACTCACACGTACTGCACACTAACACTCACGAACAATAACCGTATTGTGTAGACACACTCACCCAAATGACAGATCAGCAGTGGGAGGCATCACGTGGATTACGCTACTTGGTGACGCAATTAGGCGCCACAGAGAGAGAGAGTGTGTGTGAATGTGTGGAGAAAGTAAGTGATAGTGTGTGTGAGAAAGAGAGAGAAGCAGGCAGGCACAGGCACCTCACACAACAGATACATTTCTTTACGTTTCGCTCACAATGAACACAATCCTGTTGAAATGATGCGGTAACATCCTCAATGGTGTTAGAGTTCATGGGTACATGCCGTGTTGCCTAGAGTGAGACATCCTACATAATATTATTGCCTATATATCTATATATTTGTTTATTATCTATCCATGTTTGTGTTACATTGTCAGCATTGTACGTAGCCTAGTTAAGTAAGGTGACATTATGAGTTTTGGACATCGATTTTACTGACGGGCTGATGTGCTTAGTCAGAGAGATTCATCATCATCAGGTCGCATGTCCCTTGCAGAACGTTGCATTCACCACAGCCCGTCTGAAAGATTCTTTGTCTCTAGCCAGGTCTCTCACTTCTTCTGATGTAATGTTCGAGGTTTCCTTGATATCTTGAAACCACCTTCCTCTTGGTCTGCCCCTGATGCGTCGCCCAGGAACCATGCCTCCCGTTACTGTTCTTTCCAGCCAAGAAAGATCCATGGAGGCAAATAAACAGATTAGATGTCAGACATAGAAACAGACAAACCGGTCAGTGCGTGCCTGGATGGATGGATCGAAGAATGAAACAATGGAAAGAGTACTCGATGGACCAAAGGATAGGTAAATGGAATGATGTATTGATGAATGATAGACAGATGGTTGGATGGGTGAATGAACGAACAAACTCATAGATAAGAAAAACCGGAACCAAAGGATAAGATATATATCCTCTAACCCCAATTCACAAAACACATGGAAATCAATACAAAACACAGTTATTGTTCCCGCGCTGAAACAGGAGATGCCACATCAATCACGTGACAATCCCATTTACCTGTTCTCACATTGTACATTTCATCTGAAAATATTTTTTCTCATCTAACGGCTTTGATTTTGCTTTCTTTCAGATCCATAAATCCGAGGTACATCAAGATAAACCATACGGAAGTTGCCCTGCCTGGAATGCTGCTCCATTCCAGTATCAGTATAAAGGGTCAATTCAAACAAAGACTGACCGACGCGAAAACAGAAACATCGATTCAAAGCTGGATTACTAATTTACAAAATAGAGAACGAACACCGATAGAACACGTACAGAACACGCTAGGAAACCTTTGAGGAACAGAGCGTGTATGAGAATGGGTTTACTCTCAAAGGATTGGTGATTAGTGGTCGCTTGTTTTAAAATGGAGATCTCCTTTAGCTTATGACAGATAACCAATTCCTGATAGCTACTCAACTCATGGGGATTTTTTTCAGCTCATTAGTTCTTTAAATTATAATCGTTTTTTTTTTTAAATTCGTCATAATTATGTAACTCCTGACAGTTCATCGGCTCCATAGAGTTTGGATTGTCTGAAAGTTCTTCAACTAGTTAGAGTTCTTCTGTCCGTGGAAGCTCTTCAACCATGACAAACATCTTTGCTTTAAGGACTGGTGTTTTGGCCAGCATGACATTGTTAGCGATAGTTCTGTTGATCATTGACGTGGTGTCACCGGTTAGGGCCAATTACAACTTCATTCGATGTGGGGAATGTGATGAGGCCAGATGCCCAGAGTTGCACTACTGCGAGGGCCAAGCCATCAAGGACCACTGCGGCTGCTGTACAGTCTGTTCATCTTCAAAGTTTCAGCCACACATTATGATTGAACAGCAAGCTGAAGGTCAGTAGTACCCTATGTATTGTAATTTGCATTATGAGTTCTTTCTTATTATATAACAGACACATCCCCCTTTAAATGTCTCACTGTTTTTGCTATTAAATCCAATGCAGTCGTTAGTGGCTCACATACCTTGTGGCATCCTGTATACAGTTACTATATAGATATATATAGTATGAATGTAAATGACGTTTCTCGTTATATCTTACATCTATCTTATCTATATTATCATTGGATGTTTTATTGTGCAGCTTCACTCATGTCTTTCTCTTCAGCGCTCATGTTGTGATCATGAGAACTTAAACCTTTGTCTTGTTTCATGATGGAGGAGCAAGAACAATATTAGAACACACGATTAGCAGGTTGCATGTTCAGTACTCGTATAATGGAGTGGCAAGAACAACATTAGAACACACGATGAGCTGGTCACATGGTCAGTACTCGTATACGGAGGGGTAAGGACAACATTATGACACACGATGAGCAGGTTGCATGGTCAGTACTCGTATAATGGAGTGGCAAGAACAACATTAGAACACACGATGAGCTGGTTGCATGGTCAGTACTCGTATAAGGAGGGGTAAGGACAATATCATGATACACGATGAGCTGGTTGCATGATCAGTACTCGTATATTGAGGGATAAGGACAACATCATGAGACACGATGAGCTGGTTGCATGGTCAGTACTCGTATTTGGAGGGATAAGAACAACATCATGACACACGATGAGCTGGTTACATGGTCAGTACTCGTATATTGAGGGATAAGGACAACATCATGACACACGATGAGCTAGTTACATGGTCAGTACTCGTATATTGAGGGATAAGGACAACATCATGACACACGATGAGCTGGTTACATGGTCAGTACTCGTATATTGAGGGATAAGGACAACATCATGACACACGATGAGCTGGTTACATGGTCAGCACTCGTATATTGATGGATAAGGACAACATCATGACACACGATGAGCTGGTTACATGGTCAGCACTCGTATATTGAGGGATAAGGACAACATCATGACACACGATGAGCTGGTTACATGGTCAGCACTCGTATATTGAGGGATAAGGACAACATCATGACACACGATGAGCTGGTTACATGTTCAGCACTCGTATATTGAGGGATAAGGACAACATCATGACACACGATGAGCTAGTTACATGGTCAGTACTCGTATATTGAGGGATAAGGACAACATCATGACACACGATGAGCTGGTTACATGGTCAGTACTCGTATATTGAGGGATAAGGACAACATCATGACACACGATGAGCTGGTTACATGGTCAGCACTCGTATATTGATGGATAAGGACAACATCATGACACACGATGAGCTGGTTACATGGTCAGCACTCGTATATTGAGGGATAAGGACAACATCATGACACACGATGAGCTGGTTACATGGTCAGCACTCGTATATTGAGGGATAAGGACAACATCATGACACACGATGAGCTGGTTACATGGTCAGCACTCGTATATTGAGGGATAAGGACAACATCATGACACACGATGAGCTGGTTACATGGTCAGCACTCGTATATTGAGGGATAAGGACAACATCATGACACACGATGAGCTGGTTACATGGTCAGCACTCGTATATTGAGGGATAAGGACAACATCATGAGACACGATGAGCTGGTTACATGGTCAGCACTCGTATATTGAGGGATAAGGACAACATCATGACACACGATGAGCTGGTTACATGGTCAGTACTCGTATATTGAGGGATAAGGACAACATCATGACACACGATGAGCTGGTTACATGGTCAGCACTCGTATATTGAGGGATAAGGACAACATCATGACACACGATGAGCTGGTTACATGGTCAGCACTCGTATATTGAGGGATAAGGACAACATCATGACACACGATGAGCTGGTTACATGGTCAGCACTCGTATATTGAGGGATAAGGACAACATCATGACACACGATGAGCTGGTTACATGGTCAGTACTCGTATATTGAGGGATAAGGACAACATCATGACACACGATGAGCTGGTTACATGGTCAGCACTCGTATATTGAGGGATAAGGACAACATCATGACACACGATGAGCTGGTTACATGGTCAGCACTCGTATATTGAGGGATAAGGACAACATCATGACACACGATGAGCTGGTTACATGGTCAGCACTCGTATATGCGTGTGTCCTGATTTTTCCTCTAAACCTGCGCCGTGACTGACACTCTCCGTCTTCGCCAGGCTGGATCTAGGTTTCACGTCAGAGTTTTCCTTCTCGTAGGGTGAATGCCGCCCAAAGGTGTTGGACCAACCCAGCATTTGGTTTAAGTCTAGGCGTTCTACCATAGCTTTTCCTTCTCCTGATGGTAGCAATGGCTTATTTTCCGAGGTGTCCTTCCCTGTGGTTGGGCTTTTGGATGCGACTCTTACTCACATGGCTTGTCCGTTGTTGGACTTATGGTGCAGTTTTAACTTTTGCCCCCAATCTGTCCTGCCAGAAGAGGCCTTTCATCTGGTCTTTGTTTCATGAGGTCAGATCTGCAGCTCATGATACAGTTGACAGTTTACTCCAGGTCGCGATGACTCCCCCATAGTTTCGGCCCTTTACAGCACCCTCTGCCCAGATTTAACACAGATGATCCTTGTGGACTGTGTAAGATGGAGGATATTTTTTGGGTCCAAATGGACATTCGTTTATGTAGGACACTTTGAGAGGATTGAGGTGACTTAGGAGTCTACAGTGACCGGTTATCAGGTGGAAGATGATGACCTACTGGAAACTCTATAGTTGGTGTAATTGGTCATAGTATTTGTTCATGTCCAACTTTCTAAGGACCATTCCGAGTGGAATTTGTTGCGGTTTATAGTTTTTACTTTTCTGTATGTCACATGGTGGCGACATTATTCCATTTTTCTGCCTCTTTTGGATAGCGTTTACGCTCTACTAATTACCGCCAATTCCACAGTGAAATGACAGCGACTGGATTACAATTGCATTTTTTTGACAGTTCAGTTAGTTTCCAAATTTTCTCGAATATTTGGTCTTTTGTGGTGTTGTGTATAAAGTAAAAAAGTAAAGAGCCCCGTCACGCCAAGTGGCGTATAGGGAATATGGTGTTAGTGACTATAACTTTTACATACCTTCGGCACATGATTTTTGGGGTAATGTGGTCGGTATTACGCCCGTGCAGCTTTACTTTCCCAGAAAAAATCCGGTACCCATTTAAGGCTGGGTGAACCCGGAAACCGTCGATTGGGATCGAACCCTACCTCTTGTCCTTTGTAGTCCAGTTCACTAACCACTGAGATATCGCGGCTGGTGTTGTGTATGGCAGCTAGAAATGATTTGCAGTCTGTTAAACAAAAAATTCTGACCGGATGGTGTTTTGTTCTGACTTCGTGAAGACCTCGTTGGCTTGGCGTGGTGCGGTTGATTCTGCTCGATAATTTGATGAGATGCTACCGGTTGAGAAGGCCTTTGTATTTGTGTTTCCCATCGGGGTATCAAACCTATTTGTTAGTGCCTCATGTCTGATTCTGCCAATTGTTGATTGGAGGTACCGACATTTGAATGAACATGGCACATTTATGTTGTCCTATGCAAATGTCCATTATTTTGTTTTGTTAGCGCGTGCATGACAGGAACCAATATGTGGGACGACCAGAAAGACATATAGAGTCACTGATTTAAGCTTTCAATAGCACAATCAATGGTCTGGCCACCTGATAAGACAGAAATATCAAAACGAAACATAACCGGTCTGTAACAAATATTATGAGAACACCAGATTCAATGGCCCACAACAGAAATTATGGATTAATGAAACATTAGAAACACTAGGAAACATAACAGCAGAAGAGGCCAACAGAATGGCAACATACTACAAATTTCATCTCCCCTCGACACTGAAAGACAAATAAGGAAGGGACGAAGAGCAAGAATAGCACTTTCGTTTCTTCATAACCACCATTAGCTGTCTATCCACAGATACTTGTACGTTAGCGTATTTACTGAATTGATTTATCGCGGTTTGCTGGCACATTGAGTATACTTGCCACTCCTTGAAACATGCCAACAGAAGCTTTCTCACGGTAGGTTCCACAAATCTTGACAGTTTTAAGCGGCTAAGGCAAAAGGAGAGTTGATCTTTCTAGTTGGGGTTTACAGCATAGGGCCGGCAACTCTAAATGTGTACTGAACATGTTATGGAAACAACGGAACACAACTTTATGGAAAACAGCGGCAAGAGTGGAAACTGTGAAAACAGTAAATAGTTTAAGACACATATTACCATTTCTTGTGTATATCGAAGGGGTGGGGGAGAGGCGGTCACGATAGGACCAGAAGGATAAAAGCCGCTTTTGTCAAAGCAGTCGCCACAATGTTTGACACTCATGTTTTTGTGCAAACTGGAAACTGGAAATTCTAGAAACTCTGGAAACTGTGAAATCTGGAAACTAGAAACTGTGAAAACTTGAAACTGCGGAAACGAAGCTGTGGAAAATGTGGAAACTGTAAAAACTGTAAACTGTGAAAATTGGAAGCTGTGGAAACTGGAATTTGTAGAAACTGTGGAAACTGGAAACTGTGGAAACTGTGAACACTGGAAACTAGAAACTGTGAAAACTGGAAACTGTAAAAACTGTAAACTGTGAAAACTGGAAACTCTGGAAACTGAAAACTGGAAACTGTGTAAACTGGAAACTGTGAAAACTGTAAACTGTGGAAATTGGAAATTGTGAAAACTGGAAACTGTGGAAAATGTACGGACCAGATTCCATATACCCTGCGAACGGATGGCCATGCCAAACCTAATAACTTTGCCATGGTCATACAAGATGCCAACAGGTGTTCAGAGATCTGGCTGCTTTGTTCGTGTGTCTCCAAAGAAAAGTTGGAGAACAAGAAGAATGTTCACATAGTAAGCTCTGAAGAATAAAATATGCATTTCAGATACCAAAGCGTGTCAATGACAGAAATATGTTTGAGTGGGGATTGCTGCAAAGACTTCTTTGAAGCACTGCCCTAAAGAAGTACTTCTCAATGCATGTTTTACTTTTTGATTCAAACTCTTGTGTTGGTGGGTAGCTATTAAGGAATGCAAAGTGTGTGTGTGTTAGTGTTTGTGTGTTTTAGTGTGTGTGCATGCTGGTGTATGCTTTTTGCTGTGCGTGTGTTTTAATGTGTGTTCTTGTTGTATGTGTTCTAGTGTGTGTGTGTTAGTGTATGTGTTTTGGTATGTTTGTCGGTGTAAGTGGGTGTGTATCTGTTTTGTTGTGTTGGTATATGCTAGTGTGTAAAAAGTAAAAAAAAAAAGGTAAAGTGCCCCCGACATGCCAAGTGGCGTATAGGGAATATGGTATTAGTGACCATACATTTTACAGACCTTCGGCACACGATTTTTGGGGAAATGTGGTCGATATTACGCCCGTGCCACTTTACTTTCCCAGAAAAAAATATACCCCTACCGATACCCATTAAAGGCTGGGTGAACCTGGAAGCCGTCGGTTGAGATCGAACCCTATCTCTTGTCCTATGTAGTCTAGTTCACTAACCACTGAGCTATCGTGGCTCCCATGCTAGTGTGTGTTTGTTGCTATTTGTTCGTGTGGATCTCAAAGAGATGCTCACTTAAAAAAACACATAACGCGAAAAATGCAAATAAAATGCAAATGTCTGAAAAGTGTTCTTTCTTGCAGTTTCCTCATATTCCAAGTCCGGCTTGTTGCAGGAGCTACTGAGTTAAGTGCTCTGTGCACACCGTGAGCTGTGTGTCTCATCCGTTTTGATCCTGTTTCGATATCCCGATTGTTTACGATGAATGATGATGTCGTATGACAGGGAACAGTTGGCTGTGTTCACTTTCTGCGCGGTTTCGCCTTATGTCTTCTGGCGTGTGCTGAGACTGCTACGATGGGGACTACAGTTACCTTTCTTTGTTTGGGAGATGAGTTAGTAATTCGGATGATTACACTGGCACGGGCGGTTGAGAAATTATGGATTTTAATTCGTTTGCAGTGATACCGGGGCCTTCCATAACCAATAACAATAACAATGCAAATAAAATATGCTAAAAAGAAACAGGGTTTGGTGGATTTCAACATTGAAATAAAACAATCAGTGTGATGGTATCCAGTCTAATTAGCTACTGATGGAATTAGAGTAATCGTGGGATGTCGGTGAGCTTCAAACTTATCCAAATATTAAAGTGCAGCTCAAATAATGTCTCGTCATCTGTTCGAGCTTTGAAGACTTCAATGTGTCGACTGTCACTCTAAAGTGATGACTTTATTTATCTTGCAAGAGAGTTGAGATGACCACGTGTGTTCTAATACCTAAGAGGGAAACATACGAGATAACTGTAACTAGAGGAACTGGGGAATAAAAGCAATTGATGAAACATCAGATATCATGTGGTGTATGCTAATTCACATATTTAAAAACGATAATTGTATGGGATTGTGTGTGTGTGTGTGTGGGGGGGGAGGGGTAGAATTGATGAAACAGCAGATATCATACTGTGCGCTCTTTCACTAATTCATTGTTTTCTAGCTTCTGAGTTTTAATGTTTCCTATAGGAAAAGGACCATATGTTCACTAAACAAGGAAAAAATTAGGGAATAGTGTGGTAGTATTTTTCTTATACGTCTTCGGCACATTTTTGGTACAATGTGGGCAGTATTACGCCCGTGCTGTTTTACTTTGGCACAAAAAATTACGGCACCAATTTAAGGCATGGTGAATCTCCTGTCCTGAGTAGTCCAGTGCACTAACCACTAAGTTATCGCGACCCATGTTATCAATCAACTGGAGTAAATGGTACTGTTATCAGCACTAGTTTGCGACATTTGTCGGTCATGGATATGCTTTGTTCTCTGAACTGAACTGTTTCTACTTTCGCACTTACATTAAAGACTTATCATTCTCCTTTTATCATTATATTTACAAGCTATTATTCTATTAATAATATGCAACACAATAAACTATAATAACCTGAATTAAGATTATCACGTTTAAAATTCCACCAAAGCAAAAATACGCAATCCACATAATGTAAAGAAATCGAAAAGAAAATGGCCCGGAATGATCAAGTGATTCCCACATAAAGAGCAAGAGAAGAAAGTCACCGTCATCATCATCGGGCGTCATGCCGCTTGGCGCAGGCGATCGCCTCTCTACATATCACTCGGTCTTTCATGCATGTCATAATTTCAGTCGATGATCTTTTATTATGCTATTTGGATAAGCTGTTCAATATTTTTTTCTCTTGCTTTTCCTCTTCCCTTCTTTCTATTCATTCTGTCTGTTATAGTGTTCTCAATGCCTCTTTCGCATGAAATGCCAATTAAATGTAGATTGTCTCTTTCGTATGATTTTTATGATATTCATGATTTCTCCAACTCGTTTTAAAAACATTCTTCATTTGTAATTTTTTGCTATCCATGGAATTCGTAGCACTTTTCTGATAAAGCACATCTCAGCTGCCTCTATTATCCTTAATGTCGATAAGCGCCGAATGAGTAAAGCAAAAGACGTGTGCATTGTACATCGATGAATATAATCAAAGAATGCATATGCTCTGACAAGTGTCGTCTCTCTCTTTCCTCAACTAAATAATAAGCGCAGCAGTATTTAATTTAAACATCTTTTATTTCACAAAGGGAGAGAATTTAAGAAAAATCTGAAAGCGGTATTTGATTAATGCGTTAAAAATGTCGAGTGAGAAACAGAAGGAGAAACGACGATGACGTGTTTCAGATGTGTACTGGCACTTATTCAACTTTACGCAAAGACATTTCGAAACTGACTTTAGTCAGATTGTTAAGTGCACTCGGCTTGAACTATCTATAGGCTTGACTAAGGCAGCTTTGCTGAGTTCAAAAGCCTTATATTTATTTTAGTTCACCAAACTCTGATAACTAAACTGCATAAATCTCAGAGGGATCTAGCGATTTTCACATCGTCCAACACATGCAAGTGCTAAAACCATAACTAAATCATTCCATTCTTTCAACCTCCATTGTTTGCTTATAATTCTTGTCAATGAAAGCCGGTAGGTAAGTCAATAAGAAATAATCGTGAAGTGAAGGGAAAAGGGAAATTAGAATTCTGGGAAGACATAAAACCAGATATTAAGTTTAAAAAAAAGAATTAAGGCAATATCCCGTGAAAAAAATAGACAAACAAAATTAGATGTGGACAAAAGAAAGAGAATTAGAAATGTCCAAGCTTGCAGCTTAACAACTTTGCAAGCGACAAATTCACATCAACGTTCTCAGACAGGTGTGTTGTAAAAGATCTGTTTTTGTCCCCTACCATTGGTAGGACACACTGAGGTATAGTTGAAATAAGGTTAGATGTCTCAATCCCTCTACAGAAAAAACCTCGAAGAAGAAACGAGTACCAGAAAGATACAAAATGAAATTGGAAGTTGGTATTATCAATCCATGACAGCCTCCGGGCTGGAGTGAGATCAAACCAAGACGTGGACACTCGTTCTCACTCTTTCATCTCTGCATCTGAAGACAGAAAGAGACAATTTTGCGTCAACAATTTACTATGGACGGTCACCTTAAGCACTAGAAACTCTGTCTGAGAGAAAATACTCGGTCAAATGTAGCCTCAGTCATTTCAATAAAACTGGTCATAAATTGGATCGTTCTACTTCACAGTTGTTTGTTACTGATGCTTTTGTTAATTCAAACATTTGTGTCTTTCTAGGAAAATAAAATACACATGATTCATTTAGTAAATTTAAATATCTAGAACTTTGTTAACATCAGATGGTAGATATACAACAGAGGTGAGATGCAGATGGACTCAGGCAAAAGCAGCTTTCCAAAAAATGAGGAAGATACTGTGCAATCCAATTTTTGACAATAGAAAGAATATATATAGTTCTTAAATGTTATGTAGAGCCAGTCTTAACATATGGATGTGAATCATGGACAATAGGACAACAGACAAGAAAATCACAGGAATGTGTAGAAATGTGATTTTACAGAAGACTGTTGAGAATACCATGGACAGCTAAGAAGAGTAATGAAAAAGTTCTGAAAGAGGCCAACGCAAAAAGAGAAAATATCCAAAATTAGGAAGAAACAATTATCATTTGTATGCAATGTAATGACAAGGGAACAGCTGGACTATATTGTTAAAAGTGCTCAGATTCCCTCCTTAGCATGTCCCGCAACGGACGAAGAGATAGAGGGATGCAAAGGCAAAGATAAAAGGTACCAGACAGCTTAAGAGAATGGCTTGGCAGAAAGTCAACAACAGAAATGATAAATAACTGTCGAGATGGAAAGCTGTGGCGAGACATGATCACCTACGCCAGCAGGCATGGTACTTGATGAGAGTGAGGTCAGTTGCAAATTTACACAAATTTGACGAGAGCGGTGCTATTACTTGAAATTTAAAAAAAAAATTGGGAAAATGTTTTGTTTCTTGTATTCAGTGGTTGGGCCGTAATCATGTCAATTTAAAATACTTCAGATTCTACTAAAATTATGCACTTACCTTACCAGCCCCATTTACAAACCTACAAGACAGGAAGACCTGGGCAGACTGTTCTCGGAAACATACCCACGTGCCAAACTAATTCTTACATTCCAGCTAAAGTGTAGCCAATCGGGTATCATTTTACATTCTCGGCAGATGACAAAACAAAACATAAGCGCGCATGAGTCATGTGATCCATGTCGGATGGAGCACAGCGCACAACATCTTCTGTTGGATAGAGATGAATTAAAATTCACTGAATCACTCAGGTCATAAATATGGAATCGCTCCATCTGTTATCACTCATGCTTGCTGTAATATCTCACTCTTCAATATATTACTTCATAATCCGTGTGTTCTCTGACTCCTCCATTTATTACTCGAGTTAGCTTAGCTGTTTAGTTTAGTCGAATAATCAGTCTCATCGCACATCGAGCAAGTCCATGCGTGCTTAGCTCTCCTCGGAAGTATATCAATAATTTCTCCTTGCTCATCCTCTCACAAAACTTAGCTGTTCATAACAACTCCTCCAATTATCACTCAGAATAGTTGTATTTAGCAACACCTCCATTTTGGTGGCCTCGGTAGCCTGGGTTGGGAAAACCACCCGACTGGACTACCGACGTTCGGACAACCCGTGTTCGATTCCCGTTTGGAGTAGTGTGAATTGTACTCGTGGTTGGAAAAATAATACTTCCACGGTCGACCCAGCTGTTGGCAGAAATGGGTACCAGGGTATTACCCTGGGAAGATGACGAATGTCGCCTCGCATCGTGAGTTTTGATGCTTGAAGCAACACTATCCAGAAATCTCCGAACATTTCTGGATAGGCGGCCAAGCACATATGGAACTCGCGTGCTAAAGACGTCAGTTCAAGTCTCGTACTTGACCTCTATTTATCACTTAGAATAGTTGTTGACTTGGAGGAACTTATAGAGCCGGAGAATAAAGGTCACTTCTCCAGTGCAGTCGCCGCGAGGTGTTCGGGTCTGAGTTTCTATATCACCCATATAGAAGAAAACTTTTGACTTTACAGACCCTTGTACTCCTAGTTTGGAGCCCCGACAAGTTATTCTTCTACTTATACCTTTTTAGCTCCCCGACAAGTTATTGATATCACCCATATAGAAGAAAACCTTCGACTCTACAGACCCTTGTACTCCTGGTTTGGAGCCCCGACAAGTTATTGATATCACCCATATAGAAGAAAACCTTCGACTCTACAGACCCTTGTACTCCTGGTTTGGAGCCCCGACAAGTTATTGATTCCGCCACCCACTCTCCTGCATTTACGTATGTGTGTGTATATCATAGCCTATCTCCACTCCACTGATACCATTGTGTTGTAAAACCCCTTTAACATTTAGAGAAAGGTGCACGCGCTAGATGCTCGTGGGAGCGCATTGCGATTTCATCGTCTCCTTTCTAAATTCCCATCTTGTTGTTTACAAGTCAGACATGTACTTGTGGTAATTTTAGCGTAATTCCTGAATTTAACGAATTTCTGAAAATTCCTTTTAGCCCCATACTTCTTTAATATAATCTTGAGTGATCAGTGCAACAATCCTGACCAGTACGATGTTTCACAGTTTAAGCATCTAACACATATGTACACATCGTTAAAGGCTTAGGTGGGCTAAGTGGCCAGTGCACTCGATAACGATCAGAATCGTTCTGGTTCGATTCCTAGAGGTCGTTTATTTTCGAACCGATAAGGCTTCAGGATTCAACCAGGGTCTAAAAATTGGCACCACAGAAACAAGGTAAATATGGAAAGGTCATCCTATGACAATCTGCACATCAAAGTAAGAGACAAAGCGGAATGGCGCTCCATGGTAGCCAACCTTCGATGAGGAGACGTCACTTAATCATGATGTTGATGATGATGATGACCAGAGGGCTAAACTTAAGAGCATCATCAAAAATGACATGATGTGATTCAGCAAAAAATAATAAAGCTAGCATGCTACTACCCGACACTGACAGAAAAGCTACTTTGCAGTGCAAACAATAAACAAAGTCTTTGAGTATTGTCGTCATCAATATTTTTTAAATTTTTTTTAATTAATTTTTTTTTTTAGACTTTTAGTTGTTATTTATACGATTTTTCATATCGTGGTATCTGTGGAGGCTTCAAGTGCCAAGAAAATAGACTGCCGGGCCGTATCTGGCCCGCGGGGTGACATTTGACCACCACTGATTTAGTTTATTCTGAACAGTTTTAATTAAGCCCACAGATAATGTTGTGCTATTATTTGCTTGAAGCAAACTTTGATCTCTGGGTAGTTGTGATCCCGTGTCTAGTTCTGTGACAAACTAACAATAAATTTGAAGGTCTGGCGTCCACGTTGCGAACATAAAAAGGCAGTTGACATTTAACAATCTACAGAGAACAGACAGTTTGTTGCTTCAGTGGCATTGTTCGAAAATGTAATATTTGCTAAACCAAAAGTGTCATTAGTTACAATTTTAACAGAATTTATGATGTCTCATATCTCACAATTGAGTATTGTTTAATTATTGATTTGTTTATATGTTATCATCTTTGCACTCCAAGTATGTCATTAGGTGCTCAGATCCCTCCTTAGCATGTCCCGCAGTGTCCAGCAACTGACGACTCCAGTTCTGAGGTGGTTGATAAGTCCTCTTATGCACCGACAATGTCTCTTGTTTCTAGATGTACCCATCTTAACTCCCATCTCTTTCATCCGAAGGAGAGACGTGGACTCATGGTTATCGAAGTCCTGTGCCCTTCCTACATTCAGAAGGGGTTCAAAATTATGAGCATAGACTATCCATAAGGTTACTAAACAGAAGTACAAATTAAATTTGGCTTTCCTTCATGCCTTAAAGTTCACGAGAAATGCTTGTGTTTTTACCCTCATTTTTCAATTTAAAAAACACGATACATTCGTTATGTGTGATACAGTCGGTGCTACTCCAGGCCGCCCAACTTTCTAAAAAAAAAGTTCTGATATCATTTGTCATAAGCTGAGTGAGCCCCGTAGACGTGTTGGAAATAAATCGTCGATATGGGAAACTGAACCCCGACCTTTCTGGTCGTTACAGAGCTACCAGTTAGTCACCGCAGCTTAGTTGTAAGTAGTTTGGAACTAAAATAAAGTGTGCTGGTGAATTGTTGCGGTGTGTCGAGCTATGCTTCTAGTGGCACTTATTTTATCTTGAACCTCGATGACGGTTGTGGGAAAATTGGTGAGAGTTGTGGGGATATTGATGAAAGTTTTGGGAACATTGATGACAGCTTTTGGAACATTGATGACCGTTGTGAGGATATTGATGACAGTTGGGATATTGATGAACGATTTGGGAACATTGGTGACAGTTGTGGGAACATTGATGACATTTATGGGACATTGATGACAGTTATTGTGGGAACATTAGTGAGAGTTGTGGGGATATTGATGAAAGGTTTGGGAACATTGATGACAGCTTTTGGAACATTGATGACCATTGTGGGGACATTGGTGAGAGTTGTGAGGATAGTGATGAAAGTTTTGGGAACATTGATGACAGTTGTGGGAACATTGATGACATTTATGGGACATTAATGACAGTTATTGTGGGAACATTGGTGAAAGTTGTGGGGATATTGGTGAGAGTTGTGAGGATAGTGATGAAAGTTTTGGGAACATTGGTGACAGTTTTGGGAACATTGATGACACTTATGGGACATTGATGACAGTTATTGTGGTAACATTGGTGAGAGTTGTGGGGATATTGATGAAAGTTTTGGGAACATTGATGACAGCTTTTTGGAACATTGATGACCGTTGTGGGAACATTGGTGAGATTTGTGGGGATATTGATGAAAGTTTTGGGAACATTGATGACAGCTTTTGGAACATTGATGGCCGTTGTGGGAACATTGGTGAGATTTGTGGGGATATTGATGAAAGTTTTGGGAACATTGATGACAGCTTTTGGAACATTGATGACCGTTTTGGGGACATTGATGAAAGCTGTGAGGATATTGATGACATCTTTTGGAACATTGATGACCATTGTGGGGACATTGATGACAGTTGTGGGGATATTGATGAAAGTTGTGGGGATATTGATGAAAGTTTTGGAGCATTGGTGACAGTTGTGGGAACATTGATGCTATTTATGGGACATTGATGACAGTTATTGTGGGAACATCGACGACAGTTATGGGAACATTGATGACAGTTTTGGGGACATTCGACGCCAGTTTTGGGGACATTGATGACAGTTTTGGGGACATTCATGACATTTTTTTGGACATTGATGAATATTAAGGAAACATTGATGGCAGCTATAGGGACGTTTATGACAGTTTTTGGGACATTGATGACAGTTTGAGGGAAATTGATGGCAATTCTGGGGACATTGATGAATATTAAGGGAACATTGATGGCAGCTATAGGGACGTTTATGACAGTTTTTGGGACATTGATGACAGTTTTGGGGAAATTGATGGCAGTTTTGGGGACATTGATGAATATTAAGGAAACACCGATAACAATTATGGCTGGTGGGGCAGACAAGCAGTGAACGGAGTAGAAGAATAAATTATTTCTCTCGCCAACTTGAACAAACTTCCAGCGTCCACTTTCATAACTCTTCAACTTCGCACTATAGCCTATTTCTAAGTGTGACATTTCTTTAACTTAAACCCCAGTCATTATTCAACAGATAAATGTCTCAACATTTTATCTAACAAGATACACTTTTTTCTAGTTTCTGTTGTGTCTGATTGTATTAGTTTTGGTTATTTTACAGATTACTTTAAGCGCAAGCAACAAATTGGAAGCAAACAGATAGTTTAGTCATCAGATTTGACAAATTTACAGTCGATTTACCTTCTCCATCTTCTGCGTATATTTTCCAATGTTAAATATATATTTTAAAAATTGAAGAATCCAATAAGGTAAGTTAAAAATAAGTGTGAGATATAAATAGAGTTAACAAATCTATGTCAATAAAAATGAGAAAGAGAGTTCATCGGTGCTATATAGAACCAAATCTGACCTATGGAAGCGAATCATGGACAGTAGACAAACAAATGAAAAGACGATTAGAGGACACAGAGATGGATTTCTCAGAAGAATGTTGAAAGTTCCCTGGACAGCTAAAAAGACCAATGAGGAAGTTCTCAAAGAGGCCAACACAAAAAGGGAGCTCTTAAAAAACATCAGAAAGAAGCAATCAACATTTTTCGGGCACATCATGAGAAGAGGAAAGTTGGAATACTTGGTTACAACTGGCAAAATAAAAGGAAAGAGAGATCGCGGACGACAAAGTGAGAAAATACTGGATAGCTTGGTGTCATGGCATGGAAAACAGTCAACAACAGAACTGATACGATGCACTGTAGATAGAAGATTGTGGAGGGACATGATCACCTACGCCAACCGGTATGGCACATGATGATGATGATGATGATAAATAGAGTTATGTTCTTTTATGAAAGGTCTAGTAAGTGGAATAACATCGGATAAAATGTGTCGATTTATTTTGTTTTGTAAGTACGACATATTTTACTTTCACTCATTTGACAAAGTGTCATGTAGATTAATGGAACCATTAAAGTAGTTTATGATCAGACCAGGAAATGCATGTAGAACGACGAAACAATTGATCTAATTTACGATTAGACAAGACAATTACTGTAGATAGGCGGAACCCTTCGTCTGTTAACAGGTAAATGCGAATCATTTCGAACACGGTAACCACTAATCTAAACTTTTAGAAGAAAGATAAAATAATATAGAGGGAGGAAACCATTAATCTTGTCGATATCAAATAGGAGCATATAGATCAGGGAATCATTAATCGAGTCAATTATTAATAGAAAAGAATCTAATTATTATTAGATATAGAGAACGAAGAAACCGTTAGTTTATTGTACTATTGGATGTACAGAATAAAGGAGAAAAGAAGGAACCATCAATCAGACATAGAGAACGAAGGAACCATCAATCAGACAATAAAGAACGAAGGAATCATCGATCAGACATAGCGAATAATGAAAGACAACGGAACAATTAATATGGTGGTATATCAAAGGTAAGAATCTAGAACGTCAAAATCATTAATTATAGTGTATGATGAGACTAAGATAACAATCTAGAACGTCAAAATCTAATCTAGTTTATGATGAGACTAAGAGAACAATCTAGAACGTCAAAATCATTAATCTAGTTTATGATGAGACTAAGAGAACAATCTAGAACGTCAAAATAATTAATCTAGTTTAAGATGAGACTAAGATAACAATCTAGAACGTTAAAATAATTAATCTAGTGTATGATGAGTCTAAGATAAAAATCTAGAACGTCAAAATCTTTAATCTAGTGTATGATGAGACTAGTGTATGGGGCTTCGGTAGCCTGGTTGGGAAAACCACCCGACTGGACTACCGACGATCGGACAACCCGTGTTCGATTCCCGCTGGGATCAGTGTGAGTTGTACTCGTGGTTGGAAAAAAAAAATACCTCCACGGTCGACCCAGCCGTTGTCAGAAATGGGTACCAGGGTATTACCCTGGGAAGGTGAGGAATGTTGCCTCGCATCGTGAGTTTCGATGCTTGAAGCGACACTAACCAGAAATCTCCGAACATTTCTGGATAGGCGGCCAAGCACATATGGGTGGAAACTCGCGTGCTAAGACGTCAGTTCAAGTCTCGTACTTTCCCTATACCTTTATGATAAGACTAAGATAAAATCTAGAACGTCAGAATCTTCAAACTAATGTATGATAAGACTAAGATAAAAATCTAGAACGTCAGAATCTTCAAACTAATGTATGATAAGACTAAGATAAAAATCTAGAACGTCAGATTCTTCAAACTAATGTATGATAAGACTAAGATAAGAATGTAGAACATCAAAATCATTGAATAAGATAAGAATGTAGAACATTAAAATCATTGACTAAGATAAGAATGTAGAACGTCAAAATCATTGACTAAGATAAGAATGTAGAACATCAAAATCATTGAATAAGATAAGAATGTAGAACATCAAAATCATTGACTAAGATAAGAATGTAGAACATCAAAATCATTGAATAAGATAAGAATGTAGAACATCAAAATCATTGACTAAGATAAGAATGTAGAACGTCAAAATAATTGACTAAGATAAGAATGTAGAACATCAAAATCATTGACTAAGATAAGAATGTAGAACGTCAAAATCATTGACTAAGATAAGAATGTAGAACGTCAAAATAATTAATTATAGAGTATGATCAGGCATAAGAATGCTGAACTGTTGAAACATTCGTCTGGTATATATTTAGACAATAACATTAGTGTAGAATGACGGAGCTATTATTTAAACTACGATCAAATGTACAAATGTAGAATAAAGAGACCATTAATATAGTCTATGATTAGACTTATATAGGAATGTAGAACGACAACACCACTATTTTAAACAGTGACCATATACAGAATACAATGTTGATCGACTGAACTATGTATCCAGTCTGACTATCATCAATCAGAATAATTATTTAGCAGTTCAAAACGTACTCGAGAACAAACAAAGAGTTACCTAAGAGGTCACTTTAAGGTGAAACAGCGGCCTGGCTCAATGAACTAAGCAATACAACTTTTTAATACTGTGACTGTGTTTTAAAGGAGAGCTCTTTACTAGGAGAAACCAATTTTTTCCGGATTGATTTTGATGTTGATAGTGAACAGCGCAATAACCACTTGGAAAAGAACATATCAAATAATTGACGGTTACAGATACAGCGAAATCTACTACATTTTCCGTGTTTTAACATTTTTAGTTGAGTATCTCAAAGTCTTTACATGTTTTTATGATCTAATTTAAAATGTTCTGTATTTTTTTTCATTTTAAAATATCAGATTGTACATTTCATGCAGACACTAGTTTAAGATTAAATGTTTCATGAAGATATTGTAGATATGAACAGATATGACGCACTGTCTATATGTCGTCAAAACTAGTAGCAAGACGGAAGTAATTACTTTTAAAACAAACAAACTTAATTTCTGATTGGTTACCTCAGGAGACTGTAAGTGTTTATGCCGGTAAGGGGACGAGCTTTAATCTATTGGGTACTATTTTCATGACTACGCCAAATGGAGTTTCAATCCCTGCATGTTCAACGCCGTGCATGCTTGCACGATAAAGATCAAACAGAAAAAAAGACATTTGGCCTGGTTTGAAAGATTGGGTGGTGAAAGTATGTCATTTTTTTATTATTTGCCGGTATTCTTACACTTTCGAGGAGATCCATGCCACTTGTGACGCAGTCCTGGTACATTTGTGAGAAGGTCCGGGTACACTTGTGATAAGGTCCTGGTACACTTGTGAGACGGTCCTGGTACACTTGTGAAGCGGTCCTGATGCACTTGTGAGACGGTCCTGGTACACATGTGAGGCGGTCCTGATGCACTTGTGAGAAGGTCCTGGTACACTTGTGAGGCGGTCCTTGTTCACTTGCGAGACGGTCCTGGTACACCTGTGAGACGGTCCTGGTACACCTGTGAGACGGTCCTGGTACACTTGTGAGGCGCTCCTGGTACACTTGTGAGGCGGTCCTTGTACACTTGCGAGACGGTCCTGGTACACCTGTGAGACGGTCCTGGTACACTTGTGAGGCGGTCCTTGTACACTTGCGAGACGGTCCTGGTACACTTGTGAGGCGCTCCTGGTACACTTGCGAGACGGTCCTGGTACACCTGCGAGACGGTCCTGGTACACTTGTGAGGCGGTCCTTGTACACTTGCGAGACGGTCCTGGTACACCTGTGAGACGGTCCTGGTACACTTGTGAGGCGGTCCTTGTACACTTGCGAGACGGTCCTGGTACACCTGTGAGACGGTCCTGGTACACTTGTGAGGCGGTCCTGGTACACTTGTGAGAAGGTCCTGGTACACTTGTGAGAAGGTCCTGGTACACTTGTGAGAAGGTCCTGGTACACATGTGAGACAGTCCTGATGCACTTGTGAGAAGGTCCTGGTACACTTGTGAGAAGGTCCTGGTACACTTGTGAGAAGGTCCTGGTACACTTGTGAGAAGGTCCTGGTACACTTGTGAGAAGGTCCTGGTACACTTGTGAGAAGGTCCTGGTACACTTGTGAGAAGGTCCTGGTACACTTGCGAGACGGTCCTGGTACACCTGTGAGACGGTCCTGGTACACCTGTGAGACGGTCCTGGTACACTTGTGAGGCGGTCCTTGTACACTTGTGAGAAGGTCCTTGTACACTTGTGAGACGGTCCTGGTACACCTGTGAGACGGTCCTGGAGCACATGTGAGGCGGTCCTTGTACACTTGTGAGAAGGTCCTGGTACACTTGTGAGAAGGTCCTGGTACACTTGTGAGAAGGTCCTGGTACACATGTGAAACGGTCCTGATGCACTTGTGAGAAGGTCCTGGTGCACTTGTGAGAAGGTCCTGATACGCTTGTGCGGCGTTCCTTTTACACATGTGAGACAGAGCATGAATGGCACAACACGACACAGAGTCATACCAGACTTTCAGAGCACAGACCGGATATGGCATAAATCTGATGAGAGCAATGGGAAGGCCCTGCTTGCCCGCTACATTGAGCAGACGGACCAAAGAAATGAGGCTGTAAGAATGAGGATACGGGGATCGCTGTCAAAATTGTGTAAGGATGTAGGGCTGGAAGAAGATCTCACAATAACAACAGATACCATTCGCACGACACTTAAAAGGTCACACAACACTGCTCCTGGTCCAGATGGTGTTCGATACGATGACATAGGCGATTTAGCTGACGACGACTTGACAAAACTGGCCAATGAGTTTAATGCCAGTATTCGGAGTGGCCAGATTAAGGAGGAGTGGCTACACAGCTACTTACTACGCTACCGAAGCCAAACAAGGACATTTCTCAGATCAGTGTCTACAGAATCATCACAATGCACAACAATGCGGGAAAGCTGCTGGAGAAAATAGTTGCCCGTGTCCTCACCTGTCACCTTGAACAGAAACGCGTATTCCCACCCACACTCGGAGGTTACAGATATAACAAAGAGGCATTCATTCAGACCAAGGCTTTCAAATGGTTAGAGTCACAAGACTACACCCACGCATGTATACTGAGTGATTTGATGAACATGATTAAAAAGTGGAGGCGGGCTCTGTACGCATGCAATGGGTAGAATCGTTGCAGAAATCCAAAATACGTAAGGTCACCTTTGTCTATGTCACTGGACATGCAGGAGTAGAGGAAATGAAAGAGCGGACAGGTTGGCTAGCTGCGCTGTCGTTGAGGACGGGCAACCTATGGATCGGGCGGACATCAAATGTTCAGTTATGTTTGCGTATATTCATTCTATTAAGGTCTGTTAGTCTAGAGGAAGGTGCTATTTTATTATTGAGGTCGGTAACTCTAGAGGAAGGTACTATTTTATTATTGAGGTCGGTAACTCTAGAGGAAGGTGCTATTTTATTATTGAGGTCGGTAACTCTAGAGGAAGGTGCTATTTTATTATTGAGGTCGGTAACTCTAGAGGAAGGTACTATTTTATTATTGAGGTCGGTAACTCTAGAGGAAGGTGCTATTTTATTATTGAGGTCGGTAACTCTAGAGGAAGTTGCTATTTTATTATTGGGGTCGGTAACTCTAGAGGAAGGTGCTATTTTATTATTGAGGTCGGTAACTCTAGAGGAAGGTACTATTTTATTATTGAGGTCGGTAACTCTAGAGGTAGGTGCTATTTTATTTTTGAGGTCGTTAAGTCTAGAGGAAGGTGCTATTTTATTATTGAGGTCGTTAACTCTAGAGGAAGGTGCTATTTTATTATTGAGGTCGTTAAGTCTAGAGGAAGGTGCTATTTTATTATTAAGGTCGTTAAGTCTAGAGGAAGGTGCTATTTTACTATTGAGGTCGTTAAGTCTAGAGGAAGGTGCTATTTTACTATTGAGGTCGCTAACTCTAGAGGAAGGTGCTATTTTATTATTGAGGTCGTTAAGTCTAGAGCAAGGGGCTATTTTACTATTGAGGTCGTTAAGTCTAGAGCAAGGTGTTATTTTTGAGCCAGACGTAAAATAGCAAGACAAAATTACTAGCTACAACTGAAATCGCAAATAAACCACGCGAAAACAACTCGCAATTCCAGGAATGCATGTAAGTCACATGTAACACGGGCTAAATCCAAGTCGTGACTTGTCACACCGCAGTGTGACTTGGATGAAGAAACATTTAATTTTGGACTAGAAAGGATTTCACTCCGTCCCATAAACAATCACGATGAGAAGGCAAGAGCGCGTTTGAGGGTTACAGTCATGATTGCCCTGATGTATGATTGGAGTACCGTAGACAAGGCGATTGGAAGAGCAAACAGTACATCATTATCTGGGCAATCATGTGAGACCCTCTTGAGTTTACAAATATACATCGATCTCAATGTTTGATTAGAAACGTTATTTTATTTTTCAGCTATTTCATTTTCTATCGGTTTCTTTTCTTTGCCTTCACTTCTTCATTTTCTCCTCTTTATCATCTACTGTTTAAAATAAGTTTCCTTTATAAAGATATTTATCTCTGTGTTGTTTTCTTTAATATAACAATTTTATTTCCTTAACATAATGTTTCCTCTCTTCTAACTCCTTTTCCTTCTCTTCAATTACTCCATCATTTACCTTTGTTTTTTTCAGTAACAAACAATGTGTGATTTTACTCGATTAAACAATCACACAGCGATTATTATAGAAGGAATTCACTAAAAATAACTGCAGGACGAAATCCCACAACAATCGTTAACGGGAGGATTAATGTATTAAACTCAACATATCACTGCTAATTCCTAGGCCAATAACGTGATGGATGTTGTCTGATAACAACTGAAGATAGAGAATGAACTCTTAACTTCGTAACGTCTTTTTTATTCTCTCGTATAAAACTTTTTGCGGTGAAGAATGTGCTACTGTATTGTTTTTGTTCCTTTGGCTACCTCAACCATTGAAGAATTTTAGTTCTCTTTTATGGTTTTACTACATCTTACAATGGATCTGCCAGGATATTTGCTTCATTTTACAGTGAGTCTGCCAGGATCCCTGCTTAATTTTACAATGAGTCTGTCAGGATCTCTGATTCATTTTACAGTGGGTGTGCAACGAATCTCTGCTTCATTTTACAGTGGGTCTGCTACGATCTCAGCTTCATTTTACAGTGGTCTTGCTACGATCTCTTCATCATTTTACAATAGGTCTGCCACGATCTCTGCTTCATTTTACAGTAGGTCTGCCACGATCTGTTCTTTATTTTATAGTGGGTCTGCCACGATCGCTGCTTCATTTTACAGTGGGTCTACCACGATTTCCGCTTAATTTTACTGTGGGTCTGCAACGATCTCTCTTCATTTTACAGTGGGTCTGCCATGATTTCCGCTTAATTTTACAGTGGGTCTGCTACGATCTCTTCTTCATATTCTGGTGGGTTTGCCACTATCTTTATTTTATTTTATTTATAGTGTATCGTCCACGATCTCTACTTTCTTTTCTTCCTATACATGTCTACTATGGTATTATATCACTGTTCATTCTCTTCAGATGGGGTATCTTGTCTTGGTTTGTCTTGTCTTGTTTTGTCTTGTTTAGTCATGTTCTTGTTCTTGTTATCTATTGCCTTTCAACATCGATAGAATATGTAGTATTCTTGACAGTGTGCTTTGCTTTCTATCACGGCATGGTTCTTTCTATGACGTCAGATATTTCACTTGTCCGTCTCGGGGAAAGTCTTTCACTACCTCCTCTGTTGTGCATTATAGTTAATATCTGCTGCAGAATGCTGACTGCTAGTAACTGTATTACAAACCATGAATTGTTTGTTCCGAGATCAAGCTCAGAACGTGTATAAATCACACCAAATTACTAGTTCCTTCATTGTCTAGATGGGCAACCCATAATGTCCGGATGGGCAACCCATAATGTCCGGATGGGCAACCCATAATGTCCGGATGGGCAACCCATATTGTTCGAATGTTCAACCCATATTGTCCGGATATTCAACCCATATTGTCCGGACGGAAATCATACAAAATTACTAGTTTCTTCATTGTCCAGATGGACAACCCATATTGTCCGGATGAACAACCCATATTGTCCGGATGAACAACCCATTTTGTTCGGGTGGACAAACCATATTTACCGGATGAACAACTCATACTGTTCATATGGACAAACCATTTTACTTATCTCTGGGTGAAGCTCATAACTGGTATTACTTTCACCCTATTACTACTTTCTTCATTCCCCTGACAGGCCAACCATTGTATCTGTTGTCTCTGTATATGTTCTAAACCGAGTCATTACTCAAAGGAGGAATTTCCGAAGGAGCTATAATTAAAATTCTGTCTTTAAGGACTAGTTCATCATCATCATCGAGTGCCATCTCCCCATCGAAGGTTGGCTGTCATGGAGCGCCATTCTGCTCTGTCTCTTGCTTTGATGATGCAGGTTGTCATAGTCTGGTTGGACAAATCTTTTGATGTTGCTCGTCCATGTTAGTCTTGGTCTGCCTCTGCCTCTTTTACCTTGTATTTTTCCTTCCAGGATTACTTTTAGTAGGCTCTTGTGTCTTTTAACATGCCCCAAAAATTGCATTTGTCTTGTTTGAATTGTGTAGTAGTTCTCTTTTCATTTTTAGTTGTTTTAAGACTTCATCGTTTTTTTTTTCTTTCCATCCAATTCTACCTATTCTTCTATATATCCACATTTCAAAGGCATTAATTCTCTGTTCTATTTTCTTGTCTAATGTTCATGTTTCTGCACCATATAGGAATGTTGAGAGGACATATCATTTTGCTATTCTTAGTTTTTTTTTTTTTTAAAGGACTAGTTCACAAATGGAAAAAATAGGGGAGGTCAACCCCAATTCCCCAAGTCCACCGGAAGTGTGTGCCCTTGGTAAAGCAGTAAAACACGCTTGGCTTTTACTTGAATCCCATGATCTGTGATCGCTTTACGCTGCCCTGTAATTACAGTTGAATCATGGTTAGATTAGTCATGATGTCTGAGATTAATTATATGCGAATTGGATTTCACAGTGCGCTACCAATTTACATATCGACTACACTCAGCTTTCTTATCAATGGCTAATGCTAATGTTCTTTCTCTCTCTCTCTCTCTCTCTCTCTCTGCTCCTGTCTTCGTCTGAACTTTATCGGTCACCACCCTTCTTCGCCCGACTGTTATAGTCTGATAGCTAAGAAATGTACTTTATCTTTTCTGCATACAAAAAATCTAATTCTCTGTGCTCTCTCTCTCTCTCTCTCTCTCTCTCTCTCTCTCTCACACACACACTCTCTGTCTCATAATTTATATCATGCTAACCTCATTTACATCTAGGTAGTATGTGTGTATTTATATTTATATATATATATATATATATATATATATAAATTTTTACTCAATTATAAAGCAAAATATATTAAATTCCTCTGTATTGAATACACATGTAAGGTAAAGATGTATGTTGCTTAAAAGAAAATGCATATTTAAGATAGTTTTAAACATATTTAAACCACATTTTAACTTTATTAACAATTAGGTTCTTGTGAAAATGTATGATTTATGGCTGTTTCGGTTTAGTTCTCTCCCTTTTTAATTTCTTAAACATGACCTCCAGTGTTATTTTATGTGTTAGTGTGTGTACAAGACTTCACATGAACTATCATTTTTGGGGGGAATATTTCCATTGACTTTATTAATCTTGCAAATATTACCTATTCTGATAAGTTGCAGAAAAACTATAGTTTTTATAATCTTATCTCAATTTTGCCTTACCGTTGTCTACTACCATCATCATCATGTGCCATACCGGTTGGCGTAGGCGATCATGGCCTTCCACAATCTTCTATCCACAGTGCATCGTATCAGTTCTGTTGTTGACTGCTTTCCATGCCATGACACCAAGCTATCCAGTATTTTTTCTCTTTGTCGTCCGCGATCTCTCTTTCCTTTTATTTTGCCACTTGTAACCAAGTATTCCAACTTTCCTCTTCTCATGATGCGCCCGAAAAATGTTGATTGCTTCTATCTGATGTTTTTTTGAAGAGCTCCCTTTTTGAATCTACTACCACCATTTTTTAAACATTGTATTATTTCGTTTATCCTCCCCCCCCCCCCCCCACATTTTTTTATATTTTCATAACTAAAGATGGTTTGTGGTTCGAATGGAGAAAAAAAACAAGTTGGTACATTCAGCAACTTTCATGTATAGATATCATTAATAGAACGTTTGACATTTTCACTATTTTATCAAATCTGAAATATTTCAAATATTTACTCCCACTCTGCTTGTTTCTGTAAAGAAAGTTGTCATGTTTTTAACACGTAAATATTCTCTTTACTTACGACGTCAATCAACAAGTTAGACACTGACGCTCCACCTGTCCCTCAGAAACTGATTTTCCCCCAGGAACCAAGCTTCTGCACAAATAACCTGTTGATTTGAATTTTTTGTGCCAAACCTAGGTGAATTATTTTCTCTTAAACACTTTCTCGATGTTTTTTTTTTTTTTGGAAACGTGTAGAACGCTCTCTCAACATTATTTGTTGCCAATTTGGTTTGTCGGTACAATGACAAGTACCTTGTCAGTAATCTAGTGCACTGATCACTTTACCTTTTCGCTACTCGTAGGCATAATGTATTTGTGCCTTTGTTTACGTTTTACATCATTTATAATGCTCCATTTTGTCCCCCCACACCACACCTCACCTCTCTGTATATCAATTTGTCTGCTTATGTGTGTGCCTGACTGCTTGCGTATCAGTCTGTCTGTAAGTCTGTATGTATGTTTGTTGCCCTGCCTTTTCTCTGTCTGTCTGTTCTTCCACCCGCGTGTCCTCCTTCTGCCTCAGCCTCCTATAAACTAAACACTATCTCTTTAAATGTATTTCCTTCTCTCCTGAGCCACTTTATTCTTCTAGAATGTAAGTAATTACACATGTCGCTGAATTCCTCTTCGTTGTTACCTCCACTTTCCTCTACAAACAAATATTATTTCCCTCGTCTAACTGTTTCAGTTGGTGGAGGTCTTCTACCCAACGACAGCAGCGTTATGGCACACCTTTACCTTGAACTGTTTCTAATCTCTCTCGCACAATATTACCCCCTGTCTACTTTGAGAGATTTCTACCTTGTAATTTTATCGACATTCTTAAAGCACAATGTCACTTCTCCTGTTCAATGTTTTCTCCTTTCGTTTTAAACCACTGTTTTCAGACATTCGGGATTCCTCACTGATTTCACCTGCTACACTCACGCCCCCATAATTTTAACACCTGTACAATAGCTACTTTTATTTGTTCATGTGGCTAGTCCCTGTACAAACCTCGATATTGGGAGCCAATTGGGATTATATCAATGCACTGAAGTGAACTGATAAATTTCTTATCTTCACCGGCAAAAATATCAATAAATATTCAATTTGTGCTCATTAAGTCAAAATATGAGCCGCGATAGCTCAGTGGTTAGTGAACTGGACTACAAAGGACAAGGGGTAGGGTTCGATCCCAACCGACGGCTTCCAGTTTCACCCAGCCTTAAAAGGACACCGTATTTTTTTCTGGGAAAGTAAAGCGGTACGGGCGTAATACCGACCACATTACCCGAAAATCCTGTGCTGAAGGTCTGTAAAATTATGGTCACTAACACCATATTCCCTATACGCCATTTGGCGTGACGGGGGCTCTTTACTTTATTAAGTCAAGCATCTTATACTGAGTATATTCATTTCCTTATTATACTACCAAAACTAAACATGATCGTATACGCCTAAGCATAAAAGATATGTTGTTACGACAGAGATGAAATGGCTGAGAAAATCGCTTGAGTGACCAGAAAAGACAGAATCGGAAATAATATTATAAGAGAAAGAGTAGACAATGAGCCAATCCTAAGTTACATACGGGGAAAAAAAATAAGTTGTTTGCCAATCTCGAAAGAATGGCATGCGATTTCTTACCTAACATCAAAGGAGGAGATCGATTGCAATCGTAATCAATACATATTAAAAAGAGGCGCTCAAGAGACAGACTCAAAATAAGATGGACAAACAACATCAAAGAAACGCTACAATAACATTAAAGAAACGCTTCAACAACATTAAAGAAACGCTACAACAACATTAAAGAAACGCTTCAACAACATTAAAGAAACGTTACAGCAACATTAAAGAAACGTTACAACAACATCAAATGACAATGATTCAAGACGCTTGAAGAACAAGAACCAGAACTCTGCATCTCCCTAGATACCCGAACAAGTCCAGGCGGAGAAAACGAAAGAAAGAAAAGCCAAAACGTTCAGACACATCATTTACTGTAGATTAGCTAGGCTGTGTGAGGCGGGCTTGCGTTTCATGCTGAATAACAAGGTTTATAATAACAGGGTTTATAATAACAGGGTTTATAATAACAGGGTTTATAATAACAGGGTTTATAATAACAGGGTTTGTAATAACAAGGTTTATAATAACAGGGTTTGTAACTGGACTGAACAATTGACCCAGCTTGACAAAAATAGATACCTAATCGTTGTCATGAAAGAAAAGTTATCCTAGAAAAAAAAAGAACTGGTCAACATTTCCTAGAGATATAAGTGAAGCCTCACTCGTACCTACTCAACGACAGTAATTCTGTGAGTTTCGATTTGCATTTTTTTTGCATAATTAACTCTTTCCGTACGTTTCACAGCAGTGTGTGCCATGCCGATTTCGGTAGCGTACGTTTCGCCACTTAGGGCGCCACGCTCAATTTGATTAGTGTGAACGCCATCAAACAATGTTCATTTTACATGCCTTGTATCATCATGATATTGATGAAATCTAATACCTTTATCAATAATCTAAAAATCCATATATAATATGTTATATGTTAGATAAATATAAATATATAGATTGATTCTTAAAACCATGAACAATTTTGTCTCTGAAATCTCTTCCGTTGCATTGATAAAAAGTTTCCGTACGGTAATAGTTTATAGTGATCTATCAGTACTAACATCTGTGAATAGAGACCCAGGCGGACCAGCCCCCCTCCTTTTTATTGTGAAGAAGCTAAAGGACAAAAATACTTGCTCTATGAGATCTTTTCTATAATTAGATGGCTTCCTGTAGCAAAACTATACAACATTACCTATTACTCTACTACAAAGTCGTTGTCTTTCTTTTCATGTATTTAACTTTGCAATTAAATATTTCAGTGGTTACCAAAAAATGCGCCACGGTTCCATTGGACGCCGCCAAACATCGGCAAGGACGCGGTGCATGAATATTGCCTTGTGACTACTCAGTGGTTAGAAATCATAAAATTACAGCATCAACGTCGGAATTAATATCTTAACATAAACGTACATAAACGGGTTTGTAAAGAAACGTGTTAATTATCTCCACGTTTATCATCTTATATATCATATACGGGAATAAGATTGTATTGGACTTTACTATCGTAACTGCCATGTGTGCGCCGTAGGAATGTGATCAACAAACATAGGAAGCCACTGGTGTTTTAAGTTTGGGAACCACTGTGCTCTTTTATCCTTTGTTATTATTATTTTATTGTATGTTACTCTGTATTATCCTGCATCTTTATTTTCTTCTTTTCTCTGTACTTTATTCTCATAAATCTTTGAGATACTATGCCGCGTTCTTGACAAGAATTTTATTTAGCGTCTTACTTCGTACACAATAGTCAATAGTTTTTAACAACAATTGTTATTTTTGTAACACTCGCATTATTTATCAATCTCAATATTCATTCTTGTGTAACCTTTTTTTCTTATCTTTATCTCTTGTTACTATTTCCGTATTCTTCTTTGTTTTCTTTCCAACATTTTCTCTGCCGTATAAATAGTCCGTTTCTATAATCGTTATAGCCTCACCCCTTTGCTCATGCAACAGAACGGACAAGTCAATGTCCCTTTTCATTACTATCATTGTGAAGTAGAGTCTATGGCTACCACGACTCTTGACCAAATCTTTTAGGGATGGAAAGGGGAGTAGAGTCTATGGCTACCACGACTCTTGACCACATCTTTTAGGGATGGAATGGGGAGTAGAGTCTATGGCTACCACATCTCTTGACCACATCTTTTAGGGATGGAATGGGGAGTTGAGTCTATGACTACCACGTCTCTTGAACACATCTTTTAGGGATGGAATGGGAGTAGAGTCTATGGCTACCACGACCATTGAGCACATCTTTTAGGGATGGAATGGGGAGTAGAGTCTATGGCTACCACGACTCTTGATCACATCTTTTAGGGATGGAATGGGGAGTAGAGTTTATGGCTACCACGTCTCTTGAACACATCTTTTAGGGATGGAATGGGGAGTAGAGTCTATGGCTACCACGTCTCTTGAACACATCTTTTAGGGATGGAATGGGGAGTAGAGTCTATGGCTACCACGACTCTTGAGCACATCTTTTAGGGATGGAATGAGCAGTCCTAGTGTTCTGTCCTCTGGCTCCTTTTCTTTCATGACCTGGTACACAATTTTTTATTAAAACTGTCCTGGAGGACATGTTTCGAACCTCGGTGTTCAGCGTGAAGGTCTCTTATTAGTCTTCGCTTATTTGTCAGACTGCTACTTTCGTTTTAATGTCTCAATGTGAAAATTTAGACAAAATCAACGAGATGTTGTAGCATTGATGGGTGAACGAATATAATGATAGATGGCAACATCTTAAAACAAGTGAAGGAATTCAAATACATAGGGGGGCACCCTGACATACAACAACATGCAAGCAACAGAAATAGACTCAAGATTTAACAAAGCTTGACCAGTTATTGGGCAGATCTTACCACCACATTAGATTATCTTTATCCAGAGTAATGAAAATGTTCTGAAAGAGGTCAAAGCAAAAAGAGAGATAATTTTCCAATATTAGGAAGAAACAATTATCATTTTTTGACCATGTAATGAGAAGAGAACAACTGGAATATATTGTAACAACTGGAAAAATTGAGGGATGAAGCGATAGATGGAAGCAAAGAGAAAAAAAACCAGACATCTTAAAAGAATGGCTTGGCAGAAGGTCAACAACAGAAATGATAAATAAATGTCGAGATCGAAAATTGTGGAGAGACATGATCACCTACGCCAGCAGGCCCGGTACTTGATGATGATGATCTTTATCTCAACGTTGTGCTACCAGTGCCAGACATGGGCCTAAGACTCAAGAACTATTAGAAAAATAACCACCACAGAAATTAAGTGTGTCAGACGCATGACAGGAAATAGCCTCAAAGGTCTGAAAGTCAGAAACGGAAAGTTACAAAGAAGACTAGAAACGGAACCAGCTACTGAATCCATACAGCGACAACAGATTAAGTAGTTTGGGCATGTGATAAGACATGGGGAGCTAAATCTAATACAACGAGTTACCAACAAACGATACGAGAACACCAGACCAAGAAACATTCCAAGAAAAAGGCGACTAAACCGAATACAAGAAACACTCGCAGATACAGCAGCAGAAGAGGCCAATAGAAGAGCCATAAGCATAGATCTATATCTCCCCTCGACTCCGAAAGGCAAATGAAGGAAGGAATGAATAAAGGAAGGAAGGAGGAAAGAGTGGGAGGTGACGAAGGGAAGAAAGGAAAGAAATATAGGTCTCGAATCCTAACGGAATCGTAAAGTGTTTTGTGGGAGGAGGGGTGGGAGGTTCGAGATGATTATTTTAATGACAATTATTTTTACGAGACATTTCACCAGGAATGTCTTCAGTACTTCATTTCAAATGGCAATTATAATAGGCAATCGCTGGTTACCTTGTCTCTGTATATGTGGATCACGCGTTACTTGTAAGTAAGGGGTCGTGAATATGTTGCTACTGTAAATGAGTGACATAGCACTGGGTATTATAAATGGGGGTTGGAGGTCATTTGATTATTCTAAAAATAAATCGTGAGTCATGTCGCTGTTACAAAAGGGTCACTGGTTGCGTGGGTAATAAAAACGAGGATTGCAGGTTAATTCATTATGGGGGATTGGTTGGTCTCGAGGCGCCGGCCTCGAGACAGATCGGTTGTGGGTTCAAATCCCGGCTACACCGGTTGGGATTTTTATTTATGATTTCTCTCTGCGGCAACCACCCCTAGTCTCAGCAGCGAGGCCCGGCTTGAAACTTCAATTACTCATCGTGGAAAAAAAAAATATGAGTACCTCCGAAGTCGGAGTTGCGAGGGACCCCTGTGCACACGGCTGCCAGGGACAAATGGATTAGCACGAAAATTCAGTTCCTAGTCAAGCTGGCGAACGAAAACAAATAAAAATAAAAATTCATTATTATAAAAATGGGTGCATTAGTTCCTTGGCTATTATATATATATAACCTTAATAATATTCAAATATTACTGGACAAGTAACAGCCACAGAATCATAGCTGACCTCTGGAGTCAGTGTTGGTCAACAAGAACTGGCCGAGATCAAATCCCATTTCCTGCTGAAGGGTCTGGTTATATACAAACTCAGCATGGCCGAGTAGACAGTAGAGCGGAAAGCAAAAGCATTTTCTAAAATTGCGTGACAAAGTTGGGTGTGTCGGAGAGATGGGAGCAAAAATGTAGCTCCGCTGTCAACTTTACTCACTATAAATTGAGTTGTTTCTTTCACCGACATATTCTCCAATGTTCATTTCCTTGTTCTACGCATCTTTATTTTCTGCATCGGATGTTATAATTTTGCATATTTTTAATCTGATCTTTGTGACTTCTTTTTTAATTTTCTTTTAGTTGTATCCTTCTATTTGTTAAGATTAGTTGTTTTTCTTTCTAATGCCTTTCTTTGTCTATAATTTTTTTTTTTTTTCATTTACACTGAAACCAACAAGTTTCCCCTATTTCAGGAAATAAAGGACTCACAATAATGCTCATTCAATCAAATGAATGCTCTTTGGACCCCTTTAAAAGCAAAGGCCACGGACAAGATCTTTCCTTCCATCCCTTTTTCTTGGAAGACATTTTCTTTGCGTTTCTCCAGTCACGGCCAATGAAGTGTGTTAATAACATTCACAGAAATAAACAAACAACAATAGAAACCACAGAGAAGAATAGACAGCCCCGGAGTAGGATGGAACCCGTACAATCGACACAGCTCCTTGTCACGAGACAGATTGCTTGTCTGGATGTGTGCTGTAATGCAATCTCTCGCAGCGAGGCGCTGTTTCGAAAAATACGGCTCCAATCCCACTTCGGGAAATATTTTGCTCTATGTTGTTTAACTGTGGGAATGTCTATTATGCTAGTTATATATGTCTGGTATGCTAGTTATGTATGTCTAGTATGCTAGTTATATATGTCTAGTATGCTAGTTATATATGTCTATTATGCTAGTTATATATGTCTATTATGCTAGTTATATATGTCTAGTATGCTAGTTATATATGTCTAGTATGCTAGTTATATATGTCTATTATGCTAGTTATATATGTCTATTATGCTAGTTATATATGTCTATTATGCTAGTTATATATGTCTAGTATGCTAGTTATATATGTCTATTATGCCAGTTATATATGTCTATTATGCTAGTTATATATGTCTAGTATGCTAGTTATATATGTCTAGTATGCTAGTTATATATGTCTATTATGCTAGTTATATATGTCTATTATGCTAGTTATATATGTCTATTATGCTAGTTATATATGTCTATTATGCTAGTTATATATGTCTAGTATGCTAGTTATATATGTCTATTATGCTAGTTATATATGTCTAGTATGCTAGTTATACATGTCTATTATGCTAGTTATATATGTCTAGTATGCTAGTTATATATGTCTAGTATGCTAGTTATATATGTCTATTATGCTAGTTATATATGTCTAGTATGCTAGTTATATATGTCTATTATGCTAGTTATATATGTCTAGTATGCTAGTTATATATGTCTATTATGCTAGTGCTTGTCATGATGTCCATGAACTTTCGTTAACTGTAATGTTAGTTTCACCAGAATTCGCCTCCCACCCCCCCCCCCCCCCCTTTTTAAACCAAAATGTGTGGTGCTTGTTTCAGAGGATGGACAGACATCGAAACCACCTTATTGTTTTTTTTTAAATCATCACACTTGGGACCTATCGATCAGTAGTTGGACACATTAATTCACTTTGCCACTGCGGCTCATTTCTTCTATATATATATATAAACACACACACATATCACTTTGTTGTATTTTTATGCATAAATATATCACACTTTTCTCATTCTAACATCTGCGTCATCATCTCCACTTATTTCTTGTAATTTCTTTATCGTTGTCTAAATCATCTTCGTCTGCCCAGCTTCATCCACTCCTCCCCCTCCTTGTTTCTTTGTCTTGTTCCCTGCAAGAGTCACCTCCAGATAGATTTCTCCTGCAGTCATCGTGATCACCCACAGCTGCATGATTCAAAACAACCGCCTCCCCTCTTCTCCGATGTGCAAACCCTGATCTGAAATTGACAGTATCTCTCCACTGTTAGATAGCAGCTCTGCCAACCTGATAGTTCTCCAGATATCGAGAGAGTGTGTGAATTTCAGACCCTCATCTGCGTTACGGTAAACACGAGTATTAATGAAAACTTGACCTTCTGTCAGCTGCCATTTCGGTTAAGTGTCAAATAGATATTGTGGAATACAAATAATCTACGCATTCCTTTAAACGTTCCACTTGAAATTACTTCTACTTCTACTTTTTCTTATTTCGCTTAATAACGCGCTGGGTTGCATTTTGTTTTGCACATTGTGGATCAATGCATCGGTCTTCAGGGCGTGTTTAATTTTGTTTTATGTTTCCCCCCAAAACCGTTATTTCTTTGTCATCTGCCTTCAAGGTTGGCAATTGATTGTAGTCAGAGCCGTCTCTACGAGATAAGCAGTCTAATGAGAGTGTCCTCTCTGGGGCTGTAACATATTGTTTTTCCCTTACGTGGTAGATGCTCCACCAAAACTAGCATGCCGCTTCTGCGTCGATTGGTAAAACACAATGTGAGAATAAATGTTCTTCTATATTTCTCTGTTCGTCTCCGGCCTGCACGAGCTTGACAACCTGCACTTGTAGAAACAAATCTGCGACAGAAACACACATGGTATGTGATAAACTGAAACAGAAATTATATGTGATAAACTGAAACAGAAATGATATGTGATAAACTGAGACAGAAATGATATGTGATAAACTGAAACAGAAATGATATGTGATAAACTGAAACAGACATGATATGTGATAAACTGAAGCAGAAATGATATGTGATAAACTGAAACAGAAATGATATGTGATAAACTGAAACAGAAATGATATGTGATAAACTGAAACAGAAATTATATGTGATAAACTGAAGCAGAAATTATATGTGATAACTGAAACAGAAATGATATGTGATAAACTGAAGCAGAAATGATATGTGATAAACTGAAGCAGAAATGATATGTGATAAACTGAGACAAAAATTATATGTGATAAATTGAAACAGAGATGATATGTGATAAACTGAGACAGAAATGATATGTGATAAATTGAAACAGAAATGATATGTGATAAACTGAGACAGAAATGATATGTGATAAATTGAAACAGAAATGATATGTGATAAACTGAGACAGAAATGATATGTGATAAATTGAAACAGAAATGATATGTGATAAACTGAGACAGAAATGATATGTGATGAACTGAAGCAGAAATTATATGTGATAAACTGAAGCAGAAATGATATGTGATAAATTGAAACAGAAATGATATGTGATAAACTGAAGCAGAAATGATATGTGATAAATTGAAACAGAAATTATATGTGATAAACTGAAACAGAAATGATATGTGATAAATTGAAACAGAAATGATATGTGATAAACTGAAACAGAAATGATATGTGATAAACTGAAACAGAAATGATATGTGATAAACTGAAACAGAAATGATATGTGATAAACTGAAACAGAAATGATATGTGATAAACTGAAAAAGAAATTATATGTGATAAACTGAAACAGAAATGATATGTGATAAACTTAAACAGAAAAACAAAACTAACTCTTCTGAAATTATACTTACTAAGCTGCGAGTTGTAACGCGACAGTAGTTTCATTCACTGTGAAGTGTTTATCAGCAACAGAAAACAGATTATGCAGGTTCTCAGCTTGATTTTGTGAAATTATTGTCTGTGTAGAAATTTGCATACGGTCGAATTGCTGAAGAGAGACATAGAATAAAGACCGCCATGATTTCAGTCAACCTGAAATAAGTAATAAATGTGAACCAAGAGGAGATGCTGGAAGCAATAACAACAGAAGCTTGGGTTAGATCAATCATGTGCTTAGAGAAGACGGACTGAGTGGAGAAGTTATTACATGGTTAATCTGTCCGTCTATTGATCAAGCGAGTCCCAAGTTCAATTATTTGACGGCTAATGGAGATTTTGTTTCACTGGAGAGCGTCAGTTCAACCTATCTCTGGTCTTGATCATACACGTTGTCATGGATACTACAGTCAACCTCTTCATAATGTCAGTCACCTTTGTTTTTATCCGATTATACCTCTTTATACTTTCCCTTCCATCGTGACTTTTTATAAATTATTGTGTCTGTTTATATGTTGAAAAAATTATTTATGTTGTTCAATTGTTGTTTCTTTTGTTTATTTCCATCTGTTTTGGAAACCTCATTGTTTTTCCTTCTGTGTCCAACTAAATTCTTCTGTACATTCGCATTTCAATCACTTCATCTTTTTTGTTTTGCGTTCTTAGTTAATATTCAACTTTCTAACTGTTTAAGAATACGAAGTAAATACAATATTTTATCATTCTCAGTTTTAGTCTACAGTTTTCATCATCATCGTGTGCCCTCTCCGTAACTAAGGTTGGCTACCATGGATCGCCATTCTACTCTGTTTCTTGCTTTGATGGTGCAGGCTGTCATAGATTGACTTGTCCATCTTTTGATGTTACTCGTCCATGCTAGTCTTGGTCTGCCTCTGCCTCTTTTGCCTTGTATTTTTCCTTCCAATATTACTTTTAGTAGGCTGTTGTGTCTTTTAACATGCCCCAAAAATTTAATTTGTCTTGTCTTAATTGTGTTCAGCAGTTCTCTTTTTATTTTCAGTTGTTTTAAAACTTCATCGTTTGTTATCTTTTGTTTCTACCTATTCTTCTATAAATCCACATTTCAAAGGCTTCAATTTTCTGTTCTGTTTTCTTGTCTAATGTCCATGTTTCTGCACCATATAGGAATATTGAGAAGATGTAACATTTTGCCATTCTTAGTTTCAGCCCTGCTGATATTTGTTTTGTTGTTAGTATATTTTTCATGGCATTAAAATTACTTTTTGCCATACCTATTCTTTTGTTTATTTCAGTTTTGCATTTTCTATCGTTGGTTATACATGTAGTATGTCTCAGGTAGTTGTAACTTTGGACTGTCTCCAGATGTGTTCCCTCAACTGTGATATTTAATTGTAGGTCTTGAGAATTTTCTTTGTTAATGATCATAGTTTTAGTCTTTTTTATATTCATTTCTAGTCCATATTTTTTGCTTGTTGTGTTTATCACATTAAGCAATTGTTGTTACAGTTTTACTAATTATAAAATGAAAGTCAGAAATGAGGACAGTTTAGAAGATAATGTGTGTGTGTGGGGGGGGGAAGAAATATGATGAAAAATATGTAATGATCAGCCCTATGTAGGAGAAATATGAAAGTGCAACGAATGTTCAAAATATAAATCAATATAACTATGAGAGACACATTGCAAAGTGTTTGTCAAGCCAACAGACTGTTTACAGAAGCTCTTAGAATAGTCTGGTGTAGAACGATCGTTGAGCTCAGGCCAGATTGTCGTGTCTCATATATGGACATTTCTTGATTTGAGGACAGGAAGCTGCGCAGGGAGATCATATAAGCCAACTGGCGCAGTCCGGAAGTGGAAGAGATTATTTGGGTAGGATATTAATAGATGCCCAAAATAACAACGTTCTGGCGATTCAGATGAGTATTGCAAGGTTGTTGTAATAGCAACTTTAATTATTAAAAGCCAAAAGTTGTATTCCATAGTAGAGCTAAACTATCAAATGTTTAGTAAAATAAAACAATTGAACAAAGAGTTAAGGAAAAGGAAAAGAAGGAAATGAAAGGTGAGAGCTGAAAAAAAAAACATCGAAGAAGTCAGACACAAAACATGAACAGATTTTTGTTAAGAAACACAAGGATGAACAAGACAGTCATAGACACGATGTAATGTTAATAAGGAAGGAAAGAAGAATAAGAAATATAATTACAAGTAATAAGGCGACGACGGTGGTTTGTGATGGTGTTAACAATGATGATATAGACGACATTGATAATGATGTTAATGGTGGTATGGTTGATAACAAACTTTTGTCTTCGTCGATTAAAAGGAAAATAAATATTGATGACACTGATACTTTAGGCAGTCTGAAAAAGGCAACTAATTGAAGTTGGGGGGGGGGGAGATGGGATTGGAAAACAAAAAAAGCGAATTTGTTGCTTCGAGTGTTGAGATAAATAATGTCACGTGATATGAATGTCGTGATGTTGAAATGAATGATGTCACGTGGCATAAATGTCGTGAGCTTTGCTGGATGTCAACTACATATGATTAATCTGTAGAAAATGGAGGTGAGGATGAGATTGATCTTCCATGCTTTTAATTCTTGTTTTCTTTATCTGCTATTTTTTTGTTAAAACTCTTTTGAATGCCGATGTGGACATAAAGTTTTAGTCCCAGTTCTTAACAAATTAAGAAAGGTGACTTTATTTGAAGACCAGCACGTTAATGAGACTTGGTGGAACTGAGATGTGAATAATGATGAATTGAGTTTTGATGGGTGTGTCAGTTTAAAGAGGGAGGGTAACTGTGATAAAGAATTTTGATGTTGACGAAAGTGGGAATAGCTGTTATATAATTGGTGCTAGTCGTCACATTAATGCTGACGAAAGTGAGAATAAATGTTATATAATTGGTGCCAGTCGTCACATTAATATTGACGTAAGTGAAAATAACTTTTATATAATTGGTGCTAGTCTTCACATTAGTGCTGACGAATGTGAGAATAACTGTTATATAATTGGGGCTAGTCGTCACATTAATATTGACGTAAGTGAAAAAAACTGTTATATAATTGGTACTAGTCGTCACATTAATGCTGACGAAAGTGGGAATAACTGTTATATAATTGGTGCTAGTCGTCACATTAATATTGTCGTAAGTGAAAAAAACTGTTATACTCGTATAATTGGTACTAGTCGTCACATTAATGCTGACGAAAGTGAGAATAACTGTTATATATTTGGTGCTAATTTTCACATTAATGCTGTCGTAAGTGAGAATATTATTGATCAAGAAAACATAAGGGAACGATGGACAGAATACATTAAAGATCTTTATAATGATGAACAAACGGAAATAAATATTAAGGATAATGGAGAAGGACCAGAAATACTCAAAGAAAAAGTGGAATACGCCTTGCGCAATATGAAAGCAGGCAAAGCTCCTGGACCAGATAATATAACTAAAGAAGAGATTGAAGCCATGGGTGATTTTCGAATAGAAATAATAACAAAAATATTGATGATATCTATAACAGTGCATATATACCAGACGACATGCTCAAATCAATATTCATAGCCCTACCAAAGAAATCGGGTGCGATTGAATGCGATAATCATCGCACAAAAAGCCTTATGAGTCATATGACTAAGATATTATTAAGAATCATCATGCGAAGAGTGCGAAACAAAATCAGTCCAGAAATTAGCGATGAACAGTGTGGTTTTGTTAGAGATAAAGGAACAAGCAATGCCATTTATATCATAAGATCTTTAGTAGAAAGAGCCACAGAGGTGAAAACAGATCTATACATATGTTTCATAGATTACACCAAGGCATTTGACAAAGCAAAGCACCAAGAATTAATCAACATTTTAGAAAGCATAAATGTAGACAGCAAAGATCTAAAAATAATAAAAAACATATACTGGCAACAGACAGCGGCCATAAGAACTGGAAACCAATTGGGAATGTTTCAAGAAATAAAACAGTGTGTTAGACAAGGTTGTGTGCTGTCACCAGATTTGTTTAATATTTATAGTGAGATTATTTTAAGATCCATAAGTGACATGCCTGGAATAACAATTGGAGGTCATAATATAAATAATCTAAGGTATGCAGATGATACAGTCTTAATTGCTTAGAGTGAAAATGAGTTACAAGAAATGTTGGGCATTATAGTGAAAGAAAGCAAAAATAAAGACTCAGCCTTAATAGCAAAAAGACAGAGGTAATGGTAACAACAAAGAAAAAGATATCACCTCAGTGCAAAATAAAGACAAGTGGAACAATATTAAAACAGGTAAATGAATTTAAATATTTGGGAACTTTGTTAACTTCAGACGGAAGATGTACAAAAGATGTGAGACGCAGAATGGCTCAGGCAAAAGCAGCTTTCCAAAAAATGAGGAAGATACTATGCAATCCATTTTTGACAATAGAAACAAGAAAAAGAGTTCTTAAATGTTACGTAGAGCCAGTCTTAACATATGGTTGCGAATCATGGACAATAGGACAACAGACAAGAAAATCACTGGAGTCAGTAGAAATGTGGTTTTACAGAAGAATGTTGAAAGCACCATGGACAGCTAAGAAGAGTAATGAAGATGTTCTGAGAGAGGTCAAGGCAAAAAGAGAGCTAATTTGCAATATTAGGAAGAAACAATCATCATTTTTGGCCATGTAATGAGAAGAGAACAACTGGAATATATTGTAAAACTGGAAAAATTGAGGAACGAAGAGATAGAGGGAAGCAAAGAGAACAAATAACAGACAGCTTAAGAGAATGACTTGGCAGAAGGTCAACAACAGAAATGATAAATAGCTGTCGAGATCGAAAGTTGTGGAGAGACATGATCACCTACGCCAGCAGGCCCGGTACTTGATGATGATGATGAAGTGAGAATAAGTGTTATATAATTGGTACTAGTCCTCACTTTAATGCTGACGAAAGTGAGAATAACTGTGACATAATAGGTGCTGATCCTATTGAAATAAACATTCGTAAAATAAATGTTATATAATTGGTACTAGTCCTCACTTTAATGCTGACGAAAGTGAGAATAACTGTGACATAATAGGTGCTGATCCTATTGAAATAAACATTCGTAAAAATAAATGTTATATAATTGGTACTAGTCCTCACTTTAATGCTGACGAAAGTGAGAATAACTGTGACATAATAGGTGCTGATCCTATTGAAATAAACATTCGTAAAAATAAATGTCATATAATTGGTGCTAGACCTCACATTGGTATTAATGTAAGTAAAAATCATTGTTATATAATTGGTGCTAGTGTTCACATTAGGATACTGATAATTTAATAATGTTTATGGCCGAACTTATAATAGTGGAAAATACATTTATTGATAAGCATACTTTTAACTGTTAGAGCACTTTTATTGATAAAATTACTTTTAACTAAAAGGACACTTTTATTGACACTTTCTTTCTTAGTCTTCTTGTTAAAACCCCAGACACATAAGCCAATCAATGAAGATATGTCGTCTCCCTTGAGCCAGACTTTGAAGCCCCACCACACGTGAAGACATTTTTCTAGTTCTCTAACAACCATTCTACGGAATGGTCCATTGGTTTCCCTCTTGTTCTCATGCCATCTGGAGTACAGTGGCAAGCTTTCTAAAGTGTTCTGAGAACGCGGCCTATTCAGCTTTATCTGCTCCTTAGAAGTTCTGTAAAGTTATCATTTATGGAGATTATCGTGTGGAAATCTTTGTTGGAAATAATGTTAGGCCAAAAAAACATTTATTATTCTGTTAATAAGAACGTTCTTTCTTCTTTCTCTTTATTCTTCTTCCTCTTTCTGCTTCTTCTTCTTCTCCTTCTTCTTCTTCGTCTCCTTTCATTTTCTTCTTATTTCTCCTTCTTCTCCTTCTTCTCCTTCTTCTTCTTCGTCTCCTTTCATTTTCTTCTTATTTCTCCTTCTTCTCCTTCTTCTCCTTCTTCTTCTTCGTCTCCTTTCATTTTCTTCTTATTTCTCCTTCTTCTCCTTCTTCTCCTTCTTCTTCTTCGTCTCCTTTCATTTTCTTCTTATTTCTCCTTCTTCTCCTTCTTCTCCTTCTTCTTCTTCGTCTCCTTTCATTTTCTTCTTATTTCTCCTTCTTCTCCTTCTCCTTCTTCTCCCTCTCCTTCTTCTTCTTCTTCTTCTTCTTCGTCTCCTTTCATTTTCTTCTTATTTCTCCTTCTTCTCCTTCTTCTTCTTCTTCTTCTCAGTTTGAAGCAGCAGACAGACTTGGTCAGTTGTTATTTTTATGATTCGTACAATAGAACTCTTAACATTGAACTTGGCGAATTTTGGTCTCAGTTTTAATGTTGAGAGTTTTTCAGATATTCTAAGTTACGCAAATGCTCGACCTACTTTTGACAATCTAGATATGATTTCCGCTTCATCGTTCCCATCTATATCTTCACAATCTAGATATGATTTCCGCTTCATCGTTCCCATCTATATCTTCACAATCTAGATATGATTTCCGCTTCATCGTTCCCATCTACATCTTTACAATCTAGATATGATTTCCGCTTCATCGTTCCCATCTATATCTTCACAAACTAGATATGATTTCCACTTCATCGTTCCCATCTATGTCTTCACAATCTAGATATGATTTCCACTTCATCGTTCACATCTATGTCTTCACAATCTAGATATGATTTCCGCTTCATCTTTCCCATCTATATCTTCACAATCTAGATATGATTTCCACTTCATGGTGCCCATCTATGTCTTCACAATCTAGATATGATTTCCACTTCATGGTTCCCATCTATGTCTTCACAATCTAGATATGATTTCCGCTTCATCGTTCCCATCTATATCTTCACAATCTAGATATGATCTCCGCTTCATGGTTCCCATCTATAATAATTTGTTTGAGCCCAGGTAGACAAATTCCTTCCTGCCCTCCGTTTGTTTCCTGGCGTGTTGTAAGTTGATCGTTGCGTTCATTCATCTTCATCTGTTTAATCGTTTTTCGGTATTCTTAAGTTAAGCTTTCGTTGCATTGATAGCTAAGTCTCTAAGCTTAGTTTTGATATCTGTGTATCGATGAGAGAGGAGACAAATATTACCTGCAAAATCTAATTCCTGAGGAACATTACTTTTATTGATAGGAATACTTTTGTTAATACAGACACTTTTATTTATAAGAATATATTTCTATATCATTATAATCATTAGTGAGGAACAATGTGGATTTGTGGAAGGAAAGAGCACTAATAATGCAAAATACATCCTAAGAACATTTATTGAAAGAGCTATAGAGGTGAAGAAAAATCTATATATATGCTTTATAGACTACACTAAAGCATTTGATAGAGTAAAGCATGTGGAAATAATCAATATGTTGGAGAAATTAAACAATGATGGCAAGGATCTGCAGATCATAAAAAAAAACACATATTGGCAACAAACAGCAGCTGTAAGAATTAACAACAAAACAGGAAGTTTCCAATAAATAAAAAAAGGAGTCAGACAAGGTTGTGTTCTGTCGCCGGATTTGTTTTCACTTGACAGCGAACATTATATAAGATCAATGGTAGATATAAAAGGAATTGAAGTCAACTGTCACAACATAAACAATTTCCGATATGCGGATGACACAGCCTTAATAGCATAGACATAGAATGAACTACAAGAAATGATAGACATAATAGTAAGATAAAGCAACAAAAAAGGTATAAGTATGAATAGTAAGAAAACAGAAGTAATGGTCATATCAAAGAAACAATCATCATCATGCAGCATAAAAATAAACAGGACAAATCTGAAACTCTCTCTCTCTCTCTCTCTCTCTCTCTCTCTGCGATCAGGATTCAATCAGAGTAGGATTCCAGACTCTCTCATGAAGTTAGCTGTCTGTTTAAGTGATTCGTAAAGTCAGCAGTCTGTTTAAGTGATTCGATTGTCCCATATAGTTTCTCTTCCAGGGAGGTGGGTGTGGACTACATTGTTCTTCTCAGGTCTGTGTACTGGGGGGCAATCCTGTAGAACATGTTTTGTTGTCATATTGTCCAGTGTACAGTGGCATAGGCTGGTTGTACCTATTTTGAATTTGGTGAACATGTGATTTCTTATTCTATTGTGGCCAGTGCGTAGGCGAAGTATGATGACTTGATCCCTCCTTGATAGTTGATGGTATCCGTCCCTCTCGTTATGCTTTGGGTGTTCTCGTTTCCATTTTTCATGGCACTGACCTTTGAGGATGGATTTGGCTTCATCATAACTGAGCGGATGGTTCTCTTGTGGTAATCTCCCTCCCTCCTTAGCTAATTTGTCTGCGCGTTCGTTCCCGTGTATATTACAGTGTGATGGTATCCACTGAATGACTACTCTATGGAAGCTATTGCATAGTTGGTCCATGGTTGTTCTCAAGTCATCTAGTTCATTGTTCTTGGGGCTTTTTAGAGCTGATAGTACTGATAGTGCATCAGTCAGAATCACAAATTTATTGTGCATGTTATTTTGATCTGAAATAGTAAACAAGTTTAACGGTTCAAATACTTGAGCACAAATCTAACATCAAATGGAAGATGCATCAAGGAAATAAAAACCATAATAGCTCAGACCAAAATAGTATTTCAGGAAATGTAAAACATCTTATGTAACAAATCTACGTCAATAGAAGTGAGAAATCATCATCATCGCGTGCCGTCTCCGCAACGAAGGTTGGCTACCATGGAGCGCCATTCTGTTCTGTCTCTTGCTTTGTTGGTGCAGGATGTTAAAGGCTGATTTGTCCATCTTTTGATGTAACTCGTCCATGTTAGTCCTGGGCTACCTCTGCCTCTTTTACCTTGTATTTTCCCCTCCAGGATTACTTTTAGTAGGCTGTTGTGTCTTTTAACATAGCCCAAAATCGCATTTGTCTTGTTTGAATTGTGCTTAGTAGTTCTCTTTTCATTTTAGTTGTTTTAAGAATTCATCATTTGTTTTCTTTTCCTTTCATCCAATTCTACCTATTCTTCTATATATCCACATTTCAAAGGCTCCAATTCTCTGTTATGTTTTCTTGTCTAATGTCCATGTTTCTGCACCATATAGAATATTGAGATGATGTAAAAATTTGCTATTCTTAGTTTTAACCCTGGTATTATTTGTTTTGATGTTAGTATGTTCTTCATGACATTAAAATTACTTTTTTTTCATTCCTATTCTTTTATTTATTTCAGTTGTACATTTCCATCACTGGTTATAGTATATCCAAGGTAGTTGTAGTTCTGAACTGTTTCCTGGTCTATTCCTTCAATTTTGATATCCACGTGTAGGTTTTCAGTATTTCCTTTGTTTATGATCATAGTTTTAGTCTTTTTGATATTCATATCTAGTCCATATTTTTTGCTTATGTTTATTTCATTAAGTAATTGTTGTAGATCTTTAGGATTTTCTGCTAGTAGTACAGTATCGTCAGCATATCTTTGGTTATTGATTATCTTTCCATTAATGTTTAGGTCTGGCATCTCTGTGATGTTTTTAAAGATTTGCTCAGTGTATAGATTGAACAAGCTTAGTGATAGGATGTATCCCTGTCTTACTCTACTTTTTATAGAAGTGAGAAAGAGGTGCTATATAGAACCCATTCTGACCTATGGAAGCGAATGATGGCCCGTAAACAAACAAATGAAAAGACGATTAGAGGCCACAGAGATGGGATTTCTCAGAAGAATCTTGAAGGTTCCTGGACAGCTAAAATACCAATGAGGAAATTCTCAAAGAGGCCAACACAAAAAGGGAGCACCTAAGAAATATAAGAAAGAAACAATCAACATTTTTCGGACACATCATGAAAAGATAAATGTTGGAATACTTGGTTACAACTGGCAAAATAAAAGGTAAGAGAGATCGCGGATGCCAAAGAGAGAAAATACTGGATAGCTTGATGTCATGGCATGGAAAACAGTCAACAACAGAACTGATACGAGGCTCGGTAAATAGAAGTTTGTGGATGGACGTGATGGCTTACGCCAACCGGTATGGCACATGTTGATGATGATGACTTCATCAAGTACCATGCCTGCTGGTGTAGTGATCATGTTTCTCCACAACTTTCAATCTCGATAGTTATTTATTATTTCCGTTGTTGACATTCTGACAAACCATTCTCTTAAGCTGTCTGGTATCATTCCTCTTTGCTTCCTTCTATCACTTCGTCCCTAAAAATGTTCTCAGTTGTCACAATATATTCAATTTGTTTCCTTCTCATTGCATAAAACAAATGAATATTGTCTTTTCCTAATATTGGAAATTATCTCTCTTTTTGCTTTGGTCTCTTTCAGAGCATTTTCATTACTCTTATTATCGTCCAAGATATTCTCAACATTCTTCTGTTAAACCACATTTCTATATTTCTAGATAGAACACTATTATTGATAAGTAAATTTCTTGTACAGAAATAAACTTTTATTATGTGAATATATATTGATAAGCATGGTATTATTGATAAAACTTTTCATTATAAGAATACTTTTATTGATGAAGGTATAGCGTTATCAATGCAGGATACTGTAATCAGTATAACACTTTTATTGATGAGAAGAATGTTATTGATGTATGATTTTTATTAATATGACATTTTTATTGACAAAGTTTATTTATTCACGGGATACTTTTAATGATAAAGGAAGTGGAGCAAGGTTATTCTGGGTTACCCCGCAGGTTAGTCGGTCCCCAAGAATCCATCCTTTCAGGAACCGAGCCCTTCTGGTCAGTAAACGAGGGCTTCAACCACTAAACCCAACGAGGCTCAATTTTACTTATAATGTCAACGTTATAGATGTAGATACTTTAGTATTTCTTCTCAGGAACTATAAGAAAAATAATTTCAGAAATTAAATGTGTCAGACGAATGACAGGAAACAGCCTATTAAAAAAAATATCAGAAGTGAATAACTGAGAAAAGAGCTAGGAGTTATTCCTGCCATATAATACTTAAAGAAACAACAAATAAAATGGTTTGGCCGCATAATAAGACAGAAAGACCACTTGCACTTCGACGAGGTTTTAATTACGTTACGAGAACACCAGATCCAAGGGTCGACCACGAGAAATATAAAATGATGGAATATTAGAAATACAAGGAAACAAAACCAGCAGAGGCCAAACAGACGAGCAAAAAAGCGCAAATTATATTTCCCTCTATGCTGAAAGGCAAATGAGGAAGGAAAGAAGAAAAACATACTTCAGTTTATAATTATTTATTTGTTTATATAATTATTATTATTTTGTTATATATGGGTTTCTAATGATACTATATTTTATTATAGATGGGTTTCAAATGATATTATATTTTATTATAGATGAGTTTCTAATGATACTATATTTTGTTATAGGTGGGTTTCTAATGATACTATATTGTTTTATAGTGGGTTTCTAATGATACTATATGTTGTTATAGGTGGGTCTCTAATGGTACTATATTTTATTATAGATGAGTTTATAATGATACTATATTTTGTTATAGGTGGGTTTCTAATGATACTATATGTTGTTATAGGTGGGTTTTCTAATGATACTATATTTTGTTATAGATGGGTTTCTAATGATACTATATTTTATTAGATGAGTTTCTAATGATACTATATTTTATTATAGGTGGGTTTCTAATGATACTATATTTTTTATAAATGGGTTTCTAATGATAGTATATTTTATTGTAGGTGGGTTTTCAATGATAGTATATTTTGCTATAGGTGGGTTTCTAATGATACTATATTTTATTATAGGTGGGTTTCTAATTATACTATATTTTGCTATAGGTGGGTTTCTAATGATACTATATTTTATTATAGGTGGGTTTCTAATGATACTATATTTTGCTATAGGTGGGTTTCTAATGATACTATATTTTGCTATAGGTGGGTTTCTAATAATACTATATTTTATCATAGGTGGGTTTCTAATGATACTATATTTTGCTATAGGTGGGTTTCTAATGATACTATATTTTATTATAGGTGGGTTTCTAATGATACTATATTTTGTTATAGGTGGGTTTCTACTGACATTTTTTTTTACTATAGATGGGTTTCTATTGGATTTGTTAATGTTAAAATGCGTATTTCTTTAGCAAAACTTGTTTTCTTAAAGTTGCCAATGGCTGTAAAATGTACGAACATTCCGTTCATCTAACTGTTGCCAAATCGGAACTCCAACACTTTGGTATAGTATCTATTTCATCACTGCCATGTCTAGAGCATATTTTCTTAAAGATTTATCGATCTTTTTTAGTTAAAACTTCAGACTAGACCAGTCGATACTCAACCAAGAGCAGTTTGTAAATAGAGATCATTCAAGTGGCTACATTTATCGTACAGATATACGTGTACACAGACTTGCACGAGAAGATAGACCTGTTTGTACATTATTTGTACATGGTCTCGACGTTTAGAGAAAACTGCGTTGGAATAAAAAAAGAAACTCAAAGCAAAATCAATCATCGATATAATGTAGACCTTTTGAAAGTTCGACTTTTTTAGGATCCAGAACTTGGTCTGAGTTCAGAAATGGCGGATACCTAAAAATAGCTATTACTTTTCATGCCAGTGAATTGTTATCACTTAAAGAAACGAGCAATTAACACGGTATACCACTTACGAATGTAGTTACTTAAATACAAACTGTCGTTATTGCTTTAATCCCATAGCTGGAATATGCCGGTTTTCTGTGACGGTGGAGAATAAAGGTCGCATGCTCAATTTAGTCTTCACGATGTGTCCAGGTCAATGTTTTTAACTCAACCCCAATAGAAAAAAAACAAAAAAACACTTTTTTTCAGCCTTCCACGATTCAAAACCACCATCAGCAAATTTGTGGAACGGGAGGTTTCATTAATCTTTTCATATTTTTTTTCCCATGCAAATTAATATATAACATAAAAATACGTAACATTAGCAGTCTACCTTATAATAACACCAAACACAGAAAAACACAGAGTATTTCTCCACATGACTTTAAAATGTAACCTAATGAATAAGGTAACATATAGTCTTAGTTTTCAATTAGTTCCACTGCTAAATACCATTGGGGTATATAATTGAATTAGCACATAACATGGATATAAAGAAAGTCGTGTCTATAGCCAGGGTGGAACACAACATGAACACAGAGATAGGGGATAGACAACTGAAGTAAAGAGATGAGTTGAAGCATTTGATATCATAATAATAAGCTAGTAGCGGAAATAAATGTAAGATGCAATATTGCATGAAAGACTGTTGACGAAATGATAGAAATAATAACCAACAAATAAATCGCAATAGAGAAAAAAAAGGTCATTCTTCAACACAACCCTCGTCCCAAAATTGTGTTTTCGATATTAGACTTCCACGCTTAGTACTAGAACAATCAGTAAGATAAACACCAGTACTAGAACAATCAGTAAGATAAGCACCAGTACTAGAACAATCAGTAAGATAAACACCAGTACTAGAACAATCAGTAAGATAAACACCAGTACTAGAACAATCAGTAAGATAAACACCAGTACTAGAACAATCAGTAAGATAAACACCAGTACTAGAACAATCAGTAAGATAAACACCAGTACTAGAACAATCAGTAAGATAAACACCAGTACTAGAACAATCAGTAAGATAAACACCACGAAAATAAAATGTGTTAGACGGGTGATGGAATTCAGTTTGAAAGATACAAGTAAAAATAAAGAACTAGAACGACAGAAATCGTCTATACAGTTTACCTATATTAAAAACAAACAACCATTTAAATGATTTTGCCATGTAAAACAAAAATAGACTCAACCAAAACACAGCAACCAACAAATGTTACAAAAAGAACTCACCGATGTCTTTCCCTAATTCATTTTACAATCCTCTCATCAACAGCCTCCTCGTTTTTGAATGTGTTGGCAGTCCACGGTACCTCAAGCATGCTATTTAAAAAAACGCATTTCAGCTGATGCTATCCGCTTTGTATCTCTTTCTTTACTGTCCATGACTCGTAACCATAAAGCAGCACATATAATTCACAAACTGAAGACCAGCTCATTCTTACTGAACCGAGCCATGAAAGTAAATCGGGAGTTCAAGGCTACAGTTTTACAGTTTCACAGTCTCACAATAAAACTAAGACACATTTTAAAAATATCTTCTTCTTTCCTTCCTCATTTGTCTTTCAGCGTTGTGGGGAGATATAATTTGCTGTCTTTTGCTCTTTTGTTCGCCTCTGCTGCTGTTATGTTTCCTAGTGCTTCTAATATTCCGTCGATGCATCTTTTTCGTGGTCGACCCATGAGTCTGATGTTCTCACAACGTTTATTGAAGGCTCGTTGTGTTGTGTTTTGATCACTCTGCAATCAAAATATATATATTTTTTTTAAATTTCAAATCTTTCAAATATCGTATTCATCAATATTCCTTGTACCATTGGTGGTTCGTTGTGCACCCTTGACATCTTCACAATTGTCCTCGAACGTTCTCAATTAATAGAGGCTGTCAGAGATGTGATTAAGATATGACGAAGATGTAACGAAGTTGTGACGAAGGTTTACTCTGTCCTTTCACAAAAGTATCAAGTCACCAGAGGAGAGAAAACAATGCAAAACGATGACAACGGAGAAAAATGTGGTGAAACTGTATCCTGCATCAAACTCATCGAAGGCAAAAAATAAAGTTATTTAGTTATCTTGTGATTGCGTAACTCAATTACAAATAGGTCGCCGGTTTTCTCTGTGTTTTAATTTATATTTTGATCGTTTGATCCGGTTTTCTCTGTGTTTTAATTTATATTTTGATCGTTTGATCCGGTTTTCTCTGTGTTTTAATTTATGTTTTGATCGTTTGATCCGGTTTTCTCTGTGTTTTAATTTATATTTTGATCGTTTGATCCGGTTTTCTCTGTGTTTTAATTTATATTTTGATCGTTTGATCCGGTTTTCTCTGTGTTTTATTTTATATTTTGATCGTTTGATCCGGTTTTCTCTGTGTTTTTAATTTATATTTTGATCGTTTGATCCGGTTTTCTCTGTGTTTTAATTTATATTTTGATCTTTTGATCCGGTTTTCACTGTGTTTTAATTTATATTTTGCCAATATTCAGAGCAGCGATTATAACGTTTGATCCTGTTGCTACAAATAACACAATTTAAAACAGTAAATCGACGCATTCTTGCAGAAAACCGTCGACGTTTTGGTTTTACTGGCTCATTCGTTTTGTTTATAGTTAAACCTGATGGATAAATAAATATCGCAAAAACTATACAGCAGAACAGACAAAGGCCTAATGCTGCCCATCTGTGTCGGATTGAAAGCGCTCAACGCAGTGTATCCTGGCCAGGACATGACAAGCAACAACAAACTTGCAATGTCATTGTTTACACAAGTAAAATAATTTCTTTTTGTAACCAGCTTGTACCTCTCGTTGAACTAAATTGCGCATTTGTGTGACCGCAAGAGCTTTCTATTGCTGGGGTTTACTTTACTGTGGGGGGGGGGGGGGGGAAGAAGAAACAATTGATCTATCTGTGCTCACTTACAAGAAAGTACGATTGTCGCAACTGTGCTCACTTACAACAAAGTACGATTGTTGCATTGTGTCGTAGTTTTCTACAATGTAACAATGAACACCTTTCAGCCCGCTACATCCAACGTCACCGCCGAACATTTGTGGACATATTTGTGCCTACTCCTCTATTTCTCCTCTATTCTTCTCCAACTAGTTCATTTTTTTCTGGGATGTTAATTAAAGGCGGCGTATGATTTTGATTATTTTAGAATTACACACTCAGGTACCAACAGTCAGGTATGAGTTGTTGATTGTTACACGTTCTTCTCTGCATCTGGATTCCACAAACAACTAAATTACGAAACTAGTGGGTCATATCGTGGTGTCTCCAAATGCTTACAATACAACTCAGCTTTACTCTTGACATTCGATCAACCACTCTGTGACTGACTTGTCCTCATCTCCATGATATCACCAATCCACTTTGGTTTCTTTTCCTGCATCAGCCTATTTTTATCTATCTATCTATCTATTGTCCTTTCGAGACGAAGACGGCACATAGGGCAGAACTACAACATCAAAAGCAGAAACCTTGCGTGCCAAAATGGCACATATTGCAGACATCACTGCTTCTAAAATCTATGGCTCTGTTTCCATAACAATACTTTTTACAATGACAGCTTGTCAAGCCATCGATCAATCCCCTTAGTCACCTCTTACGACAGGCCTGGAAGGTCACATTGTCACTATTCTTTACTTCCCACAAAAAGAGGCCCCGGTAACACACGGGAGCTATTTTTATACTTAGTCCCATTTAGCTCTTTCTCCCACCCTCATTATATACACAGCCATTCATTTTCATGTCCACATTTGCTATGGTATGCATTTTCTCTTTCACCATAGAATTCTAATTTAAGATCTCCAACTATTCATATTCTTATATAACTCACAATCTTCAACGCTAGCATTTCTATGTCCCAAGTAACTATTTAAAGGGAGCTGCGATATCTTAGTGGTTAGTGAATTGAACTACAAAGGACGAGATGTCGGGTTCGATCTGATCAACGGCTTCCGGGTTCACGCAGCCTTAAATAGGCATCGGATTTTTTCTAGGAAAGTAAAGTGACACGGGCGTAATACCGACAATATTACCAAAAAAAAATCATGTTCCGAAGGTCTATACAAATTATTGTCACTAACACCATATTCCCTATACGTCACTTGGCGAGACGCGGCTCTTGGAACTTCAAAAAATATATTAATAATTATTTTTTACTCTTTCAAAATGTTCCTCATTTATAATTACGTTTAACTGTAAGTTCTACGGGGATGTCTTTTCATTATTTTCATCTTCTTAATGTTAAATTGAAAGCCCAGCAGTTTTGTTTTATTTATACAGCCAGTCGTTTTTCTTCCGGAATATTGGCCAATAGCACTGCATCATTCGAATCTAGTTAAATAAATTTATATTGATGGCAACAATTAGGAGTCGTAGACTAAGATACCTGGGTCAGGCAAGAAGAATGGCAAACATTCGTATTACCAAAACTGTTAATCAAACTTAAGGACGGAAAGAGACTATCTAACAGTGAAAGAAACTGGGAAAATATGGCTACAGGTCATAGCACATGGAAAACAAAGATAAAGAACGGCACAGCAACTTTCGAGACAGTGATGGTATTCAATTCAGAAGACGAAAGGCGCAGGAGAAAGGAGATGAAGCCTGGCACCCCGAATACATCCTGTTCGTTCTGCGGATGGATGTCTGTTCAATATTGGCAGATTCAGCCACGAGAGAAGCTGTTCGGCAAAATAGCATCCAGTATAAGACACTAATATTTTTACCAAACTATTGACTCATCATAATTGCTTGCTACCAACCGTCTGTCAAGACGCCAATGGCCATATCATTATTATGTATTTGTATTTATTTGTATTCATGTAAACTTAAGGTTCACCATTCATGTTTTTCACAATATATCAAAAGGATAAAGTGTGTAAACACGGAGACAAAATGCAGCCCTCTTTGACGTCTCATCAAGTGATACCAACTTTTCTTCCTTACTCTCTTATCACTTTGTGATTGCTCCAGGTATACGTTACATTTCAGTTACGTGTTTTCTTCATCTGAATGCATCATTTTCCAGTGGTTCTCTCTATGTATTGTATATGCTACACTTTGTCAAACCTTTGGCGAAACTCATTATATTTTCTTCTTCTGCTTTTTTTCCTTTTGTTCTTTCTGTATCGTCTTCTTCTTTGTCTTCTTCTTTTTTCTTTTTTCGTTTTCTTCTTCTCCTTTTTTCTTCTATTCTTCTTTTCTTCTACTTCTTCAACGTTCACCGGCTAAGTGAATGTACTGGCATTAAGTCGCTAGTTTACGGCAAGCCTCGATGTTTGCACATATCAGCCCGACACATTCGTCTTTGGCATGTGTCATATTTTTTATCGACACAATTAGCAAGTGTTCTTTAACGTGCGCAATGCGCACTCTCCGGTTTTCGCCGTTATTCGAGAGAACAAAACATAGGACCTCACTACTAGGACGGTATCGCCACACAGAAACTACAAATTCAAACAGACAAATTACCACCAGGTCCCGGACCTTTCTTATCCAGGGATAACGTTCTATCTCTAGACCACCCTGTGCCCTAAGATGGGATTCTAACTGAATGTTTATGTGCACGGTTGTTGCTGTGTGAACAAATAGGTGTACAGTGTTCTTCTTTCTTTCAGCTCCCTATGAATCATAGATCTTCAACAAACACTTTCCAGGCTGTTCTGTTTCTTCCCATTCGTTTAAAATTATTCCATGTCTTCCCCATCATCTTCATCTCTACTTTTTTTAAAAGTAGTTTGGTATTTGTCTTTTCCCCTGGAGATTCAAAAAAAAAAGGAACAGTGTTCTAGCTGGTGGAAATGTTCCTTTCGATGTAACAATATGAAGTAGATATTTTAATAATTAGCAGCTGCAACAGGATATCTAATTCTTCTCCTTTGATTTCTTATTTCTCTTCTGAGTTTTTCTTCATCTTCTTTCTACATTTCTGCTTATTTTTCTTCATTTTGTTCTTCATCTACTTCTTCTTCGTCCTCTTCTCCTTGTTCTTTGCTTTCTTTTTTTCTTCCTATTAGTAGCCAAGACACCCACCAGTAACTGAGTAGAGAACGGCCAGCGTCCGACGAGGTGACTTGTGTGCGTTAGAATCAAAGAACAACAAATACGATCAGGCTTCTACTCCACCTGCGAGTGGTGCTCTTGAAAACAGAAAAACTAGTCTTGCCAAGCAAGTAAGGGATCGAAGAGGGAAGACAAGCCAGTACTTAAAAACACTGTGCTAAAGTCAGCTCTGTTGGCCCAAGAGGAAAACATCATTAAATATCGTTGCTGCAAAACCACAGCATTAAGCTTCAACCCACACTTAATTTCTTTCTAAGTGAAAAGGATGAACACAGAAAGAAAAAATAATAAAGAATTCCGTTATTTTGGTTGTATCCCTTTTCTTCTCTTTTCCTCGTTCTTCTTCTTCGTTCTTTTTCTCTACTTTTTTTCTTCTCGGACTTCGTTCTCTTATTCCTCTTCTTGTCAGTTTTCTTGTCTACATCTTCTTTCTATTTTCTACATCTTCTTTCTATTTTTTTCTTTCCTTCCTCTTTTTATTCCTCTTCTTCTTCCTTTCCACTTTCTTCTTCCTTTTCTTATCGCCCTTGTTCCTCTTCTCCCTCTTTTTTTCCTGTTTTATTCTTCTCCATCGCTTTCTTCGTCTCTCTTTTTTTTCGCCCCTTTTGAGTATTATCCTCAGCCTCTTTCATCTTCACCTACATATTGCTATTTCTTTTCATCTCCAGCTTCTTCTTCTTTCTTTTGTCCCTGTCCTTGACGCGGAGCGATACAACAACCAACGCTCTCTACCGTGATCTATGTGTGGTAACAACAGAGTCTATGCTCATTGCTCGGTCCGCCATCATACATCGCAGTATCCCATCGTGCATCTCAGCTCTCCTCTCCACCTCTGGGTTGTCTTATCATTGTTTTTTTGTTTTTTGCCTAGAGCTTTCAAATTTTATTCCTTTCTATCTGTGACTTTCATTTTCTAGCACCTGTTAGTCTGCGTTCAAATTGTTTTTTTTTTTTTTTTTTTTGTTTTTTTTTGTTCAAATTCTGGCAGGCGCGCAATCCGATTTAAAAAAAAAATGAAAGTTCAGTATAAAACACTTAACAAGCAGAATTCCTGGTACCGTTGTTGTGTGATTAGATTTGCAACAAGTGGAGTGGCAAGAGAGAGAGAGAGAGAGAGAGAGAGAGAGAGAGAGAGAGAGAGAGAGAGAGAGAGAGAGATCATAAACTTGATATGTGATGGAAACTTGCCACTTTCATATAAAAATATCACATACCTTTATTTTTTCTCTTCTTCTATCTCTCTCTCCTCTTCAGACTGCTAAACTGGCAAATTGTGTGTGTGTGTGTGTGCGTGCGCGCGCGTGTGCGTGCTGTCTTCTCTCCCCCGCCCCCTATCTCTGTATATATCTTATTCAGAGTGTTGAACTGTCAAGTACCTTGCTTGCTGTTTCCTCTCTCACTCTCTCTCCATACTGTTAAACTGTCAAATAGTTCTGCTTTTGCTTTTCTCTTCTTTCTTTCTCTCTCTTCTTTCTCTCTTTCTTTCTCTCTTTCTTTCTCTCTTTCTCTCCTTCCTATCATGCTTTTTTATTTTTACCCTCCATTTGTTTCTCTCTCTCTTCTTCAAACTGTTAAATATTCTTTTATTGATCCTTTCATCTCTCTCTCTCTCTCTCTCTCTCTCTCTCCTCTTCAGACAGTTAAACTGGCAAGTATTTGTATGTGTGTGTGTGTGCTGTTTTCTCTCCCCCCCCCCCCGCCCCACATCATTTTTCTCTCTCTCCTTCAAACTGCTAAACCGTTAAATATTCATTGTTGATCCTCTCATCCCTCCCTCCCTATCTCTCACTCTCTGTCTCTTTCTCTCTCTCACTCCCTCATTGACACCATTAAACTGTCACATAATTTTGTTTTGGTCCTCCATTTTGTCACTCTTTCTCTCCTACACCCCCTATTTTTCCTGTTGCTACACTATTTCAACAGTATCTATTTTCATGACATACATCAAGGACGTAGAGGGCTTTGTTCTGTTGTTCTCCAAAAGATCTCCACGTCCACTGGTTTCATACGCCGCACCTTCTCTACTCTTTCCAGCTGTTCATGGTATTCTTAATATTCCTCTACATCTCCATTTATATTGTCTCCAATGATCTTATTATTTCTCTCATTTCTTTTAATGGGAAATATCTTGGAACATTATTCTCCTCTTTTTTTTTTTGGTTTGACTGTGCAACTAATATGTTAGGATATTGTATTATTGTAGAACTTTGAACCGAGTTAACTTTTTGATGTACATACTTTATCGTTATCACTTGAAAAGGTAAGCCTGCGAGCAATGTCTCCATGGCACTCACAGGAACTCTTGATTATATTTATAAGGTCTTCTTATCAAAGAACAAACGTATGCAGGTATACGATGGGAAGTTTGAGTACGTAATGAAATGAAACTTTTATTTCAAAGAAAAAAAAACACAAATATAAACGTTTTGCTGAAAATGCGCTGAACTTCTCGTTGGAGAATGATGATGATAATGATGATCCACTTAGCATTCCTCGTAGTTAACTACAACGTGTTCTCTAATTCATGCGAGTACCTCTGCAACGGCGAGGAAGTATGTGTAAGCTACACTCAGCCATTTCAAGAGGGCTTATATCAAGTGAACTTATCAACATATCGGAATATACCTTCAAGACCCATGAACAACCATATCTGACGTCACGTCAGTAATGTGGCAATAATCGACAGCTGTTATGTATGCATCTGTTTTGTTAACATCTGAGTGCAAGTGCAAGGAAATATTTGTGCAGCACTGATAGTGTAAGTATGTATCTTTGGATATGTGTATGTTTATGTATATGTGTATGTTTATGTATGTGTATGCATTATACGTCCATCGGGTGTTTTTTTCAACACGGATATTTTATTACCCATTTTATTGTACGCTAGGAAACTAAGAACATGATGGTGATGACATGAGATGATCATCATTGAGTGCCGTCTCCGCATCGAAGGTTAGCTACCATGGAGTGCCATTCCGCTCAGTCTCTTGCTTTGATGGTGCTGGTTGTCATAGGCTGTCTTGTTCATCTTTTGATGTTACTCGTCCATATTAGTATTGGTCTGCCTCTACCTCTTTTACCTTGTATTTTCCCTTCCAGACATGAGACACTGAAAGAATTTATTTCTTATCCAATTGCTAATTTCAAAAGTACAGAGATTCCTTCTATGAGTGAAAGAAGAGAAAGACATTTATTTCAATTTGCTGATGGTAAGCCCAATGCAGACCATTACGATAAAAGAGAAATACATGACCTGCATGTAGAAGCCATACTGTGAATGCATATTATTCTTGTTGGTTTTTTGTCTACAAAACCTTTTCACAACTGCTCGATTCAAACTAAATTTGGTATTTTAGTTGTACTCCAAGAAATGTAAAAATCCGTCATCCCTTTTCACTGAGGTATCTCGAACTTGAGGTAGCAGAGAAAGTTCCCTGTATAAGAAATATATCAAAATTAGTTACTAGCTACTAGAAACGTCTGAATAGGTTGAACGGTTGAGATCTTACTAAAGAAAGATACATCTTTTGGAATCCGATACTCTAGGCTAAATGTTGAACAAAAACAGTAAAGCATAAATGTCAATATAATAAAGTTGCGAGTAAACAGAAAGTGGGTTTGTTCCCCTGCTGTAGAGAGATGCAGGTCGTCTACGGTGATATGTACCAACCAATAACGTGCCATGAGTGCCACTGTGATTATTACTGCCGGAGACCTGCTACGGAGGCAGAGGTGCCTAACAAACGACCAGCCGAGAAAGCCTTTGTTGCTGACGGCCTTCAGTATTGTTACATAATAAGCTCCATGCGAAATGATTTTAAATAAATTAGGAGCAAGTCAATAATGTTATCAACATCCAGTATCTTGTTGACTGCAACATATTACGCTATGATAAAGGCAACATATGATGCTCCCTGAGGAATGTGAGATCTTCAGTACTGGAAGACTACGCTGTGACGTCACATTTTTAGCTCACTCTAACAAACATCTATTGCAAAAGAAACAGACGGACTGTATACATACACACACACACACGCTAAAAAACTGAATAATATTAAATATAAACATCAGAAAGATTAAGGTCACGGCCATGAACTCAAAGAACCAAAGATCAGTCAAAATAGAAAAATTAGGCACTTGCAAAAGTGAACGCTTTCGCACACTTGTGGCACACATTACAACACCAGATGGAGAAGGGGAGTACACATTACAACACCAGATGGAGAAGTGAGAGAAGATACCAGAGGCAGGATAAACAGCTTAGCCAGTATAAACAACGTCTGAAGATCAAGTACAACACAACAAAGAGTATCTGAAAGTTGTGTACCTTCATTTCTTCTAAGTAGATCTCTGAAAGATGGAGAGCAAAAGAGAAAGAAACCTTCAGACATTACATCAAACAGAGATAAAATCCCTGCCGGAGGAAAATATTCGGAATATTTTGGCCAAAAATAGCAGTAACAAGATCTGCTCAGGTGGTGCAACCAAGATTTACTCAAATGGTACAACCAAGATCTGCTCAAGTGGTGCAACCACGATCTGCTCAAATGGTGCAACAAGATTTGCTCAAATGGTACAACCAAGATCTGCTCAGGTGGTGCAACCAAGATTTGCTCAAGTGGTACAACCAAGATCTGGTCAAGTGGTGCAACCAAGATCTGCTCATATGATGCAACCAAGATCTGCTCATATGATGCAACCAAGATCTGCTCAAGTGGTGCAACCAAGATCTGCTTAAGTAGTACCAGTGGTGCAACCAAGATCTGCTCATGTGGTACAACCAAGATCTGCTCAAGTGGTGCAACCAAGATCTGCTCAAGTGGTGCAACCAAGATCTGCTTAAGTGGTGCAACCAAGATCTGCTCAAGTGGTGCAACCAAGATCTGCTCAAGTGGTGCAACCAAGATCTGCTTAAGTGGTGCAACCAAGATCTGCTCAAGTGGTGCAACCAAGATCTGCTCAAGTGGTGCAACCAAGATCTGCTTAAGTGGTGCAACCAAGATCTGCTCAAGTGGTAGGACCAAGATCTGCTCAAGTGGTACAACTAAGAAGAGATCACCACAGCTTAACTTCAACTCAAATATCCACCATCAAGTATCATGTTAGCTCTAATTCTATTTAAATGTTGACACATTGATAGATATGTTTGCTGCATTCTGCTAAAGTTATAATTCTCTATGGCTGCTGTATATTTTATATACTCTGCTAGTTCTGAAAAGTGGGACTTCATCCAAGGGTTTCCAACATTATTTGAATTGTCAGTGTCGCCTTTAATGGTTACGTGTTTGTGATAAATGAATGTGTGTGATATGTAACGTTTCAAGAACGGACACGATCTGGTGTGAAATATTATTCACTCTTGAACCACAAACATTACATGTCTAAACCACAAGTTTTGCTAACCAAGTGAATAAATCTTAGAATATAAATCATAGAATATAAATTATAGAATATAAATTAAATTATAGAATATAAATTATAGAATATGAATTATAAATTATAGAATATAAATTATTGAATATAAATTATAGAATATAAATCATACATATATAAATGATAAAAGTTGTATTTTGTTATTGAATATCTGAGCAAGTTAACTAAAATACCCGCGATAAAGAACCGTGTCTGGTGATATCACAATCTAAGAATTGATTATTTCTTTCTTTATAAATTGAGAAAGTTGATATTTTTTTTAAGTTGGAGAAGAAAATATTTGTGCACGAATTTGTGTTTTATCCAATCTTTAATAGAGACTTATATTTGATGAAAGTAGCATTATTTAAAACTATAAAAATTCGAATTCTTTGCTGAGTAATATTTGTTTTATCGATTTTTGAAGTTTAATGTTTAAAAGGAAACAATGAAATACAATAGTTTAATGTGTCACTTTCTGCTTTTATATGGTAAAGAAAACAAGCAAGAATATGTGTAAAATGATATACGTAGGAGATGCTGGATGCACATCGGTGATGTCTTCAGAATGTACGAAAGAAGACTCCTGACCCAGGTCTCCTTGTGGACACCGGGTGGCAAAGAAAACTGGAAGATCAGAAGAAACTCTAAGAAGAAAAACTAATAAAGAGGGCTCAACTAGGGGCTTAAGAACAACTAATAAAGAGGGCTCAACTAGGGGCTTAAGAACAACTAATAAAGAGGGCTCAACTAGGGGCTTAAGAACAACTAATAAAGAGGGCTCAACTAGGGGCTTAAGAACAACTAATAAAGAGGGCTCAACTAGGGGCTTAAGAACAACTAATAAAGAGGGCTCAACTAGAGGCTTAAGAACAAACCGAGACCGAGCAGTGAGACACTAGGCATGGGGTGTTATGATGTATGGCCTATTTGTTGCCCTTGGTCGAAGAATAGCTTATCTATTATATATTGTACAGTTTTACTTTGTACCATTTTAACATTAACTTAAAAACCAAGCTTTGATAGCATATTTTACAAAAGTACCATATATAGTTGATTTATGTGATGAAAATAATAAAGAGGAAATAAGTAATCTGCTGAAAATTGCAGCACAATCAATAGAAGCAATGTACAACGTGCACACGCTCTTTTTGTTTCATTCATCGGAAAATGAGCCAAGTACAGTCGTGTCTTGATAAATGGACGGATTCAACTTCATGCAGTTTCAGGAAACCAAGACAGGAGCTTTCTTTGATGGGTCTATCCATATCTTCCGTGAATGCATTCTCTCTTTGTGTCTCTTACACTTTTCTACAATATGTTTTTGATCATCCTGATAAGTGGAAATGTGGCTGCAGCACCTCAAAGTAATTTTCTTGTCATAAACAGATCGCATACGATACAGTTGTTCGTTGAAATCTAGCACGATTATCGGCACATTGTATAATGTAGAATTAGTAAACCAGGCGCTGGTCCTGCTTGATCAATTAATTCTCTCCCTTTGTTATCTGTATACATGGCATTGTCGATCTGGGGGGATCTGTGGTCTATCTTCCCACCCACGATTTTATTTGCACATGCTTCACCATCTGTCCAGCTGTCCTCAATGGCACACTGTGGCTCTACCGATGCGTTGGCAACCCATTTGCTCATTTCTCCAGGCCGTAGAGTCACACAGGATTCAAATCGACACATCCCACGCCACCAACTGTTTACTGGCATTTGCTGAGCTCTCTCAAGGATATAATCTTTGGGTCAGCTGTATCGACATATGGTTGCCACGTTCTGGACCAGTTGTGTCTGAGCAAAGTACCACAGGCCTGTTGGAGATAAAACATGACGGTCTTCCCATCAGACTGAAGCTGTCGGTCCTCTGTGTGTGCCGATAGGGGGGTCTCAATGCGATTTAGGAACTGTAAACTCCACGCTACCCACTGGGAGTTCATATAAGAAGTAGTAATAAGACAGAAGAAAAAGACATTCAAGAAAGAGTGAGGGTGAGTGGATGAAGACCATGGCGTGTATCACTCACGGGTGGGCTCTGGGCCTCTATCTTCAGGGGCTCACCTTCTCCCTGCACAGATCCTGGTCGATCAGTTAATTCATGTTAATAGCATATGTTTAGTTTCTTGAAAGATCTATATCTTTACACATGGGGCTCATGTTTCAACAATCTACGACTAGTCAATCTTGACGTTAGATCCGGCCTCCAAACTGTAAATCAATTCTTCTTAATGCCCGGCACGAGGAGAAAAGGTTGGCTATGATGACACAAAAATGGAGATTATTGCAGATCTTTTGAGTTTCTTGTTGTTTACAGAATTATGGTAAAGCTTATCAGCTTTAAGGTAAGGTTCGATCCCAACCGACGGCTTCCAGGTTCACCCAGCCTTAAATGGGTACCGAATTTTTTTTTCTGGGAGAGTAAAGCGGCACGGGCGTAATACCGACCACATTACCCCAAAAATCATGTGCCGAAGGTCTGTAAAATTTATGGTCACTAACACCATATTCCCTATAAGCCACTTGACGTGACGAGGGCTCTTTACTTTTTTACTTATCAGCTTTAGCAGACAAGAGATCACAGATAGTTCTTCTACTCTCTTCTTGATCAAAGGTCGACAAAACATTCAGTGCCTGATGCATTTTGTTATGTTTTTAGAGCAGCACATTTCCCTAACTTGGCTTTGTCTGTGGTAATTTTCCTCTGAGTGCTTTAGGTTTGCTCCAAACCTCAAATTTATCTTCTCATTATTCAGAAAAATATTGTCTTTGGTCTACCTCTCTGTCGCCTTCCAGCCAGAGTCTACTGCATGCATGGCAGTTGTGATCGTTTCTGGATCCCTTCAGGTCACACGGCCTACTGAGCTCTACCATTTGATTGTTTCTGGATCCCTTCAGATCACACGACCTACTCAGCTCTACCATGTGATTGTTTCTGGATCTCTTCAGGTCACGTGATCTACTCAGCTTTATCATGTGATTGTTTCTGGATCTCTTCTGGTCACACGATATACTCAGCTCTATCATGTGATTGTTTCTGGATCTCTTCTGGTCACGCGATCTACTCAGTTCTACCATGTGATTGCTTCTGGATCTCTTCTGGTCACGCGATCTACTCTGCTCTACCATGTGATTGTTTCTGAATCTCCTCTGATCACACGATCTACTCAGCTCTACCATGTGATTGTTTCTGGATCTCTTCAGGTCACGCGATCTACTCAGCTCTATCATGTGACTGTTTCTGAATCCCTTTAGATCACACGATCTATTCAGCTCTATCATGTGATTGTTTTTGGATCTCTTCAGATCATACGATCTACTCAGCTCTATCATGTGATTGTTTCTGGATCTCTTCTGGTCACGCGATCTACTCAGCTCTATCATGTGACTGTTTCTGAATCCCTTTAGATCACACGATCTATTCAGCTCTATCATGTGATTGTTTCTGGATCTCTTCAGGTCACGTGATCTACTCAGCTTTATCATGTGATTGTTTCTGGATCTCTTCAGGTCACGCGATCTACTCAGCTCTATCATGTGACTGTTTCTGAATCCCTTTAAATCACACGATCTTTTCAGCTCTACCATGTGATTGTTTCAGGATCTCTTCAGATCACACGATCTACTCAGCTCTACCATGTGATTGTTTCTGGATCTCTTCTGGTCACGCGATCTACCCACCTGTATCTTGTGATTGTTTTTGTATCTCTTCTGGTCACACTACCTGTCCAGGTCTGTTATCACTTTGTACATCTCCTAGTGGCTGCACGTTTCTAACAATTATTTGTTGCTAAACTAGTTTATCCTCGGGTATGTTATGTGATGTTTTAACACACGTAAGTATTCCTTTAATTTTCTTCCTTAACATTAGATAATAATAGTAGTGTATCTTATATCTGGCAAGACTCAAAGCTACGAGCATCAAAGTAGTCGACGTCTGCTTAATTGGATTGATCAGACTAACTGGATTGCTATGTTATCGGATATGGTAACCAATCAGGCGTTAATTTCCATGACAAATATGTTAGTCTGTATCTTCTTCCCCTCATGCAGGCCAGAATTAGACTTCTTGAAGTCCTAAATGGTTAAGAAAAATGAAACTTCGAGGCCCCAAGTTAAAAACAATAAACACCAAAAGATCTATATTATAGATTACTATATAAATAAATGTGAGGCCCCTTCGAATTGGGAGGCCCTAAGCTGTAACTTATTTACCTTAAGATTAAATTCGTCCTTACTTCTTTGCCAGGTTTTTTGTAAGGTTAAAGATCTTTTCTCATTTTTTTTTTTTTGTTTAAATAAGTTCCAGTCAAGACTTGACATTTCTTTACAATTTACCATAGGCGTGCATTGTTGATCTCTGCTTATCATTAAAACTTTGGTCTTCATCTTTGGCCAATTTTCTTCTATGCGTCTGTGCTTATGCCGTTTGCTTGTTTTGATTATCCTACACAACGAACGGTGGCTAAGATATCTGCTAATGAAGTTATGTTTACACAAACGACACTAAAATAGATTGTTGGCTTATCTAATTTCTCTTTCTTACTCTGTCTCTGTCTGACTTCATGGCTCTCTCTATCTGACTTCATGCCTTTCTCTATTTTACCTCATGAAACTCTCTATCTGACTTCATGTCTCTCTCTATTTTACTTCATGACTCTCTCTATCTGACGTAATGCCTCTCTCCATCTCACTTCAGACCTCTCTCTGTTTTACTTCATGACTCTCTCTATCAGACTTCATGCCTCTTTCTATCTTACTTCATGACTCTCTCTATCAGATTTCACGCCTCTCTCTATTTTACTTTATGACTCTCTCTATCAGACTTCAGACCATCTCTATTTTACTTCATGACTCTCTCTCTCTCTATCAGACTTCGCGCCTCTCTCTATTTTACTTTTAAATTCTCTCTGTAAGTCTTCATGCTTCTCTCTATCTTACCTCACGCCTCTCTCTGTCTTAATCCATTGCTCTCTCTATGTGACTTCATGCTTCTCTTTATCTCATTTCATGCCTCTCTCTATCTCACTTCGTACCTCTCTCTATCTCACTTCACGCCTCACTCTATCTGACTCTCCCTTCCTCTTTTTCTCATGTTTTACTCTAACCAGTTTTCCTCTCTCTCTCTCTCTCTCTCTCTCTCTCTCTCTCTCTCTCTCTCTCTCCGTTACCTAAATCCCTCGTTCTTTTATGTTTCAATTTTTCTCTCCTCGCCTGTCTGGTAATCTCTCCTTCTATTTCTTCGCCATTAGATTCTCTCTCTTTTGTTTTTCTTTTCTTCTATCTGCTATTGTTTTCACCTTTTGTTTCTCTTCAGTATCAATCTGTCTTATACATTTATCCACCTCTTTCTTGGAATCTCTCTCCCGTATTTTCCCTCTCTCTGTCACAATATCCAAGTTGTTTGCTCGCTCCTTCTATACTGCTCTGTGCCTTTCTGCTGTTCTCTCAATCTCTCTTCACTTCTCACTCCACTTTTTCACTTGTTTTCTATTTCCTTGCTTCCCCGAGCTAGCAACCATCACACACGTGGCTTCACAATCCAAAAAAACCGATTTCGAGAAACATGTCAATCAACCCAGTCATAAATGTGTACATGATGAAATAATAAACGTTCACCTTAACTGTCATGTTTAGTATCATGATATCTCAAACTTCGCAAATGTGTCATGAAAAAAGGTATGCTCTGGACCACGTAGCGCAACTCTTCACGCGAACGAAATAGAAGAAACAAATCCTTTACATTTTTACAAAATATGCCTATGACTACTTCTCTATCTTGACTACATTATAATTAGCAGACCGTACTTGTTTCAGCATTCCAATTTTAGCATAACACTATAAGCAACAGAAAACGAATAATGTAAGCCACGAGATCTGCTATTCCTGCATTCTATAACAATCGTTTCGGAAATAAATAAAGAGGCAGTGAGTGTGGCAAATGTGAGATAATAACAACATTAGTTCCAGGTAAGCTGCAGGGAATGCCTAATTATTAAAAAAATTAATTGCATCGACAGCGTGAGATTTTTTTGTGAAAAATACAATTAAATAAGTAAAAGAAAAAAAAAATATGTCGTTTCGTGAAGTTCACCGTGAAAGCACTTTTCCAAGAGAGTCTTTGCTGTTTATGAGTTTGTAAAGTGTTTGTAATCAATGAAGAGCTTTTTATGGAAAGTGTTATTGTTGTGTTTCATAGAATACGCGTTGTTCTGCTTTGGAATTGTGTTGTGTTTATTTATTGCATGTATAAATGTGAAGAAGACAAACAGAAAGGAATGCTGGTAATCTAAATGGGTCCTAATATGTTTTTGTTAGCTTTTATTTCATGAGCAGACCGAATTACACTCAAGGCGGCGCGTAAAGGTGCTGAGGCGCGCCTTCCAGCACCAGAGCTGAAAGTTGTCAGCGACCCACAGCTGATGGCTTGCGCCAGGATTGGTGAACTAAAACCATCCAGACCCTGCTCCACCTCTTCGTGGTACCTCCAGTAACAGACTAACCTGTCTAGTCTGGCCAAGCGTGCAGGGATCGAAGAGGGAAGACAACCGGTACTCAAAAATGTCGTGCTGGAGTCGGATGTATTGGGCCGATAGGCGCAAATATAACAGTTATACTGCAAAAAACAATACAACGCAAACACGTCCACTACGTCCTTGTAAGGGCGGATGATGAAGAGGAATATTCTAGTCTACTACGATATTCTAGAATACTTTAGTCATCGGGTGAACGCAACCAACCAACCACCACCAGAAGATGTAGAACATGTTAGTTGAGAGTGCGCATTTGTTTTCTTGTATCGGTACAAATATATTGTCAGTCTTTATTCTATAGAGTGGAAGTAATGTAATCTCTTTGTGACATTGTAGCTAACGTTGATGAAAGGCTCAAAGCCAGAAATATTAGCTAGAACTGCATAGGCACTGTAACCTCTGCAAGTAAAGTAAAAATAAAGTGAAGTTATGTAAAGTAAAGGAAAGTAAAAATAAAGTAAAGTAAAGTAAAAAAATAAAGTAAAGTAAAGTAGAGTAAAGTAATGTAAAAGTAAGGTAAAGTAAAGTAAAATGAAGTGAAGTGAAGTAAAGTGAAGTAAAGAAGTAAAATAAAGTAAAGTAAATAGCCCTGTCACTCCAAGTGGCCAAAGGGTAATATGGTGTTAAGTGACCATAATTTTTAGAGACCTTCGGCCCATTCTTTTGAGGTAATGTGGTCGGTATTACGCCCGTGCTGCTTTACTTTCCCAGAAAAAATTGCCGGTACCCATTTAAGGCTGGGTGAACCCGGAAGCCATTGATCAGGATCGAACCCGACCTCTTCTCCTTTATAGTCCAGTTCACTAACCACTGAGATATCTCTACTTCCTAAATAGTATATATAAAAGCGAAACTCCCAAAGAACAAAGATGATATTAGTACAAGCAGTAATGGCACCTGTATGTATATATGCCTATGGAACTTGGACACTGGTTGCTGGTCTTGAAGAAATAATACAAGCTCAATGGATGGATTTCTGTAGAAATGTGTATTATATACATCATACCAGCAAAGAAGTAGTGCGCAACTAAATCAAACAATCAGCAGTGAAAATTAAAATCAAATGGACAAAATGTAAAGCAAGGAAAGTTAAATTAGTTTGGATATGTTACAAGAGTTACTGTTCTTGTTGTGAACTCCTCTAAATCTGTCCCTCTTGAAATAAATTTGGCCCCTCTCGTTCTCTATTTGCTCTTTCTATGATACGCTCAAGTCACATAAATTTAGACACTCGAGTCACTTGAACTAGGGCACACAATTTCAGACACACAAGTCTCACAATTTCAAAAGCACAAGTCACATGAGCTAAGACACACAAGTCGCGCAAATTTAGAACCATAAATCACATGAGCTAAAGCACTCGCCACATGATCTAAGACACACAAGTCACATGGTCTAAGACACAAAAGTCGAATGAGCTAAGACACGCAAGTCACATGAGCCAAGACACAATTCACATGAGCCCAGTCAAATGAGCTAAGACACACAAGTCACATGAGCCCAGTCATATGAGCTAAGACACTCAAGTCACATGGTTTAAGACACACAAGTCAATGAGCTATGACACACAAATCACATTAACTAAGAATCCGCATCAAACTCGTTTCAGCATCGTCTAAGTAGAAACAAAAAAAAAGTAAATGAATTTCACTATTAAAGAAAACATTTCCCACTTAAACCAAAGCACAAAATCCGACCAATAGCGTTGATTATAATCAGACTTTGTCTGTCAAAGATGTGACCTAGATTTTGTCATAATTCGACTCGGTTAACCGAAATAGGTCAAGGATTTAGGAAGCAAAGTAGTAGACCAGTGACAGTTATATATGGGATTGTTCCCCTCGACAAGCTCCGCAAAGATTTCTTTGATGTGTCAGGAGGGATTTGGAAAGCTGTTATTTCCGCGACAAAGAGTAATAGATACATAAGAGAGAGAGAGAGAGAGAGAGAGAGAGAGAGAGTAATAGATACATAAGAGAGAGAGAGTAATAGATACATAAGAGAGAGAGAGAGTAATAGATACATGAGAGAGAGAGAGAGAGTAATAGATACATGAGAGAGAGAGAGAGTAATAGATACATAGAGAGAGAGAGAGAGAGAGAGAGTAATAGATACATAAGAGAGAGAGAGAGAGAGAGTAATAGATACATAAGAGAGAGAGAGAGAGAGTAATAGATACATAAGAGAGAGAGAGAGAGTAATAGATACATAGAGAGAGAGAGAGAGAGAGTAATAGATACATAAGAGAGAGAGAGAGAGTAATAGATACATGAGAGAGAGAGAGTAATAGATACATGAGAGAGAGAGAGAGAGTAATAGATACATAAGAGAGAGAGAGAGTAATAGATACATAAGAGAGAGAGAGAGAGAGAGTAATAGATACATAAGAGAGAGAGAGAGAGAGTAATAGATACATAAGAGAGAGAGAGAGAGAGAGTAATAGATACATGAGAGAGAGAGAGTAATAGATACATGAGAGAGAGAGAGAGAGTAATAGATACATAAGAGAGAGAGAGAGAGAGTAATAGATACATAAGAGAGAGAGAGTAATAGATACATAAGAGAGAGAGAGAGAGAGAGAGAGTAATAGATACATAAGAGAGAGAGAGAGAGAGTAATAGATACATAAGAGAGAGAGAGAGAGAGAGTAATAGATACATAAGAGAGAGAGAGAGAGTAATAGATACATAAGAGAGAGAGAGAGAGAGTAATAGATACATAAGAGAGAGAGAGAGAGTAATAGATACATAAGAGAGAGAGAGAGTAATAGATACATAAGAGAGAGAGAGAGTAATAGATACATAAGAGAGAGAGAGTAATAGATACATAAGAGAGAGAGAGAGAGTAATAGATACATAAGAGAGAGAGAGAGAGAGTAATAGATGCATAAGAGAGAGAGAGAGTAATAGATACATAAGAGAGAGAGAGTAATAGATACATAAGAGAGAGAGAGTAATAGATACATAAGAGAGAGAGAGAGTGAGAGAGAGAGTAATAGATACATAAGAGAGAGAGAGAGAGAGAGAGTAATAGATACATAAGAGAGAGAGAGAGAGTAATAGATACATAAGAGAGAGAGAGAGTAATAGATACATAAGAGAGAGAGATAGAGAGAGTAATAGATACATAAGAGAGAGAGAGAGAGAGTAATAGATACATAAGAGAGAGAGAGAAAATAGATACATAAGAGAGAGAGAGAGAGTAATAGATGCATAAGAGAGAAAGAGAGAGAGAGTAATAGATACATAAGAGAGAGAGAGAGAGAGTAATAGATACATAGAGAGAGAGAGAGAGAGTAATAGATACATAAGAGAGGGAGAGAGAGAGAGTAATAGATACATAAGAGAGAGAGAGTAATAGATACATAAGAGAGAGAGAGAGAGAGAGAGTAATAGATACATAAGAGAGAGAGAGAGAGTAATAGATACATAAGAGAGAGAGAGAGTAATAGATACATAAGAGAGAGAGAGAGAGTAATAGATACATGAGAGAGAGAGAGAGAGTAATAGATACATAATAGAGAGAGAGAGAGTAATAGATACATGAGAGAGAGAGAGTAATAGATACATGAGAGAGAGAGAGAGAGTAATAGATACATAATAGAGAGAGAGAGAGTAATAGATACATAAGAGAGAGAGAGAGAGAGAGTAATAGATACATAAGAGAGAGAGAGAGAGAGAATAATAGATACATAGAGAGAGAGAGAGAGAGAGTAATAGATACATGAGAGAGAGAGAGAGTAATAGATACATAATAGAGAGAGAGAGAGTAATAGATACATAAGAGAGAGAGAGAGAGAGTAATAGATACATAAGAGAGAGAGAGAGAGTAATAGATACATAAGAGAGAGAGAGAGAGAGAGTAATAGATACATAAGAGAGAGAGAGAGTAATAGATACATAAGAGAGAGAGAGAGTAATAGATACATAGAGAGAGAGAGAGAGAGTAATAGATACATAAGAGAGAGAGAGAGAGAAATAGATACATAAGAGAGAGAGAGTAATAGATGCATAAGAGAGAAAGAGAGAGAGAGTAATAGATACATAAGAGAGAGAGAGAGAGTAATAGATACATAAGAGAGAGAGAGAGAGAGAGTAATAGATACATAAGAGAGAGAGAGAGAGTAATAGATACATAAGAGAGAGAGAGAGAGAGAGTAATAGATACATAAGAGAGAGAGAGAGTAATAGATACATAAGAGAGAGAGAGATAGAGAGAGTAATAGATACATAAGAGAGAGAGAGAGAGTAATAGATACATAAGAGAGAGAGAGAGAGAGTAATAGATACATAAGAGAGAGAGAGTAATAGATACATAAGAGAGAGAGAGAGAGTAATAGATACATAAGAGAGAGAGAGAGTAATAGATACATAAGAGAGAGAGAGAGTAATAGATACATAAGAGAGAGAGAGAGAGTAATAGATACATGAGAGAGAGAGAGTAATAGATACATAATAGAGAGAGAGAGAGAGAGTAATAGATACATGAGAGAGAGAGAGAGAGTAATAGATACATGAGAGAGAGAGAGAGAGTAATAGATACATAATAGAGAGAGAGAGAGTAATAGATACATAAGAGAGAGAGAGAGAGAGTAATAGATACATAAGAGAGAGAGAGAGAGAGAGAATAATAGATACATAAGAGAGAGAGAGAGAGAGAGTAATAGATACATGAGAGAGAGAGAGAGAGTAATAGATACATAATAGAGAGAGAGAGAGAGTAATAGATACATAAGAGAGAGAGAGAGTAATAGATACATAAGAGAGAGAGAGAGAGAGAGAGTAATAGATACATAAGAGAGAGAGAGAGAGAGAGTAATAGATACATAAAAGAGAGAGAGAGAGTAATAGATACATAAGAGAGAGAGAGAGAGAGTAATAGATACATAAGAGAGAGAGAGAGAGAGAGAGTAATAGATACATAAGAGAGAGAGAGAAATAGATACATAAGAGAGAGAGAGAGTAATAGATGCATAAGAGAGAAAGAGAGAGAGAGTAATAGATACATAAGAGAGAGAGAGAGAGAGAGTAATAGATACATAAGAGAGAGAGAGAGAGTAATAGATACATAAGAGAGAGAGAGAGAGAGAGTAATAGATACATAAGAGAGAGAGAGAGAGTAATAGATACATGAGAGAGAGAGTAATAGATACATAATAGAGAGAGAGAGAGAGTAATAGATACATGAGAGAGAGAGAGAGAGTAATAGATACATGAGAGAGAGAGAGAGAGTAATAGATACATAATAGAGAGAGAGAGAGTAATAGATACATAATAGAGAGAGAGAGAGTAATAGATACATAATAGAGAGAGAGAGAGAGTAATCGATACATGAGAGAGAGAGAGAGAGAGTAATAGATACATAATAGAGAGAGAGAGAGAGAGAGAGTAATAGATACATAATAGAGAGAGAGAGAGTAATAGATACATGAGAGAGAGAGAGAGAGTAATAGATACATAAGAGAGAGAGAGAGAGAGAGAGTAATAGATACATAGAGAGAGAGAGAGAGTAATAGATACATAAGAGAGAGAGAGAGAGAGTAATAGATACATAAGAGAGAGAGAGAGTAATAGATACATAAGAGAGAGAGAGAGTAATAGATACATAACAGAGAGAGAGAGAGAGTAATAGATACATAATAGAGAGAGAGAGAGAGTAATAGATACATAAGAGAGAGAGAGAGAGTAATAGATACATAATAGAGAGAGTAATAGATACATAAGAGAGAGAGAGAGAGAGAGTAATAGATACATAATAGAGAGAGTAATAGATACATATATGAGATAGAGAGAGAGAAAGAGAGAGGCAGGCTAACAGTCAGAACAATGACAAAATAAGTGTGGCAGAAGTTTGTAACCGAGGAAAATAGGAGTGATGGAAGGATACTAAGGTAGTTATAGATGTTGAGAGAGAAAAGGATACTGAAGGAGGCTAGATTTATTGAGGGTTATACATAATAACGGAGTGTATCTATCTATAAGTGTGTGTAGCAGCGTAATTATGTGTGTGTGTGTGTGTGTTTGTGTGTGTGAAAACATCAAAATACCACTATGACACCAAATATTGATACATTGTTTTAAATGAAAGTCTCCATGTACCACTATGACGTGATTCTCATGTTATATATACATGTTTATCTACAATCTTCACCCAAATGTTTTGCCAGCACTGGAGTCAGGAATAATAAGAAAAATAAACACTACAGAAATTAAATGTGCTAGACGTATGACATAAAACGAGCAATGAGATAAGATCAGAAATGAAGGACTGGGGAAAAAAAACTAGTAATAAAACCCGTTATTGCATACATCAAGAGATAATAGATCAAATGGTTTAGCCACGTGAAGAGACCCTGCTCAAAATACAACAAGAATTTACTAAATACTGCGAGAGAAGCAGATCCAAGGGCATACCATGAAAAAGATGGATTGATGTAATATTAAAAACACTAGGAAACATAACGACAGAGAAGACCAACAGAAGAGCAAAAGACCGCAACTTATACTCTCCATCGACGCTGGAAGGCAGTAATGGAAGATAAGAAGAAGAATATATACTTATGTAATTATATATGTCATGTCACATATACAGTGCATCGTATGAATCATATATGACTCATACGATGCACTGTGGATAGAAGATTGTGAAGGACATGATCGCCAACGCCAACCGATACGGCACATGATGATGATGATGAATTATATATGTATGTTTTTTTGGTTCCACATTACTGACTCCAAGTACTACTGGCGTGTATTTTATCAGTATCTGTCATGAAAGTCTTCAAGTACCACTTCATTCATTGTGTGCCGTCTCCGCATCGAAGATTGGCTACCTTGGCGCGTCATCCTGCTCTGTCTCTTGCTTTGATGGTGCAGATTGTCATAGGCTGACTTGTCCATCGTTTGATGTTACTCGTCCCTGTTAGTCTTGGCCTGCCTGCCTCTGTCTCTTTTTCCTTGTATTTTCCCTTCCAAGATTACTTTTCGTAGGCTGCTGTGTTTTTTAACATGCCCAAAAATCTCATGTGTCTTGTTTGAATTGTGTTTAGTAGTTCTCTTTTCATTTTTAGTTCTTTTAAGACTTCATCGTTTGTTTTCTTTTCTTTCCATCGAATTTTTCCTATTCTTCTATAAATCCACATTTTAAGGGCTTATATTTTTAATGGCATTAAATCTATCTATCTATCTTTCGTTCGCTCGAAGTATTGTCTATATCAGCAATGTCGTTTTCTGTATGAATTTTACTGTGTTTTGTAATTCTTGCAGTGGCCCATATAGTTTTGTCTGTAGTGTTGTATCTATGGGCCAATGGATTTTCCTCAGTCTACTATATTCAGTGCAGTCTTGAAGTATGTGTTCAGCAGTCTGGGGTGCCTGTCCACATGTACAAGTAGTTGATGTGCCGATCTTGAATTTTGTATACATATGACTATGGAGTCGATTGTGTCCTGTTCTTAGGCGTATAATGATAACTTGTTCATATCTATTCATATTATGAAAGGCATCCTGATATGGGGCTTGTGGTCCTCTGATTGATTTGATTATCTGTTTCTTATGATGGTATGTGACTGGTGTATCTAGTTGTGTGCCTGTTGAACCTTCCTTTGCCAACTGATCTGCTTTCTCATTTCCTGGTATTCCACAGTGAGACGGGATCCACTGCAGGGCAACTCTGTGGTGCTTGCAGAGTTCAGTCAATAAGGTCTGTAGATGTGGTAATTTTCTGGATTGTAGTGCCTGGAGTACTGATCTTGCATCTGTCAAAAACACTACAGGCTGTGGGCTAAGATTACTGTTCAGCAGCTTTTCTATTGCCAACTTTATTGCTTGTATTTCTGCATCATAATTGTGACAATATTTCCCTGTTGCTATTTTATTCATATCCCTAGTGTTATTTGGGTACTCTATATATGCACCTGCTCCCCCATTCTTTACTGCATTCTGTGCTGATCCATCTGTGTACACACGGATCCATAGGTCTTGTGGGTATTCTTCATCCAGGAAACTGAGAGTTATGCATTGGCATTAAATAGCATTTTGTCATTTTTTAAAATTCCTATTCTTTTGTTTATTTCAGTTGTACATTTTCCATCACTGGTTATAGTATGTCCAACGTAGTTGTAGCTCTGAACTGTCTTCAGGTCTATTCCTTCAACTTTGTCATCCACTTGTATGTTTTGAGTATTATCTTTGTTTGTGATCCTAGTTTGTGGTATTTTTGATATTTATATTTTTTGTTTCTCATGTTTATTTAATTATGTAATTGTTGTAGATCTTCAGGATTTTCTGTTATAGCTCGTTTCAAATCATCTGCCCAACTTCAAAACGCTATTACTCTCTAACCGTTTGTTAAAAACTTTTGAAATTTTCCAAATGTTATTAGAATGCAAAAGACCCTTTAAATGTATATTTAACAAATATCTTGCAGCTGCAGTTTTCTTAAAGCGGCGATATTTCTTTGATGTTTGTCAAAATTGTAAATTGTGAAGCCCTAAAGAATAGAAATTACCGTAGTTGCTGGTCTATGATTAATTTTCACTAGGCGTGGCCGTAATGGGGAAATAACTGGATAAAACAAAACACCAGGAGAATTATTGTCTGCTCAGTTCGAGGACGGACGATAATATCAAGGTATACCTGTATGTCCAATTTTCATAGGTGTGTGGTCCTGAAAAGGACCGTTTGTTGAACTAATTGAAGGTAATATAGGGGCCAACATTGTGGGGGCTATATACTTTCATTCTGAATCAGACGAGTCTAAAAGATTAATAACTGTTTGGGGTTGAAAGTACCACAAACCATCATTTTTCCAATATTCCTCTTCCTGTTTTAAGACGTGGTCTTCACATTTAGCCCAATAATCTTTGTCTATATTTAATAAAGCGAGATTAGCAAGAGTCTTTACATCGCATATTTTGAATGTTGTATTTTCATCTGCCACTTGTCCTTTTAATTTTGCCCAGATTAGTTCTATTGGATTTAAATGAGCATGGTAAGGTGGCAGCCTCAAACTTATATGACTGTGCTCTTGGATAATCTTATCTATTTGAAAAATCTTTGTCCTCTGTTTTGCTTTACTAGAGATAGTAATTCAGGTTTTAAGTACATGTTATTAAATTGTATGTGCTCCTTTGTGAGCCATATCGTAATAGCATCTTTTGTACTGGATGACGTCGGGACTTTATCTTCAAGTGCAACAATGTTGTGATACGCTGCATTGTCCATTATTAGGCAAGATGGTCGATCTAGTGATGGGAGAACAGAATTTTCAATCCAATGACTAAATATGTGACCATTCATCTCAGAGTGATAATCCCGATTGTCTATGGATTTTGAAAGAAAAATGAGCACTGCATTCTGTATTAGTCCATGTTGTCGACTACCTGCATGAGCAATTATCAAGCGCTGTCCTTTGCTGCTAGGTATTAATCTCTTAATCTTTCCATTTGATGACTGCCATTCCCTTTGGTTAGTGTGGTGAGCATTGATCCATGTTTCATCCAAGTACACAATATCATAACCTTGCTTGCGCACCTCTTTTACTTCACGTAAGTACTTGCTTCTCATGACTACTATATGTGGCTTCTCACAGATGATGTTTCGTCCATTGGAATACTTTCTGAATGTAAAGCCTGCAGCTCTCACATTCCTCCATAATGTAGACTTTGATATTTCAATACTGTTGTTCTTTTTCAGCGATACTTTTAATTTTCTTATTGTAACAGTTTCATTCATACCCAACATTTTACAAATTTCACTTCTAATAAGTTCACTGTCGAAATTATCCAACATTTTTGCTCTTCCTTGTGATTTTGTATATTTTGAACATTGACGGTCACGTGCTTGAATCCAGCGATTAAATGACCGTTTAGATAAATCCAAAATGTGTCTTGTCCTATTCTCAGGGTTTTCTAAAGAATGAAATAATCTTCCTCGTTTAGCGTCTTTGCAAAAATAGTCATACATTTTTATTGCGATGTTTTGTAAACTGCAGAATTTCATTTTAAGACTCATGATAAATGTTATTGTTCCACGTCTCCACCTATGAATGAACGGAAATGGAACACACAATACCTCGTGTTTTCTACAAGTGTCTAATTGCGTCAGAAAGCCCACGTGGAAAGTATGCAAAAACGTCAATTGTACCGTGTATGGATTTTTAATCGCTATTTTTAACTTAAAATACTGTAAACATTAAGTTTTGACTACATCAATGGGTCGTTATAAATTTATATAAATCAAATAAGCAACAACAATAACCAAATGTTTTTTTATGAAATTAATTCCCTGTTGGGTTCTAATCATTATAACTTTACATGCAAATTTTGAAAAAATTACAAAAATAGATTAAAAAGATATCGATTTTAAAAGTTGGGCAGATGATTTGAAACGAGCTATAGTTCATTCATCAAGTACCTAGCCTGATGACGTAGGTGATCATGTCTCTCCACAACTCTCGATCACGACAGTTATTTATCATTTATGTCGTTGACCTTCTGCTAAGCCATTCTCTTAAGCTGACTGGTATCTTTGTTCTTTGCTTCCCTCTATCTCTGGTATTCTCAACATTCTTCTGTAAAAACCACATTTCTACAGACTCCAGTGATTTACTTGTCTGTTATCCTATTGTCCATGATTCCCATCCATATGTTAAGACTAGCTCTACATAACATTTAAGAACTCTTTTTCTTGTTTCTATTGTCAAAAATGGATTGCATAGTATTCTCCTCATTTTATGGAAAGGTGCTTTTGCCTAAGCGATTCTGTATCTCACCTCTGGTGTACATCTTCCGTCTGATGTTAACAAAGTTCCCAAATATTTAAATTCAATTACATGTTTTACTATTGTTCCACTTGTCTTTATTTTGCACTGAGGTGATGTCTTTTTCTTTCTTGTTACCATTACTTCTATCTTTCTGCTATTAAGGCTGAGTCCTTTATTTGTTATTTCTTTCTGCTAGTACCACTTTAAAACCTTGTCTTGGTATACATTTTCACGTGTATCACCTATGACTGTTCAGATTGTCATTGAAAAGTATAAGCACAAACTCCATGTATTCTATCGGCTTTGAGTCTTGACGTCAAACGAAACTTTCCAGAAACCAACACTCGCAACGTCTTGTGTCTGAACCTGTTATCATCAGAAAAGTCACAAATATAAGGTGCTCATTAATATTTTAATTCAGAATGAGGTTTACATTAATTGATTAAGTAACAAAGAGAGCCTACTGACACTTGCTAGGAGCACATTGAGTGTACTTCAGTTACATTCACTGAATAACGAGTGCGAAAAGCATTCGTGCCAATGGATCTAGTGGCTCGCTAATTAGTCACATAATTATATTTGTCCCCTCAATAACCCCTTCCTAATTTTGCCACTCTTAAATCTAAATCCATATAGTATATCCTAAATGATGTCTCATGTTACGTGTCTTTACATAATGTTACCATAATATTAAGACTAGGAACATGTATCTCTAGACTCAGAGCACACCTACACAATATTGGACTCAGTGACTTTGCAAATTGCAACTGCGGAGCATTCAGACAAGGTCCAGAGGCATCCTACAGGAAAGCAGCACTCTCAACACTGTAGAACACAAATATGGCCCGCAGAAACAAACCTTGAACGCACGGTCTTGATCGTCATCCCTGCTGGTCTAAATGTCTAAATGCATAACAATCAACATCTGATCGCTGGAGATTAAGAAGGAAGAAAGTAGAAGAAGCCACCATATTAATTTCTCTTCAACTTATAGTTGTAGAATTGTCGTCTGTTTGGTGTGTGTGCCCAGTTGAAGACATTTTAAGGTCGACACGTTGCTTCTCTTTGTTTCATCAGTAAAACTGAAACTTCATGAAATATTATTACATCTCCGCACTGTGTATCATCATCATGTGCCATACCGGTTGGCGTAGGCGATTATGTCCTTCCACAATCTTCTATCTACCGTGCATCGTATCAATTCTGTTGTTGACTGTTTTCCATGCCATGACACCAAGCTATCTAGTATTTTCTCTCTTTGTCGACCGTTATCTCTCTTTCCCTATATTTTGCCAGTTGTAACCAAGTAGGCCTATTCCAACTTTCCTCTTCTCATATTGTGTCTGAAAAATGTTGATTGTTTCTTTCTGTTTCTTAAAAGCTGCCTTTTTGTGTTGGCCTCTTCGAGAATTTCCTCATTGGTCTTTTTAGCTACCCAGGGATCTTTCAACATTCTTCACAGAAATCCCATCTCTGTGGCCTGTAATCGTCTTTTCATTTGTTTCTTTACTGTCCATGATTCGCTTCCATGCGTCTCTATATAGTACCAAAGAATTCTCTTTCTCACTTCTATTGACATAGATTTATTGTATAAAACGTTTTTCATTTTCTAGAATGCTAATTTGGCCTGAACTATTCTGCTTTTTTATTTCTGTGGTGCACCTTCCACAGATCTTATTATCGTGCCCAAGTATTTAACGCGTTGCACTTGTTTCAGATTTGTCCCGTTTATTTTTAAGCTGCATGATGGCGATGATTGTTTTTTCACTGTACATATTTTACGTTAAAGTCTCCTAAACAGCACTAATTTGCATTCTGCTTTGTCTGCGAAAGTCATTAGCAATCACTTCCTCTGAGAGATTGGTCTATTTACCAGCACCTCTAGCTGATTAGTCTGCTTTTTATTTATCTAGCAGGAACAGAAATTGAAGCCTTTGAAATGTGGATTTATAGAAGAATAGGTAGAATTGGATGGAAAGAAAAGAAAACAAACGATGAAGTTTTAAAACAACTGAAAATAAAAAGAGAACTACTAAATACTATTAAGACAAGACAAATGAAATGTTTTGTGCATGTTAAAAGACCCAACAACCTACTAAAAGTAATATTGGAAGGGAAAATACAAGGTAAAAGAGGCAGAGGCAGACCAAAGAATAACATTGACGAGTAACATCAAAATATGGACAAGTCAATCTATGACAGCCTGCACCATCAAAGCAAGAAACAGAGTAGAATGGCGATCCATGGTAGCCAACCTTCGTTGCGGAAAAGGCACTCGATGATGATGATGAGCAGGACTATCTAGAAATATTTGAAAATGTGTTCAACAAAGTTGTTTTCAGAAATCAGGTATTAATCCGATTTGCTCTTGTTTCTAGCTGTCTCCTAAATAACTTAATTTTTCATTCCTCCTTTGAATTTTCTTAAAATTGCCTCCCTTGCTACTGTTAACTGACACACAACAAACTATAGATTTACTAAGGCCTGCGGGCAGAAAATGAAATCGTAAAACCCTCCAACTAGCGTGACGTTATCAGATTGGGAGTTATAGACAGCTGACGTCACTCTTCCCACAACCACCAAGGCCGGCGTCTTGCCTCAAGACCAGCCAGTCCTCCAAAAGACAGTTAATTATTGATCAGTGGTAGCCAGCCTTTGATGCAGAGACGGTATAAATTGGTGATTTCAAAGAAAACATTCTTCCAGCATATGTTTGATATATTTTCATATCCCCACAACTCGGTGCACTCATTTGTTATGTTACATACATTCTATTACGGGGGATCGCGATAGCTCAATGATTAGTGAACAGGAATACTAAAGACATGAGATCGGATTCGATTCTGACCAAAGGTTTCTAGGCTCACCCAGGCTCATTATTGAGAAAGTAAAGCAGCACGTGCGCAATACTGACTACATTACCTCAAAAATAATGTGCCAAAGGTGTATAAAAAATTATAGACCACCACACACACCATATTCCTTATACGCCACGTGGCGTGACAGGACTCTGCACTTGACTTAACACAATAAGTTAATGCCAACGATTTTAAACATGAAAAATAAAAGTTTGTTTTAACTCTACTACTCTATTATGTGGAGCCGCGATAGCTCAGTGGTTGGTGAACTGGACTACAAAGGACAAGAGGTACGGTTCGATCCCAACCGACGGCTTCCGGTTCACCCAGCCTTTAATGGGTACCGGATTTTTTTTTCTGGGAAAGTAAAGCGGCACGGGCGTAATACCGACCACATTACCCGAAAAATCATGTGCCGAAGGTCTGTAAAATGTATGGTTACTAACACCATATTCCTCACACACCACTTGGCGTGACGGGGTACTTTACTTTTCTTTTTTTTTTTTTTTTACTCTGTTATTTAAATCAATAAAATCGTATTATACGAGGTCTCTAGCATGTACCAACATTTATATAACCGTTAACAGTAACATGAGAGTGTCGATTTACTGTAATTCTATTTTTTCAATTATTTATCAAATATATATATATTTGGTGACACTGGATCTAAAAGCTTACCGAAACGCGTTCCGAACCCTTCCAGCTGATAAAATATCTGATTAATACTCCTCAAGTACCGCATATAAAACATATTTCCTACCAGGCAATGATACTTCTGTCACATAAACATCGTGTATTTTCTCAAGAAAATGCCAGCGATCAATGTAGCTGGTTTCAGAAATGTGAGGTACAAAACAGATTATTATAATTTGCTTCATTCCGTGAATAAAAAACAAAATCAATTCTTCTCTGATCATCGGATTTCCAATCAAATGATATAATCAGCTCATGAATATAGTTTTGTGTTTGAAAGCTTTGCGCGTATGTCGATTCAAGCCGCTAGATAATGTTGGATGGATTTTAGTGTTTACATTGAGTTTGGATGCTTATCTAGAAAGTGAAATAAAAATAGCAATGATAATGTGGTTACTCTCCCGTTTCAAGTATCATATTCAATGTTATTTTAATTTTTTTAAAAGAATGGATAGCTGCTATTTAACAGCATGACGTCAAAGAAACATGATAATAACAAATAGATAAATATTTATTATTAGGGTGAAACTCCAAGACGTGGAATAAATATTAATATTTCAGGAATACGGATATTTTAACAGGAAAGAACACAGGTAATTTAATATATTATTTTAGTGCTGTTAAAATACGTGTTACCATTTGACCGTTTTTGGCGTGCTAAATAAATATATATAACACGCCAAATGAGACAAATTATTGCATTTGCAACTAGAAAACGTCACATTCTTCAGCGATTAATTCACGAACTGGATTGTACGCTTGAGGTGAAGTCTTGTCTGGTTGCTCATATTCTCTTTCATGCGGGATGTGTAGTAAACTTTTACTGTATGACTGTTGTCAGTCTTGTACTACATGCACACAGGTATGCTCTAATCAAACGCTAAAAGAACATGCTAAATTCTAATAACGAGTGAAAGAATACATATGCATGCTTTGTGTATTGTTGAGTAATCGTCATTTCCAAGTAACATAACATTGAAACAAGGTGACTTTATCAAGCAGAAAAGATAAGAAAAGAGACCAACAACTAACAATAGTTGACTTTGAAAATGAGTGTTATCAGCTAGGATAGTAGCTGAAAAACAGTGGATAATTAACAGCTATAACAGTAACAGATTGTAAACAACACAAAACAGTAACTGAGAAAAGTAGACAATTAACAGCGGAACAGTAACAGATTGTAAAACAAAACAGTAACTGAGAAAAGTAGACAATTAACAGCGGGAACAGTAACAGATTGTAAACAACGCAAAACAGTAACTGAGTAAAGTAGACAATTAACAGCGGGAACAGTAACAGATTGTAAACAACGCAAAACAGTAACTGTACTAAATTGTGACCAAATCAAAACAGTAACTGAGAAAAGTAGACAATTAACAGCGGGAACAGTAACAGATTGTAAACAACGCAAAACAGTAACTGAGAAAAGTAGACAATAAACATCGGGAACAGTAGCTGTACAAGCTGTATTTAAATGAAAACAGTAAATTAGATAAAATAACAATCAACAAAAGAGAATAGTAATTGAACCATACCGTATCCAAACCAAAACAGCAACTGTACTAACTAAACTGTAACCAACCCAAATCAGTAAATGAAAAAGGTGACAAGTAACTAAGAAAAATGGAAAATAATTGTGTTAGTTTGCCATTTGCAATAGATAATACAGTGTATAACTATTATTACCTTCGCGCATTTAAATATATTACAACTGAAGTCATTGTAAAAGTTGTTATATAGGCCTCCATAGTGTACGAATTTGGACATTTGGAATGTGGAACTGACGTCAAGTGAAGTATTGTAGACGTTCGTCAAAGTTCATTTTACGTATTTCTCATTAGTTTTTTTTTTATTTCTTCAGTCATCGTTTCTCCTGCACTTGATAAAAACTTCTTCATTGAAACTCCTTTTTTGTTTGTTTGTATAGAGCTCAAACGTACAATTATAGAACATGATATAATTATTCATTTCTTTATTTATTCATTTTTTATTCACCAAAGGGATCTGGTCGATCCGGACTGCTTTGTGGGGAATATAGATGTATGTATCAACACCTTACAAGAACAATCAGTCTGTATACGCCTCGAGAAATGCTGGGACAGGCGGTGCAGCGAATATGAAACTGCAATGAAACTGCTTCCATGAATAGAATAGAATAGAATAGAAGAGAAGAGAAGAGAAGAGAATAGAATAGAATAGAATAGAATAGCGGCGGACGGTGTTTCAAAATTTGAGGAGCCCAGGACGTAATGAGTGGTCGCTTACCGTGTATAATATAAAAAAATACATAAACTACTGGCATACTTACATTCATCATCATCATCAAGTACCGGGCATGTTGGCGTAGGTGATCTTGTCTCTCCACAACTTTCGATCTCGACAGTTCTTTATCATTTATGTTGTTGACCTTCTGCCAAGCCATTCTCTTAAACTGTCTGGTATCTTTTCTTGTTGCTTCCCTCTATCTCTTCGTCCCTCAATTTTCCCTGTTGTTACAATATATTCCAGCTGTTCTCTTCTCAATACATGGCTAAAAAATTATGATTGTTTCTTCATAATATTGGAAATTAGCTATATTTTTGCTTTGGCCTCTCTCAGAATGTTTTCATTACTCTTCTTAGCTGTCCACGGTACATACTTACATTAGGATATACTGAACTAATACGCGCACATCAAATTCACTCGTCGATCTTTTTTCTTTGCTAATTCTCTCTACTTGAAGTGCGCCTAACTACAGCACCAACTAAGTCGTTTCATGTTACTGGAGCCTTCAGATGACCATCAACTTTGTGCTTAAAAGCAAACACAGCGAACAAAATAGACGTGCTAAGTTTGTTAGCCTTGTTTACTTTCACTGCTAGATGGCCATTTGATTTGATGTGTGTGATCGACCACGTACATTTAATAAAACATTCTGCGCCTGCCTTTTTTCCATTTGAAGTAGTAACAATTTTGTAGTCGATCTGTCTGCAAGATAATTCCCTCAACGTCATTTAATTGTGAAAAGGGGAATATCCAATAAATAAAACAACAATTGTATCATCACGATACATCTCTCATTGTTTGCATTCAAACCTTTAGGTTGATCTTTAACCTGCTAATTTGCATATAAAGTTACTGCAATTTACGCTATGAAAAATAATTTCTTCAATTATTGTTCTAAATTATCATAATTATAATTATATCATAATATCTTAGTAATTTGAAATGTAAGTTAGAACATGAACGCTTTTGTCGTTAATTAAAATCTCTTACAGTTTTGCTCAAGTTATTTTATTATTGTTTTTTATTTATTTATTTAAGCACGCAGTGCAGTGGTATAGAGGAGGGTACTATTTTCTTTCACTCACTTCCGTTGTAAATTACTAAACGTTACGATATAGAGAGAGAGAACGTCATCTGATTGGTTCACTCGATGTTGTCATAAGAACGGGGAACTGATTTATGTAATAGCCTCTCTAATTCTCCTATACAATGCAAGGTCGATAGTACTGTTGTAGTAGGTCTGTTCTTCGTAGACATAGCAACTAGGTATTAGTAGCAGCTTGAATTACTTGGGCGATGTGACGGCAAACTAGATACGGTGGAGTCCTGGTTGTATACTGACCTCTAGCTCAGTGAGCTTGAGTGTGATTATGTTATGTATTCTGATAAATTATTAGAGGAGTCGTTGCCTCCGTTGCCTCCTCAATAACATCCACCGCTGCCATTTACTCTGAAGTTTCAGTCCCAGTTGGCTATCTTCTGTCCATTGCAAGCTGTGATACTGGTTAAAAAGATACAATAACTGTTGACTCTCTAATCTATTACAGTATCATGTGTGACACATTTTCCAAGATGGTGGAACGAGTTCAGTTATCTCGATCGCTGCAGAAAGTGCATTTGAGAACTGATTAATTTCGGCTCTCCAATGCAATTTTCTGCGCTAAAGTCAAAATGGTGTTCTATTTACAAAGCTGCGCCGATGAAGCGGAGTCGCACACACGGCAATGTTCCTTTTTGACAAGTCAAGTGTTATGAATGCGACCTTCCACCGCCTAGAGTTGATTTGCGGTTTACGTCAACTCATTAAGTGCTGTTAAATGGTCGTTGTTGGAATTGTTTGACGCAAGTTATTTACATGTTACAACTCATTAATGTGAACTGCTCCGTCAAGTCAACCGAAGTTTTTTTCTCTTTAAGGAATTTGCACCGTGTTTCGTTCGTTTTAGGCTGCATTCACTAGAGTAATCGGGAATCTATGGGCGTAGGCATTGTTGTATGTGCTATGTCATCATAATGGCTCATCGTATATCCCTAGACCGGCCATAGTCTAATCTTACGGTCTGTTGTTTGATGTGCGACGGGGATAATTCGACGACTAACTGTGTATTATATTTTCGGAATTGGAGTTAAAAACGATGTCGTTACATCATCAAGCGCAATATATTTTTAAAAATATGACGATTATAATTTTCAGGAGGACGTAAACTTCCGGTCAATATGGCGGATAGGCGGCAGGAACCATTGAAGGCTATGTGTGAAACATGTTCCTTGTTGCAGTTTCCTCATATTTCAAGTCCAGCTTGTTGCAGGAGCTGAGTTCAGCGCGCTGTGCACACCGTGAGCAGTGTGTCTCATCCGTTTTGATCAAGTTTCGATATTCCAACTGTTTACGATGAATGATGATATCGTATGACAGGGAACAGTTGGCTGTGTTCACTTCCTGTGCGATTTCGCCTTATGTCTTTTGGAGTGTGCTGAGACTGCTATGATGGGAAATACAGTTACTATACTTTGTTTGGGAGATGAGTTAGTAATTCGGATGATTCCACTGGCACGGGCGGTCGAGCAATAGTGGATTTTAATTAGTTTGCAGTGATACCGAAGTCTTCGATACCACTGTAGTATAACAGTATCCTCCAGATCCATTAAAATTGGTTCCCTCTCTGATCCAACGACGTTGGCTTGTTGGCTTCGTCTTTTCTACCGCCAGGATCTGACTACATTTCAAAATTGCATAAGAATCCACGACTTAAACATCTCCTTCTGTAAAACATCTCCTTCTGTAGAATATCTCCTGATATAAAACATATCCTTTTGTAAAACCTCTTCTTATATAAAACTTATCTTTCTGTAACACATTTTCTTATATAAAACATCGCCTTTTGTAAAACATCTTAAATAAAACATCTCCTTTTATAAAACATGTTTTTATATAAAACATCTCCTTTTCAGAAACATTCTTCTTATATAAAACATCTGCTTATATAAAACATCTCCTTATATTAAACATCTCCTTATATAAAACATCTCCTTTTGTGAAACATTCTCCTTATATAAAACATCTCCTTTTGTAAAACATCTCTTTATATAAAACATCTCCTTTTGTAAAACATTCTCCTTATATAAAACGCCTACTTTTGTAAAACATCTGTTTATATAAAACATCTCCTTTTGTAAAACATTCTCCTTATATAAAAAATATCCTTTTGTAAAACATTCTTTTTATATAAAACATCTCATTTTGTAAAACATCTCTTTATATAAAACATCTCCTTTTGTAAAACATTCTCCTTATATAAAACATCTCCTTTTCTATAACATATCTTTTAGTAAAACATCGATTGCAACATCTACAGCTCCAATAGTATAGTGGTAAGGCGCTAGCTTGGCGTTAAAGTGAACTTGATTTTGATCCTTCCGCTTGAAGTTCTCCATTTGAGATTTGAAAGAGGAATTGGTACCTGGCTCGATGCGTTGTGAAAGGAGATGACAGTGTGTAAAAGCACTGGCTCCATCACTTCCAAACACTGTTGCCTAGTTACGGTGAAATTTAATACCTCTATCTATCTATCTATCTATCTATCTATCTATCTATCTATCTATCTATCTATCTATCTATCTATCTATCTATCTATCTATCTATCTATCTATCTATCTATCTATCTATCTATCTATCTATCTATCTATCTCTATCTATCTATCTATCTATCTATCTATCTATCTATCTATCTATCTATCTATCTATCTATCTATCTATCTATCTATCTATCTATCTATCTATCTATCTATCTATCTATCTATCTATCTATCTATCTAATCTATCTAATCTAATCTAATCTAATCTAATCTATCTAATCTAATCTAATCTAATCTAATCTAATCTAATCTAATCTAATCTAATCTAATCTAATCTAAATCTAAATCTAAATCTAAATCTAAATCTAATCTAAATCTAATCTAAATCTAATCTAAATCTAATCTAAATCTAATCTAAATCTAATCTAAATCTAATCTAATCTAATCTAATCTAATCTAATCTAATCTAATCTAATCTAATCTAATCTAATCTAATCTAATCTAATCTAATCTAATCTAATCTAATCTAATCTAATCTAATCTAATCTAATCTAATCTAATCTAATCTAATCTAATCTAATCTAATCTACCTACCTACCTACCTACCTACCTACCTACCTACCTACCTACCTACCTACCTACCTACCTACCTACCTACCTACCTATCTATCTATCTATCTATCTATCTATCGATCTATCGATCTATCTATTTATTAAGTTGTTGATTATTTTGGATTTTTTTTTCCCTAGTGCTCTTAAACAAACCTCTTCCCCTGAAATGATTCACCGATCTATCGCCTCGGAAGTTTCCCTCCATGATAATATTCATTTATTATTATTTATCTCCTACACCCAGTGGTCCTATGGTTGGTCCTCACTATCCAGTGCAAGACACATATTGCGTCCTTGGTCTGATATTATTTTTGTCTCGTACTAAATACTACTTTATTATTTTTGTTCTCACGAAATTTTACGCCCCTGAGCATATTGCGTCGGGACAACGACCTGCAAGGTTCCCCCAGACTTTACCAAATACCCCCTCTCTCCCCCCCCCAAAAAAAAAAGACTACTGATAAAAGGCAGTCGAAGATCATGACGATCTAAAAAAAAATCTTTTTACTAAAACAAAGATTCTACTCCTACTCATATTTATATTTTGCCAAATTAAACCTATAAATAATCCATTCCTTGCAACTCATATTTATATGTTGCTCAATTAAACCTATAATCATGTCTTTACTACTCATATTTTTTTTAATACGCTATGATTGGGCTATAGCCAATTTCTATTCCCCCTGCCTCTATCAAAGGCTGTTTCATGCTTTAATACTCATATTTATATTCCTTCTGCCTCTATCAAAGGCTGCCTCATCTTTAGACTCATTTTCTATTCCTTCTGCCTCTATCAAACGCTGTTTCTTGCTTTGGTACTCATATTTATATTCCTTCTGCCTCTATCAAAGGCTGCTTCATGCTTTAGACTCATGTTTGTATTCCTTCTGCCTCTATCAAAGGCTGCTTCATGCTTTAGACTCATGTTTGTATTCCTTCTGCCTCTATCAAAAGCCGCTTCATGCTTCAAGATTCATATTTCAACAAATTAGCTTCGAATTTACAGTCTTGATCAGGGCTTTTCACATCGTACTGTTATACTCTCCGCCTTATTTTTCTACATCTTATGTTCCTCTTTTGTATTCACCCGAATATTACTCACTCTCTTTGTCGCATTTCAAGAGGGTTAAATAAGTGAACGTATCTCACGTTAAAGTTTACACCGACATCTTGTATCCGCGTCATTTAACCTTTTAAATCCCTTTCCAGCACTGCGTTTTGTTTGTTCCGAATTTGTCTTCCCCTCTAGCTGGACCTGTGATACAGGACTACAAGTGAAAGATTATGTTGCACTCATGGGATTTCAGTGTCAACGGCCAGCTATGAGTCGCTGACCGCTTTCAGAATACTACTCAAGTTAATCTAAAGTTACTTTCAACAACTCGTTTAAAATTTGCCTTCCACGTAATAGTTTTCATTCTGCGAATATTAATGTTTGCATTCCAATCCGCCATTTTGACATCCCATACTCCACTTTGTTTAAAAGTGGAAAAAGAAGAAACAGAATATTGCGCACTTGACCTTCGAAGTTTCTATTCGCATGAAGGTGACAGAATCAAGATACACACTCGAGGTGAAACAGAGAGACCCTTACGGCGTCCAGGAATATTTTTTGGCGGGCACTCCCAGGTTAGTAAGTATTTTTGCACAAAAATAGCCAGTTAAAAGAGTGATCATTCAAGTACTTGAACCTATTGTGGGCTGACACAGCGGTTCAAAAACTGCATCAGCGAACACATCTAAGTGTTTGAGAGGATCTCAACTTTAGAAAGGAAGGGGCTGGAGCTTGATCTAGGCCATATAGGGACGTCAATGCCGGGACAGAGACACGCAGTGATCAAGATCTTACATTAACTTAACCTTAGCTTCCTCTGTAACAGTTTGCCTTAGAACTAACCCTAACCCTAACCCTCTGTAACAGTTTGCCTTAGAACTAATCCTAACCCTAACCCTCTGTAACAGTTTGCCTTAGAACTAACCCTAACCCTAACCCTAACCCTCTGTAACAGTTTGCCTTAGAACTAATCCTAACCCTAACCTAACCTCTGTAACAGTTTGCCTTAGAACTAACCCTAACCCTAACCTAACCTCTGTAACAGTTTGCCTTAGAACTAATCCTAACCCTAACCCTAACCCTAACCCTCTGTAACAGTTTGCCTTAGAACTAACCCTAACCCTCTGTAACAGTTTGCCTTAGAACTAACCCTAACCTCTGTAACAGTTTGCCTTAGAACTAACCCTAACCCTCTGTAACAGTTTGCCTTAGAACTAATCCTAACCCTAACCCTAACCCTAACCCTAACCCTCTGTAACAGTTTGCCTTAGAACTAACCTTAACCCTCTGTAACAGTTTGCCTTAGAACTAACCCTAACCCTCTGTAACAGTTTGCCTTAGAACTAACCCTAACCCTCTGTAACAGTTTGCCTTAGAACTAACCCTAACCCTCTGTAACAGTTTGCCTTAGAACTAACCCTAACCCTAACCCTCTGTAACAGTTTGCCTTAGAACTAACCTAACCCTAACCCTCTGTAACAGTTTGCCTTAGAACTAATCCTAACCCTAACCCTAACCTCTGTAACAGTTTGCCTTAGAAATAATCCTAACCCTAACCCTAACCCTCTGTAACAGTTTGCCTTAGAACTAACCCTAACCCTCTGTAACAGTTTGCCTTAGAACTAATCCTAACCCTAACCCTAACCCTAACCCTAACCCTCTGTAACAGTTTGCCTTAGAACTAACCCTAACCCTCTGTAACAGTTTGCCTTAGAACTAACCCTAACCCTCTGTAACAGTTTGCCTTAGAACTAACCCTAACCCTCTGTAACAGTTTGCCTTAGAACTAATCCTAACCCTAACCCTAACCCTCTGTAACAGTTTGCCTTAGAACTAACCCTAACCCTCTGTAACAGTTTGCCTTAGAACTAACACTAACCCTCTGTAACAGTTTGCCTTAGAACTAACCCTAACCCTCTGTAACAGTTTGCCTTAGAACTAACCCTAACCCTCTGTAACAGTTTGCCTTAGAACTAACCCTAACCTCTGTAACAGTTTGCCTTAGAACTAATCCTAACCCTAACCCTAACCCTAACCCTCTGTAACAGTTTGCCTTAGAACTAATCCTAACCCTAACCCTAACCCTCTGTAACAGTTTACCTTAGAACTAATCCTAACCCTAACCCTCTGTAACAGTTTACCTTAGAACTAATCCTAACCCTAACCCTCTTTAACAGTTTACCTTAGAACTAATCCTAACCTCCTTCAGAGAAGTCGCCGAACACTTGTAGATAGACGGGCGAGCACATATGGGTTAAAACTCGAGTGCTATGACGCCGATTGAAGTCTCGTACTTTACCATTACCTAACCTCCTTGGAGGTGAGGATTATAAGAGAAAGAGTGTACATTGAACCAACATTAAACTACATAGAAGAAACAATAAATAAAATGATTGCCCATCTAAAAAACGAATGGTGTTGGAACCTTACCATACAAAGCATATATTAAAAGAGGAACAGAGAGAATGTGAACAGTCAACATCAATGAGACACTACAACATCAATTGGCAATGGTTGAAACCGCCAATATGACAATAACGAGAGCTTTGTATCTTCCTCGACACTCGATTGCGTACAAGAGGTAGAGGAGAAAGAAGAAGAAAGAGAAAAGACTGGTGGTTTACTGATACCAAAGACCAACTACCTCAAGGACAAGATCGAACTTCTCCAACAGAAGTCGAGAAATCAAGAAAGCCCTTACAGCCCGGTTATAAGTTTCACTGTCTAAGAGCAACTTCGTGCCTTATCTGGGTCAAGGCAAAGTAATGCATATAAATGCGAAGCTGCAGTAAAGCGAAGTTTACAGGGAAGTAGATTTACTTCTAATTTTATTTTTATTTCTCACCCTAGTTCGAAATTATTATATTCTTACATTATCTTTTTTTTATTTTTTATTATTTTTTTTATTTTAAATACATGTTTGTGTTTGTGTATTATTTTTGTTCCTGCTGAAGGCCTGTAGAGCCGAAACGTTGTTCTAATTTGTGTCGTCCACTTATTACGTAAAGCTTTAACCACGCCGTTTTTTCTATGAATTTTTCCTTCGAGCCTTATCTCCTAGTTTGAATTACATGTCTATGTTATTTATTATATCATTGCACGGACGTTACTATAGTAGTTGTCTACGTAAGAACATATATATGTATATGGCCATTTTCGTCTTCTCAGACGGTCTAGTAGAAGCTATTGTATTTTTTTTTTTTTTAGATTTTGTTTTTGTCTAACGGGTTCTCTCGTGGCTAATTCTACCAATGTTTAACAAACACACGCGGCCACAGAATGAACAAGTCAGGCTCACTGGTCCACAGGGTTTTCCATCCTTTTTCAAGTGTCTTTTCTCTCCTAAGTTTTGCCTTAGCATAGTCTCAAATGATGTTTTACTATTCCTTATACATGCTCTCCATGATGTGCGACCACTTGCCAGATGTTGCCAGTCATTTTCACAGATGGAGAAGTCATTCAGAGATGATTGACAGATATCTCTATATCGTAGTTTAGGTCTGGCGATTTGTCTTTGTCCGTGTATTAGTTCACCGTACAGTATTTCCGTAAGTACAGCTACGTTGGATAAGTGGAGTTTGCCTGTTATGTCTGTTATAGTATATAGACTATAATAGAATCATGTTATAGTATATAGACTATAATAGAATCATGTTATAGTATATAGACTATAATAGAATCATGTTATAGTATATGGGCTATAATAGAATCATGTTATAGTAAATAGACTATAATAGAATCATGTTATAGTATATAGACTATAATAGAATCATGTTATAGTATATAGACTATAATAGAATCATGTTATAGTATATAGACTATAATAGAATCATGTTATAGTATATGGGCTATAATAGAATCATGTTATAGTATATAGACTATAATAGAATCATGTTATAGTAAATAGACTATAATAGAATCATGTTATAGTATATGGGCTATAATAGAATCATGTTATAGTATATAGACTATAATAGAATCATGTTATAGTATATGGGCTATAATAGAATCATGTTATAGTAAATAGACTATAATAGAATCATGTTATAGTATATGGGCTATAATAGAATCATGTTATAGTAAATAGACTATAATAGAATCATGTTATAGTAAATAGACTATAATAGAATCGTGTTATAGTAAATAGACTATAATAGAATCATGTTATAGTAAATAGACTATAATAGAATCATGTTATAGTAAATAGACTATAATAGAATCATGTTATAGTAAATAGACTATAATAGAATCATGTTATAGTAAATATACTATAATAGAATCATGTTATAGTAAATAGACTATAATAGAATCATGTTATAGTAAATAGACTATAATAGAATCATGTTATAGTAAATAGACTATAATAGAATCATGTTATAGTAAATAGACAATAATAGAATCATGTTATAGTAAATAGACTATAATAGAATCATGTTATAGTAAATAGACTATAATAGAATCATGTTATAGTAAATAGACTATAATAGAATCATATTATAGTAAATAGACTATAATAGAATCATCATCACGTACCATGCCTTCTGGCATAGGTGATCTTGTCTCTGCACAACTTTCATCTCGATAATTATTTATCATCTCTGTTATTGACCTTCTGCCGCCAAGCCATTCTCTTAAGCTGTCTGGTATCTTTTCTCTTTACTTCCCTCTATCTCTTTGTCCCTCAATTTTCCCTGTTGTTATAATATATTCCAGCTGTTCCATTCTCATTACATGGCCAAAAAATGATGATTGTTTCTTCCTAATGTTGGAAATTAGCTCTCCTTTTGCTTTGGCCTCTTTCAGAACGTTTTCATTACTCTTCTTAGCTGCTCATGGTATTCTCAACATTCTTCTGTAAAACCACATTTCTACAGCCTTCAGTGATATTCTTGTCTGTTATTCTGTTGTTTACTGAGGAAGTAACGTTTTCAATCTCGACAAACTAGACCATGACTTATGAAGATATTAGACGCATGGGTACAGTGTTCGTACTTGATGTTAATACCTCCCCTCACTCACTGTGCCAAGTACTCGATGTGAATACCTCCCTTCAATCATTGTGCCAAGTACTCGATGTGAATACCCCCCCCTCACTCACTGTGCCAAGTACTCGATGTGAATACCTCCTTCCATCATTGTGCCAAGTACTCGATGTGAATACCCCCCCCTCACTCACTGTGCCAAGTACTCGCTGTTAATACCTCCCCTCACTCATTGTGCCAAGTACTCGCTGTTAATACCTCCCTTCACTCATTGTGCCAAGTACTCGCTGTGAATACCTCCCCTCACTCATGTGCCAAGTACTCGCTGTGAATACCTCCCTTCACTCATGTGCCAAGTACTCGCTGTTAATACCTCCCTTCACTCATTGTGCCAAGTACTCGCTGTTAATACCTCCTTCACTCATTGTGCCAAGTACCCGATGTGAATACCTCTCTTCACTCATTGTGCCAAGTACTCGCTGTGAATACCTCCCCTCATTCATTGTGCCAGGTACTCACTTTTAATGCCTCCAATCACTCACTGTGCCAGGTTTTCGCTGCTATTACCTCCCCTCTCTTCTTGTGAAAGGTGCTTGCTGCTAATACCTCCCCTCTCTTCTTGTGACATGTGCTTGCTGCTAATACCTCCCCTCTCTTCTTGTGACAGATGCTTGCTGCTAATACCTCCCCTCTCTTCTTGTGACAGGTACTCTCTATTATTACCTACCCTCTCTTCTTGTGACAGGTACTCTCTATTATTACCTCCCCTCTCTTCTTGTGTCAGGTACTTGCTGTTATTACCTCCTCTCTCTTCTTGTGCCAGGTACTTGCTGTTATTACCTCCCCTCTCTTCTTGTGCCAGGTACTTGCTGTTATTACCTCCTCTCTCTTCTTGTGCCAGGTACTTGCTGTTATTACCTCCCCTCTCTTCTTGTGCCAGGTACTTGCTGTTATTACCTCCCCTCTCTTCTTGTGCCAGGTACTTGCTGTTATTACCTCCCCTCTCTTCTTGTGCCAGGTACTTGCTGTTATTACCTCCCCTCTCTTCTTGTGACAGGTACTTGCTGTTATTACCTCCCCTCTCTTCTTGTGACAGGTACTCACCTCAGGCATTTCTCACCTTCCCTGGCTACTTTCCTGGTACCCATTTCTGCCAGCGGCTGGGTAGACCGCGAGGGTATTTTTTTCCCAACCACGAGTACAACTCACACTTCTTTCAGCGGGAATCGAACACAGGTTTTCTAATCGTCGTTAGCCCATTGGGGTGGTTTTTCCAACTAGGCTCCCGAGGCCCAAAGGGGCCTAACCCCAAATTTTGGGTGCGCTTTAGAAATGTATATCTTAGAGAAAATCAGAACATTGCATTGATTATTACATTTTGTTTGTGTCTTCTACCACGTTGACGTAGACTGCTAATGATGTCACATAATTAGCATTAATCATCGTCATTATCGTCATCTAGCATGCCCTTGTAGACAGACACGCGACTCCTATGAAAGCTGTTCTGAAATGTTCTTTGTTCTGCAGGAAATGTCAAGAGTCTGCTACAGTCATGCTCAGTTTGTCTGTTTTATCTTGCACCCACTCATCTTCTTGGTTTCTCTCTCTCTCTCTCTCTCTCTCTCTCTCTCTCTCTCTCTCTCTCTTCCCTTGGTCTATTTGGTGCCATGTACTTCATCTTCAGTCCATCGTCTGAAATATATTGTCTTGTTTGTTCCTTATTAATTTTCACCAAATGGACATTATTATACTGTTCTCTGCCTAAAGTGTTTGTATTATTCTTCTTTAAAGTTTTCTTTCAAATGAATTAATGGATTTGTAGCACTTCTATTGGTAGTTCCTGCTTCACTACCATATGTTGCTTGGGAGAAATAAAGGCTCTTAGAAATCTAAGTATTGCTATTATCTAGTTCCTTGCAATATGTTGGGCAGGTGTTTTGTTTTATTCAAAGCTATGATCAATCTTCTTTTGATCTCCTTTGCAGCCTTTCTATCATTTCTTAGCAATGAACCAAGATAATCAAAATTGCTTACTCTTTCATGTTTGTTTTCATCACAAACATATCATCTGTTGTGTAAGAACATGTTTGTTACATTGATAAACAGATGTTGTTTTTCATTATTACATTGCATTGATGTTAACAATTTCTGAACATCGTTTAGGAAGATAGGATAAAAGTATTGTATCATCAAATCGTATGTATTTATGTTATTGGAAAAATCATTATAAGAGAACCGATAGGTGACTATAACATCCAAATGGTGGTCGTCTCTTGTCACTTAAATACAGTCCGAGAAGCTGGTATTATCTCTTGTTAGTACAACCGAGCAGCCGGCTATAATTATCTCTTGTTAGTACATCCGAGCAGCCGGCTATACTTATCTCTTGTTAGTACATCCGAGCAGCCGGCTATACTTATCTCTTGTTAGTACATCCGAGCAGCCGGCTATAATTATCTCTTGTTAGTACATCCGAGCAGCCGGCTATAATTATCTCTTGTTAGTACATCCGAGCAGCCGGCTATAATTATCTCTTGTTAGTACATCCGAGCAGCCGGCTATAATTATCTCTTGTTAGTACATCCGAGCAGCCGGCTATAATTATCTCTTGTTAGTACATCCGAGCAGCCGGCTATAATATATCTTGTTTCTTTCTAATCTTTCATCTCTTGTGTTTTCTGACAAGCTAATATTAGTAACTTCTTGTAGACAATTTCTCTGAGAAACTGATATTAACCCATCTATTGCTAATATATTCTAACAAGCTAATGCTAATTAGCCCATCTCTTGTTAATACACTGATAAACGAATACTAACAAATACCCACTATACATTTAGTAAATTGTATTAGGGTAACATCATATACTGATCATATTATTGCTACTACAGTGCTCCCACTATTTTTAGTTTGATCACAAACTAGCCTTCTACTATAGCCAACACTTTACAATATCTTGCCTCTTTATTCGCCCCCAAAATTTCCTATATTTTCACTTCATTCAGTATTTCCCGTTTCAGTCCTACTCTGTCAAAACTGCTAACTTCGTTTGCTTGTCTTTCCATGAGATGTGACTAATCCGTCTGTTTTTCCACATTCCAAGTGCTTCCTCTGAAAGCCTGTTTATTTTCCCATATTCTTTGTGTTTTATTTCCACTCTTAGTGCAGCCTCCTTCTTATTTGCCTGTTTTATTATTTCCCTGTGCATTAACATCCATGGAACTAATTTAACACAGCTCAGTGACGAGTGAGATTGAGAGAGTGAAAGCGAAAGAGAGTTTAGATAAATATTTTTTTGGTGATGTAGGTTCAGAAATAGTTTTCAAGACACCAATTTACCACCCGCAATATGCCAGTGGAACGTCAGATCCTGATACTGTAAACTGGGACGACTTTGTTTTGGCCGAGTCGAAGCCAATCTGGTATTGCAACCTACCATAGCAGTGGGGTTGGTAAGCTAAATCTTGTACATTAATCTCAGTTTTTAAAGTAAACTCATTTCATTTTTGTTCTGAATTTAATCTTCCTGAAGTTTATTTGATCTCGATTTCAACTTTACTATAGTTACACTCTAATTTCTTTTGTTACTGCTATTTTCTTACACAATTATGATGCTGACACTTGTCGTTGTTTTCAACTCTGACTCCAATTCCTACGCCAGTCTAAAGTGTTTTGACTCCCTCTTTCAAATACACAACTTCATTCCATCAATCGTCTATTGTCTAATTCTGGCTCCAGCTTCTTTTATATAACCCCAACTCTAAATTTCAACTCCTTCATTTCATTACTCTCCGAATAAAAAAATCTCAACCCCTTCATTTCATTACTCTCCGAATAAAAAAATCTCAACACCTTCATTTCATTACTCTCCGAAATAAAAAATCTCAAATCCCTCATTTCATTACTCTCCGAATAAAAAAAATCTCAACTCCTTCATTTCATTACTCCCCGAATCCAAAATCTCAACTCCCTCATTTCATTACTCTCCGAATAAAAAATCCTCAACTCCCTCATTTCATTACTCTCCGAATCCAAAAACTCAATTCTGTCATCTCACTACTCTCCGAATAAAAAATTCCGACTAATGTTTCTCAAGACATTCCCACTCCTAAAACAGATTGTCCGTCAGCGTCCCTGACTTATTTATTTTCTTACCATCAACTCCACTCCCACTCATCTATTCTATCACTCTGTGACTATACAACTATGACTCGTATATTATATCATTCTCTGACAAGCCGACTCATATATGTATTCGTCTTCAACGTTACAATTCTGGCCCTAATTTTGTAACCCTACGACTCTTTAACTCTGACTCGTCAATTATATCCCTTTCTGACTTCGCAATATCGGCTCACATAATTTTATATTTTCCCATTCTGCCAACTATTCCTCAAATTCCTCCTTTCCTACTCCGAATCAAATTCCAACTTTACCCCCAAAACGGCTTCCGAAATCGACTCCACAAATTCGCTTACACCCGAGATATCTACCGTCATTTTTGCCGGCTGCAACAAGAAAAGGGAGCTAAGAAACTGGTGATTATCTCAAATGATTATTCTCGCTTCATCTAAGCTGTTTCTTGTGAGCAGCTTTTGCTGCTACTCTTTTTGCAGCTAAAGTTAAGCTTTTTTCCAGGCTCGTGCATCGGTTGGTGGGAATGTGCAGAATACGCCAGGATGGATGTGGTAGTGTAGCCAGCACCCCACACGTGCAGTAAACCATGTTTGTTGTGATTATTTACATTTTGGCTTTCTGTGTGTGGCTCTCCTGGCACGAGTTTTTATTCATATTAAACATTATGTGTGTTGTGTGTGTGAATGTTTGTGGGGCGAGAGGGTTGGGGGGGGGGGGGGGGGGGGGGGGGGGCTGTAAGGTTCTGAGAGAAAATTTAAGTGTGGAGAAATATGAATGTGTCATAATGATTTTGTTGAAATATGAGTACGTAATTTATATAATAGCATATGTATGTGTATGGAGGAATAAAGAGGAGCCTCTTGTTGCAACCATATGTTTATGTCATTGTAAGAGTATATATGTGCTTAATGTTGAATGCAACGATGATAGGAATATTTTATATGTGAATTTACGTATTATTAACCTCTTGTAATATCTGTAATATGAGTGTAAATAAGCGTATATGCACATATTGTGGTTTTCAAGTACATGCGTGCACATCTTGTGATATTGTATTTATATGAGAACATAAATGTGGTGTATGTATTCTGTGAACTTGAGAACGTATTCTTGGCGTTCTGATCAATAACTGGATAAGCCATCAGTGTCTGTCACTAGATGTGTCTCCTTTAATGGAGAATAGCTCTATTGCAGGCAGTGTTATAGGAGGGCGGAGCGTTTTAGCAACACTGCTATAGTCCCACCTTCGTGTTTGTAATTATAACCTAACAGTGCTAATTTTTTAACAAAATAGCACCAATAGTTTGTATACTAGTATAGATTAAGTTCCAGGAAGTTAACTTAATGCTTAGAATACTGTTTGTAGCATTGCATTGCTAATACTATTTATTTTTCTTCTTCTTCATCTACCTTTCAGTTCCCTGTGGAGCATAGGTCTTCAACAAACACTTTCCAAGTCGTTCTGTTTCTTGCCACTCTTTTAAGATCATTCCATGTCTTCCCCATCATCTTCATCTCTGCTTCCATCTGTCTTCTCCAAGAATTCCTTGGTCTTCCTCTTTGTCTTTTCCCCTGGGGATTCCAAAAAAGGACTTGTTGTGTAATACTCTCAGTTGGCTTCCACAGTGTATGTCCTATTCAGCGCCATCGTCTTCGCAGTATCTCTTTATCCACTGGTATTTGACTGGTACATTTCCATAATTCTATGTTAGTGATTTTGTCCTGCCATTTCCATCCTTCTATTTTGCGTAAGCATCCATTAATGAAAGTATGTATCTTCGTAATTGTCAATTTTGTTGTTCTCCATGTTTCACAGCCATATAATAGGACTAACTTAACATTGGAGTTGAAATTTTTATTTTTGTATTTAACATAATTTCTTTAGACTTCCATATGTTTCCCAGTGCAACAAAAACACCTCTTGCTTTTGATATCCTTATTTTGGTATCATTTTCTGTTCCTTCCTCTTTGTCTATATTACTGCCCAGATATATATATAAGATTGTACGTCTAATAGGGGTATTTCTCCTAATTTTATTTGGTTATTGCCAACTGTATTAATTCTCATAATGTTGGTCTTATCTCTATTAATCTTCAGTCCCAGCTGTTATGATCTCTCATCAAGTATGCTAATTTTATCCTGCATCTGTCGATGGCTGTGTGATAGGAGAGCTATGTCATCAGCAAAGTCTAAATCATCAAGTTGCTTGGTCAGTGACCACTGGATTTCATTTCTGTTGTTTTGAGTTATTTTCATAATCCAATCTATGGCCAGTAGAAAAAGAAATGGAGACAGAAGGCATTACCCTGCCTTACTCCTGTTCTTATTTCAAATGCTTCTGTAAGCTGCCCTTCATGCACCACATTACATTTCATTCCTTCATACATTGTTTTTATCAGGTTAATAAATTTTATGGGGATTCCGTGATATCTCAGGAACTTCCAAAGCATTCTTCTGTCTAAACTATCAAATGCCTTTTCGTAATCTATTAATCCAATATAAAGTGTGGATTTTAGTTCTAAACTTTGTTCAACTATTATACGTAGAGTAGTTATTTGATCATCACATGATCTGTTCTTCCTAAAACCTGCTTGTTCACCTCTCAAATGTTTCTCTATGGCCTCTTTTAGTCTCTTCAGAATGATTCTGCTTAATATTTTACCTGGCACTGATAGTAGTAGCATAATTCCCTATAATTTGTGCATTCATGTAAACTTCCTTTCTTTGGTTGTTTGATCATATAACCTTCTTTCCAGTCTTTATGTATTTCTTCCCTCTCCCAAATTTTATTTAATAGATTATGTAACATCTTCGTAGAGGTATTAATATCTTCATTGATGGCTTCCGATGGAATTTCAACCGGTCCTGTGGTTTTACAATTTTTTAATAGCTTGGTGGCTTTCATTATTTCTTCTTTGCTTGGTTTTCCACAGCTAACGTGTAACTCTTCTTCTGCTGGTAGTTTATCTGGAGGATTATTTGAGCCGGGTCTGTTCAAAAGTTCTTCAAAGTGCTCTTTCTATCTCTCCATTTGTTCCCTTATATTACTAAGCAGATTTCCTTTCTTATCTTTAATAAAGGCATTGGTCTGTTTGTATTTTGTACTTAATTTCTTTGTGCTGTTGTACAGTTCTTTCATTTTCCCTTTATTTCCTGCTTCCTCTGCCTCTTTAGCTAGCTCATCTATGCATTTCCTCTTATCCCCTTTAATGCATCTTCTCACTCCTTTGTTCCCGTCTGTGTTAGCTTTCTATGTCTTGGCTTTATTACTTCTCGTTTTGCTTTTATTTATGTCTACTTTCTTGTTCTTTTTTCTTTCCTTAATTTTATCCAGGGTCTCTGCTGTCATCCATGCCTTATTCTGGCGTTCTCTTTTCCTCAGCGTTTCTTCGCATGTCTCTTTCCTTATATCCTTTACCTGTTTCCAGTGATCTTCTATATTTATTATATTTTCTAGTTGTTGGAGGACTTGGTATTTGTTTGATATTGTGACTGCAAATGTATCTTTAATTCCTTGTTCTTTAAGAAACCCTACAATGAAATAATTTCTACCCTTAATCGTTGTACCTTTAAGTTTAAGTTTGTCTAACAGAAGATGATGATCTGAAGCTACATCTGCCCTCTATATACTTTTACATCCTATAAGCATGACTTAAACTTATTATTAATACATATGTGATCAATTTGATTTTCCATTCTATGATCTGGTGACACCCATGTAGCTCTATGTATTCTTTTATGTTGGAATGACAAGAAAATCACTGGAGTCTGTAGAAATGTGGTTTTACAGAAGAATTATGAGAATACCATGAGCAGCTAAGAAGAGTAATGAAAGTGTTCTGAAAGAGGACAGAGCGAAATGAGAGCTAATTTCCTATATTAGGAAGAAACAGTCATCATTTTTTGGCCATGTAATGAGAAGAGAACAACTGGAATATATTGTAACAACTGGAAAAACTGAGGGACGAAGAGATAGAGGGAAGCAAAAAGAGAAAAATCAGACAGCTTAAGAGAATGTCTTGACAGAAGGTCAACGACAGAAATGATAAATATCTGTCGAGATCGAAGTTGTGGAGAGACATGATCACCTACGCCAGCAGACCCGGTACTTGATGATGATGATGTTGGAATATTGTTCCTCCTAGGCTCACATGATTAAGGGCGCAGAAATTCACAATTATCTCTCCATTCTTGTTTATACTTCCAAGTCCATGTTTTCCCATAATCTCTTCGAAGCCTCTGTTGTCTTATCCTATTTTAGCATTTAGGTCTCCCAACAAGATTATAATAACCTTGGCTCGTCTTGCATCCATCTGACATTGTAACTGTTTATAGAATTCATCTTTAACTTAATCATCCTTATCATTGGTTGGTGCATAGCATTGGATAATGTGTAATATTTTTTTTTTTTTTTTTTTTTTAAATGTAGCTCTCATTAGTCTTGGTCCTACTGCTTCCCATTCTATCAGTGTCTTCTGTGCATTCCTTGATAACATTATAGCTACTCCTTCACTATGTTGTGCTCCATGTTCCTGGTGTCCTGATGATAAAATCTCTCCTGCATTTAGTTTTATTCTTTCCGTTCCTTGCCATCTTGTTTCACACATTCCCAGAATAATTATTTTTTAATTTCTCATTTCTGCTGCTACCTGTGCAGCTTTTCCTTGTTCGTTTAGGGTACGTACGTTCCAGGTGCCAATTCTAAGGATTTCCTGGTAGAAAAAAGGTGAGTCGGCAACCCGGACTCCTTACGGCTTTCTCCGGCTTGCGTCATACGTCTCTTAGACAGAGAGCCTTTATCTTTCCTGGATGGCAGATTTTCTTTTATTCTTTTCTTTGACTAGTCCATGTTTGTGAAGTTTTTTCGGCTTATTTTTTTTAACAGTATGGGATAGACATTCCCATGCCCTACCACTTCTTTCTCGCCTCTTACAAACATGCCTGGTAGGGTACAGTGCCACTATTCTTTACTCATACTCCCCTTCCAGGCCCTAGCAGCGCATGGGCGATTACTAATACTAGATGATCACTAATGCAAATGTACTAACTGTAACTTCACAGTACTAACTGTAACTTCACAGTACTAATTGTAACTTCACAGTACTAATTGTAACTTCACAGTACTAACTGTAACTTCACAGTACTAATTGTAACTTCACAGTACTAACTGTAACTTCACAGTACTAACTGTAACTTCACAGTACTAACTGTAACTTCACAGTACTAATTGTAACTTCACAGTACTAAGTGTAACTTTACAGTACTAAATGTAACTTTACAGTACTAATTGTAACTTTACAGTTCTAATTGTAACTTCACAGTACTAAATGTAACTTTACAGTACTAAATGTAATTTCACAGTGCTAATTGTAACTTTACAGTACTAAATGTAACTTTACAGTATTAACTGTAACTTCACAGTACTAATTGTAACTTCACAGTACTAATTGTAACTTCACAGTACTAACTCTAACTTCACAGTACTAATTGTAACTTCACAGTACTAATTGTAACTTCACAGTACTAAGTGTAAATTCACAGTACTAAATGTAACTTTACAGTACTAAATGTAACTTTACAGTACTAAATGTAACTTTATAGTAGTAAATGTAACTTTATAGTACTAAATGTAACTTCTTCTTCTTCTTTCCTTCCTCATCTGCCTTTCAGTGTCGAGGGGAGATATAATTTGCGGTCTTTTGCTCTTCTGTTCGCCTCTGCTGCTGTTATGTTTCCTAGTGCTTCTAATATTCCATCGCCCATCTTTTTCGTGGTCGACCCTTGGGTCTGGTGTTCTCACAACGTTTGTTGAAAGCTCGTTTGTGTGTTTTGTTCTTTCTGCCCTGTCACGTGGCCAAACCATTTTATCTGTTTTTCCTTATATATTCTATGGCTGGGGCTATTCCTAGCTTCTTTCTCAGTTCTTCATTTCTGATCTTATCTCTCAGACTGTTTCCTGTCATTCGTCTAACACATTTCATCTCTGTTGAGGTAATTTTTCTTATTGTTCTTGCATCTAGGGTCCAGGTCTGGTATTGGTAGCATAACGTTTGGAAGAAGATTGTATTGTATAGTGCTCGTTTTGCCTCCAGAGTTATTTCCTTGTTAGACAATAGTGGTGATAACTGTCCGATGATTTGACAAGCTTTTTTGCATCTTGATTCTATCTCTGCCGTTTGAGAATTATCGTTTGTCATTAGACTTCCTAGGTATTTGAATTCCTCTACTTGTTTTAGTTGTCTGCCTTCTATAGTTATGTTGATGTTCTGTTTATTTTGGCGACGTTAATGACTTCTGTTTTGTTGATGTTGATTTTCATGTTGTATTTTGTGCCTGAGATGTTGAGTTTGTTTAAGTGTTCTTGTAGTTCTTCTATTGTTTTGTTTATTAGTGCCTGGTCGTCTGCAAATAGAAGCTCGTTGATCTCCTCAAATTTGTTGGGTATGCGATCACGCTAGGTGGTATTTGCTTCCCTGAAAGATTTCTGGTACCCATTGTTAGAAGCTGGGTGGATCTCCGAGTCTTGTCAATTGAAAAGAAATATCTGCTACTTGAGGGATCATACCCGGATTCTTCTGATCTGGAAGCGAGCACTCTAACCACTCAACCAACGAGACTCTTAAAACAACTGCGTCCTAGATACTAATTTTCATAGTTGAGTGCATCAATGGAACTGTGGAAGGTAATGAACCAACGATCTTTGGAACGCTAAGCCATCATTTAATCACTTGAATGGCTCTTGGATTGATGGGTCTGTATGAGGCAACAAACCAGCAATCTTTATGACATCAAACCAACATTTAATCACTATACTATACAGAGTTGTTCTGTAGAACGGCAGCAAATTACCTCCCCTTGAAACTACTCTTAACAACTCCAGCAGGTTTGGCCAATTCCATTCTTTGTTGTTTCCCCTGCATTCCTCACGTGGTATTCTGTCCTTTCTGTGTTTTGTTTCCTACTTTCGACTCAAGTCTATTGTGCGATTGCTCAGATGACACAGTCAAGTTTTTAACACTAGCTATAGACAAAGCATTTGCTATTTTTTCCGTAGCTAGAACTTCCAGGATATATAAATATTTTGCTGCACAGAATATCCCTTCTTTTTCAGTGTCAACACGTTAAGTGGGCGTGTATGCGTTGTGTCGCTACTTTACGTTACGCCTCAACGTCTGCGCCTCTCGAACCGGAAAATACAACTTCGACATGGGTAGATTTGTAATTCATTAAAAACAATTCTAAGACAGTTACCATTTTTGGCCCCCTCTTTTTCAACTTATAACTGCCATCGATGCTTTAACGTGTGCCGAGTGTACACGGAATCTCCAGAATCGGATCTCATTACCTAGAGACTAGGTAAGGGTAAAGCCAAGAAGAAGCCACGGATTTGAAAAGAAAAATGTCCACTTAAACCTTCTTGTACATAGGTCAATGTCTTATCTCGAGACCACCAGGCTCCCACGGCAGCACTAATCACCAAAACTAAAAAGAAACCAGGCCCTACGGCAACACTAATCACCAAAACTAAAAAAAAAACAAGGTCCCCACGGCAACACTAATCACCAAAAGTAAAGAAAAACTCCACTCACCGTGGGGACCCCTGGGCCACACCTTGTTATTTCCTCTCTGTTTCACACTATCTCTTCTTGTCTCCGCTCACCGTGGGGGCCCGCGGCCACACCTTGTTATTTCCTCTCTGTTTCACACTATCTCTTCTTGTCTCCGCTCACCGTGGGGGCCCCGCGGCCACACCTTGTTATTTCCTCTCTGTTTCACACTATCTCTTCTTGTCTCCGCTCACCGTGGGGCCCCGCGGCCACACCTTGTTATTTCCTCTCTGTTTCACACTATCTCTTCTTGTCTCCACTCACCGTGGGGGCCCCGCGGCCACACCTTGTTATTTCCTCTCTGTTTCACACTATCTCGTCTTGTCTCCGCTCACCGTGGGGGCCCCGCGGCCACACCTTGTTATTTCCTCTCTGTTTCACACTATCTCTTCTTGTCTCCACTCACCGTAGGGGCCCCGCGGCCACACCTTGTTATTTCCTCTCTGTTTCACACTATCTCTTCTTGTCTCCGCTCACCGTGGGGGCCCCGCGGCCACACCTTGTTATTTCCTCTCTGTTTCACGCTATCTCTTCTTGTCTCCACTCACCGTGGGGGCCCCGCGGCCACACCTTGTTATTTCCTCTCTGTTTCACACTATCTCTTCTTGTCTCCACTCACCGTGGGGGCCCCGCGGCCACACCTTGTTATTTCCTCTCTGTTTCACACTATCTCTTCTTGTCTCCACTCACCGTGGGGGCCCCGCGGCCACACCTTGTTATTTCCTCTCTGTTTCACACTATCTCTTCTTGTCTAAATTGTTCAGGTTGTCACAACTACACATCACAGCTGCTTCATTCCATTACCTGACCACAAATTAACTATTGTCTCTCCACGATACTGGTAATCAGTGTTATTTTCACTTTCACTTCTTGAAACTTCTTGAACACTCGTTACTCTTCTTAATCACCAATAGTATCTGAGCATTCTTCTGTACAGACACATTGCCCTCAAAAGTTATATTGTTCGATTGTCCTTATGTTCCTTCCACGTCTCAGTAGTGGCTCTTTACAAACAAAACAAAATTATTCCTATTTTGATTGCCAAATATGGATTCCGCATTATCTGTTTTTCTGAGCCGCGATAGCTCAGTGGTTAGTGGACTGAACTACAACGGACAAGAGGTAGGGTTCGATCCCAACCGACGGCTTCCGGGTTCACCCAGCCTTAAATGAGTACCGGATTTTTTTCTGGGAAAGTAAAGCGGCACGGGCGTAATACCGACCACATTACCCCAAAATCGTGTGCTGAAGGTCTGTAAAATGTATGGTCACTAACACAATATTCCATATACGCCACTTGGCGTGACGGGGCTTTTACTACATTTTTATTATCTTTTTCACTCTTTGGAATATTTATTTCAAACATTCACTCCAAAAATCTCATTTTCGAGTCAAAGAAGACGGTAAGGAACAAATAACGGGAACATGTACCAGATTAAGAAGCCGGGGTGGTCTAGAGTATGACGTCGATTTATGTACGTGAAAATCCCATATTCGAACTCCGTCTGTGTAGATTTGTTTCTTTCAACCAGTGGTTTCTTCGTGGTTTTACCCTCGGAAAAATAAAAAAATAAAAAATGGTATGTAAGAAGCTTTACGTGACAAGTGGACGACACAGACTAAACAACGTTTCGGCTCAATAGGCCTTCATCAGGAACAAACAAAAAAACACACACACAAAACAACACGTTAAGTGGGCGTAAAAAAAAAATCCGGTACCCATTTAAGGCTGGGTGAACCCGGAAGCCGTCGGTTGGGATCGAAACCTACCTCTTGTCTTTGCTGGTTTTACCCTCCCTTGGTCTCTGAGTAGTTAGATTCGAATTCTAGATTACTCGGGTAAAGGAGACAAATAGCAGATCCCGTGTGTACTTCCGCTCGGTAAAGAACCATTAGCAGTTTAAAAAGTCGAAACTAGTAAGCTAAAATGGCTGCCGCCGTGTGTACTTCCGCTCGGTAAAGAACCATTAGCAGTTTAAAAAGTCGAAACTAGTAAGCTAAAATGGCTGCCGCCGTGTGTACTTCCGCTCGGTAAAGAACCATTAGCAGTTTAAAAAGTCGAAACTAGTAAGCTAAAATGGCTGCCGCCGTGTGTACTTCCGCTCGGTAAAGAACCATTAGCAGTTTAAAAAGTCGAAACTAGTAAGCTAAAATGGCTGCCGCCGTGTGTACTTCCGCTCGGTAAAGAACCATTAGCAGTTAAAAAGTCGAAACTAGTAAGCTAAAATGGCTGCTGCCAGGCGAAATTGCTAAGCAAATCTACCATACTGAATACAGGTGTTTGCGATGAAAGACGCAGATATCCTAGTTTTGACGTAAACTAGCGACACGACGCATCTACGACCACTTAACAGGAGAACACTTAAGAATTCCCACCAACACTCGAAGGTTATAGATATAACAAAGAGACATGGTTCAGTGCGGCAGTCTTCGCCTATGACGTCTTCGAAGGCTTCCACAGACGAGAGGAGATATGTGCTGCTGCTATAGATCTGGAGGATGCATACAACAGAGTACCATTTGAATATCTCATGCATATGCTCTTGAAACTGGCAGTGCACCCCTTCCTCATTAGATGGATCGCCGCGACACTGTTTCAGGGGAAGATGATGCTCAGATGTGGAAGTTGGGCATCCAATGCCAGCATCCATTTGCCCAGAGCTGCCACAAGTTTCACCATTGTCAACAGTTCTATTTAACGTGTACACAATAACAATCATGGAACAACAGCTGGCTGGATGGGAGGGGAAGAACTATGACTTTTGCTGATGACATTCTGGTATATCGACAGGGAAGAGACAGAAGGAAAATCGCCTCCACCATGCAAAACGAACACGATCGCATCTCTTTCTGGTGTGGAGTATCAAGTGCATTGGTTATTACTAATAAAGCATCAGTTGCATGGTTCTCACTTAACAATATATCGTTAACACGAAAACACTGGTGGTACGATTGGGAACTGATGAGGTGACCAGGGACAAGTTGATGACACACCTCGGAGTTAAGTTTGATCGCAGCCTGTGGTTTCCGGACCACGTTGTCATATGATAACAAAATCCCGCAAACATAGGATTTGCCGCCTTGAAGGTTATAGCAGCTGCCAACATAAAGCAGAGGCTACTTACTCTTCTGTTTCAGGGACTAGTCCTCGCACCAATTGAGTATGCCCTGGCAATTCTTACTGTCAGTACGATGCAAATTGACAGGCTGGAAAAAATACAGAATGAAGCGATGCACATTATCTTGGAGTGTACGTGAGACACACTCTGTGTAGCAAAAAGGTATCTTCTTGACTTTCCAACCATGGATGGCAGAATCAAGATATGGAGGTCACAAGCATACCTGAAGATAAGTGCAGATAAAGAGCATACATTGCATCACGGGCTCAACACAAGGAAATGTGTTAGGCTACAAACAAGCAAATCATGGGTGGGCCGAGCAGAAGATGTCATCAAACAGATCTGTGGGTTTACCAATATCAACGCTGACGAGGTGTGGATACCGGTGCCTACGTCATTCAGAGGGACATTTTCGTGTATTGTCACACTCGACAGGAAATATAGGAAACAGAACTCAGTCGTGGTTAATGCGGAGGTCAACGATCTCATCTGGGATAACACCGATGACAAAGATGCAGTCATCTATACAGACGGATCTGTAATACGACACCAAAGAAGTGCATGGGCATTTACAGCACGCTCGGCAGGCAGAATAGTCAAGGAAGACTGTGGTGCATACGTTATGACCACGAGTAGCATGACGATGGAGATGATGGCAGTGACTAAGGCATTCATCTGGTTAGAGTCACAAGACTACACCCACGCATGCATACTGAGTGATTCGATGAGCATGATAAGAAAAGTGGAGGCGGGCTCTATACACATGCAATGGTTAGAGTCATTGCAGAAGCCAAAATACGAAAGGTCACCTTTGTCTACGTTCCAGGAATGCGGGAAAATAAAAGAGCTGACAGGTTAGCTAACTGTGCTATTGTGAGGATGGTCAACCAATGAATCGGGCAGACGTCATCAATGCCCTCCGGGAAGTGGGAAGAACACAGAACTTCGACAAACATGAGTCCACGTCACTCATTCGGATGAAAGAGGTGGGAGTTAAGATGGGCACAGTCAGAAACGAGAAACTTAGTGGCGTGTAAGACTTATCAACCAACTCAATAACACATTAACACTTAAGAAGAAGTAATTACATATTAATTTAAGCACTTTCTATGTTTGAACAAATTAATTCAATTCATTGCCCGTGTTTATTTATTCAATTCTTTATGAAACATTTTAAATACTGGACTACTTTAACCCCATGGAAATAACATTAGAGACATCTTAAACAAACAGACAAATATTAATCTTGTCCAACAATTTTATTACGTAAACTGCCATCACTGATATATAACAACTTGTTAAATAGTTGAATGGGACACGGTGTGCACAAAGATTGTTATTGCTTGTCCACAGTTGTTTGTCACTAACACCTTAGCTGATTGCTCGTTTGTGTCTTTCCTGTGGAAAAAATACAGATATTTCTCTATTACGAATATTATAAATGATTTGTAGAAGCTGTACCTTTAACACATATATATATATATATATATATATATATATATATATAATGTGTGTGTGTGTGTGGTGTGTGTGTGTGTGTGTGTGTGTGTGTGTGTGTGTGTGTGTGTATATGGGAGCCGCGATAGCTCAGTGGTTGGTGAATGGTCTACAAAGGACTAGAGGTAGGGTTCAATCCCAACAGACGGCTTCTGGGTTCACCCAGCCTTTATTGGTACAGCCTTTTTTTCTAGGAAATTAAAGCGGCACGGACGTAATACCGACCACATTACCCCCAAAATCATGTGCCGAAGGCCTGTAAATTTATGGTCACTAACACTATATTCCCTATACGTCACTTGGCGTGACGGGGGTACTTTACTTTACTTTATATATATATATATATATATATATATATATATATATATATATATATATATATATATATATGGTTAGATAGGAATATAGCAGCCACAAACATTCAAATTCACTATTCGTTGATCGTTTTGCTACGAGCATTAACTACCAAGAATCAAGATGCAACAAAGCTTGTCAAATCATCGGACAGTTATCACCACTATTGTCCAAAAAGGAAATAACTCAGGAGGCAAAACGAGCACTATGCAATACAATCTTCATCCCAACGTTGTGCTACTAATACCAGACCTGGACCCTAGATGCAAGAACAATAAGTAAAATAACCTCTACTGAGATGAAAATGTGTTAGACGAATGACAGGAAACAGTCTGAGAGATAAGATCAGAAATGAAGAACTGAGAAAAAAGCTAGGAATATCCCCGCCATAGAATATATAAGGAAACAACAGATAAAATGGTTTGGCCACGTGACAAGGCAGAAAGAACAAAACACAACACAACGAGCCTTCAACAAACGTTGTGAGAACACCAGACCCAAGGGTCGACCACGAAAAAGATGGGTCGATGGAATATTAGAAGCACTAGGAAGCATAACAGCAGCAGAGGCGAACAGAAGAGCAAAAGATTGCAAACTATTCTCCCCTCGACACTGAAAGGCAGATGAGGAAGGAATGAAGACGAAGATTAACTACCAAAATAGCACTTACATTCTTCGTTATATACACATTTTAAACATCTTACATTTTGTTTGTCTGCCGTCATCAATTGAAGCCACTTTATTAATTGTCAGAATGTTTGAAATGTACCGCGCTTGAACATCTGCGTCCATGCATGCTACAAAATGTCCAAGATTGTAAGTTAAATGTCATTTTGAGAAAAAAATCAAACAATTATCATACCTTATTTGATCTACAATAGCACCAGGGCTAAAACTAAGAAAAGCAAAATGTTATGTCTTCTCAATATTCCTGTATGGTGCAGAAACATGGACATTAGACAAGAAAACAAAACAGAAAATTGAAGCCTTTGAAATGTAGATTTATAGAAGAATAGGTAGAATTGGATGGAAAGAAAAGAAAACAAACGATGAAGTTTTAAAACAACTAAAAATGAAAAGAGAACTACTAAACACAATTAGAACAAGACAAATGAAATTTTTGGGGCATGTTAAAAGACACAACAGCCTACTAAAAGTAATATTGGAAGAGAAAATACAAGGCAAAAGAGGCAGGGGCAGGCCAAGACTAACATGGACGAGTAACATCAAAAGATGGACAAGTCAACCTATGACAATCTGCACCATCAACGCAAGGGACAGAGTGGAATGGCGCTCCGTGGTTGTTAACCTTCGATGCGGAGACGGCACTCAGTGATGATGATGATTTGATCTACAGCAGTTTTGTTTTTACAGACATACGCACCTACTCAAGACTATACAGACGAACAAATAGAGGCATACTATGAAGATCTAAACACAGTTATGAAGCAAGTGAAATCATCAGACATCTTGATTATAATGGGTGATATGAACGCTAAAGTAGGAAAAGGTAAATATAAGAAAATAATAGGAAATCATGGTCTAGGAAAAAGGAATAACAGAGGAGAAAGATTAATACAATTTGTGAGAAAACAGACTGATAATATGCAACACCTTCTTTGAGCAAAAGAAAGGGAAATTATACACATGGAAAAGCCCTGGAGATAAGAAGAGAAATCAAATAGATTACATAATGATAAAAGACAGATTCAGGAACAGCGTCAAGAAAGCTAAAACCTACCCAGAAGCAAGACATTAATTCAGACCACAATCCTGTAATGATAAAAAAGAAAATCAAAATAAAGAGAAACAAACAAAAAACTAATTCAGTAACACCAATAAATATAACAGCATTAACCCAGAAAGATGTACAAGAAACTTATACTGTACAAGTAAAGAACACATATCAGAAGCTACTAGAAGAGGGGATTGAGCAGTACAGAAGAGAAAATCCTGAGGAAAAAGTCACAACAAAATGGCAATGCACAAAAAAACAGCATGCAAGAATCCTGCAACACCTTGCCCAAAAAGGAAAGTAACAAAAAACAAAAATGGATAACTGACAAAATCTTAGAAAAAATGGAAGAAAGAAGACAGGCGAAAAACACTGCCAGATACAAGGATATAGACAATGAAATACGGAGAATGTGCAAAAAGGCAAAAGGAGACTGGCTCAACCAAAGATGTCTAGAAGTCGAAACTATGGAAAGTAAACAAAACTTAAGAGAGATGCACACAGAAATAAAGAGAATGACGAATAAAGACAAAAAAGCTGCAGGAAGCGGATGTATTGCAAACAAAGAGGGAAGAATGCTATCAGACAGCAAAGATATAATAGATAGATGGCAAGAATATATAACATAATTATTTCATGACGAAAGGGACAAAAAGCCAGACATAAAATACACATACAACTATAAAATCCTGAAATCTGAAGTAGAAAAAGCTATAAAAACAATGAAAAGGGGAAATGCAGCAGTGCCTGACAATATACAGATAGAGATGATACAGGCTCTAGAAGAGTTTGGCGTCGAAGTGATCACTGACATATACAATGACATATACCATACAGGATTCATACCAAACGATCTAAAAACATCAACTTTCATTGCATTGCCTAAAAAGAATGGTGCAGTTGAATGCAGTGACTTCAGAACAAAAAGCCTAATGAGCCAGGTAACAAAAATTTTACTAAAAGTTATACAGGGAAGGATTCAGAATAAAATCAATACTGAATTAGAAGAGCAACAGTTTGGATTCAGAAAAAACAGTGGACAAAATAAGCCATATTCAGCATGAGAACATTGATTGAAAAGTACACAGAAGTAAACAAACCAATATATGCCTGCTTCATAGACTACACCAAAACTTTCGATAGAATACACCATAACCAACTTATAGACTGCCTAAAGGATATAAATCTAGACGACGCAGACATACGACTAATATGTAATTTGTACTGGGAGCAAACAGCAATAATAAGATATAACAAGGAGAACTCTACACCCATGGACATAAAAGAGGAGTAAGACAATGATGCATCCTATCACCAAGCTTGTTCAATCTATATACTGAGCAAATCTTTAAAAACATCTCAGAGATACCAGGCCTAAACATTAATGGAAAGATAATCAATAACCTCAAATATGCTGATGATACTGTTCTACTAGCAGAAAATCCTAAAGACCTACAACAATTGCTTAATGTGATAAACTTAACAAGCAAAAAATATGGACTAGAAATGAATATCAAAAAGACTAAAACTATGATCATAAACAAAGAAAATTCTCAAGACCTACAATTAAGTATCACAGTTGAGGGAATACATATGGAGACAGTCCAGAGTTACAACTACCTGGGACATACTATAACCATGATGGAAAATACAAAGCTGAAATAAACAAAAGAATAGGTATGGCAAAAAGTAATTTTAATGCCATGAAAAATATACTAACAACAAAACAAATATCAGCAGGGCTGAAACTAAGAATGGCAAAATGTTACATCTTCTCAATATTCCTGTATAGTGCAGAAACATGGACATTAGACAAGAAAACAGAACAGAAAATTGAAGTCTTTGAAATGTGGATTTATAGAAGAATAGGTAGAATTGGATGGAAACAAAAGATAACAAACGATGGGGGTTTAAAACAACTGAAAATAAAAAGAGAACTACTAAATACAATTAAGATAAGACAAATGCAATTTTGGGGCATGTTAAAAGACACAACAGGCTACTAAAAGTAATATTGGAAGGAAAAATACAAGGTAGCAGAGGCAGACCAAGACTGGCATGGACGAGTAACATCAAAAGATGGACAAGTCAATCTATGACAGCCTGCACCATCAAAGCAAGAAACAAGAATGGCGATCCATGGTAGCCAACCTTCATTGCGGAGAAGGCACACGGTGATGATGATGGTGAGTTTTGTTTTCAGTTTAAGTTAGTTCGTGTTGAGTTGTTGATTAAAAATATTCAGATAAGAATAAAACTCAGGTTGACGCCCTTCCTTTTCTCCGCACTTAGCTTCTACGTCGATACTAATGGTTGGACAAAGTTAAGTTAATCTGACCACGTGATAGAGGACCCACGCAATGAATATACAAATTAAAGTCCTGAAAATAAACAAAAAACACACGAAGCGATGTTTTTAATAAATGAAGACGTTATGTTGCTTTGAGAGTGCCATTGTGTTTCAGCACTTCATACCACATGGAGTGTGTAATTAAGTGCTGCTTGACTTAGCTATTGCAGTCTCACGTGGAACAAAGCACTACATTTGTTGCTCGCCACAGGTTTCGGGTTTTGCGCAGTTCTCTTGACTGCTGCCCACGAGGTTCATATTAACCACGTGCCGCAGACCGCCATGAATATTGATTAAAATCTCTATAAATAATTTACCGTTTATTTCCGGGCCAGCCGTTCCGGTGTGCAGTTACACAGTCAGGCCCACCTTTTCTCCATGACAACTAGTTAAGGAGGTATTCTTGTGTCATAAATTACCGGCCGTGGAAGAAGTAAATGATCACCACACCCTGTGACGTCATGTAGGCGGCAATAAAAGTAAAGTGCTTCCACTTTCCTCCCTGATAGCCAACTCTTGTTGAGCGACGTTCTAGTGTGTCCATTTATTTGATCTGCATCTCTACAATGTTGATTGTACATACTCATTACCTTCAGTATTTTGTTTGGGTCAGAGTTTTTTTTTTTCTTCTGAAGACACGTTTAATCCAGTTCCAAATTAATGACAAGGATTATGTTAACTATAGACATGCCTACACAGAATCAGCAATTAAGGGCTATTCAAAAGAGGAATGTTGATAAATTAGTGTCACGCAGTGAACTCAGAAAAAACTCGTACCTCCGTCACGTCAAGTGGCGTATAGGGAATATGGTGTTAGTGACCATAAATTTTACAGAACTTCGACACATGATTTTTGGGATAATGTGGTCTTTATTACGCCCGTGCCGCTTTACTTTCCCAGAAAAAAAATCCGGCACCCATTATAGGCTGGTGAACCGGACGCCGTCGGTTGCGATCGAACCCAACCTCTTGTCCTTTGTAGTTGAGTTCACTACAACTGAGCTATCGCGGCTCCCAGTGAACTCAGAAGGGAAGACAATTTAGGGCCAGACCAAGTACATCTTGGGAGCTGCGATAGCTCAGTGGTTAGTGAACTGGATTACAAAGGACAAGAACCTGATCAACGGCTTCCGGGTTCACCCAGCCTTAAATAGGTACCGGATTTTTTCCGGGAAAGTGAAGCAGCACGGGCGTACTGCCGACCACATTACCCAAAAAATCTTGTGCCGAAGGTCTGTAAAAATTATGATCACTAACACCATATTCCCTATACGCCACTTGGCCTGACGGGGCTCTTCACTTTTGCAAGTACATCTTGGCGAACAGTAGAAAAAGAGGCGATTATTGGATCCAAGATTTGTAATATCTGCTGAATGGCCACAGAACGTGTGTAGTGGAGAAAAGTCTTTCTTGTTGCTCCAGAATGAACAACTAGATGTGAGTATATTCTGACAATATTTGTCAATTAATTGTGAAGGAAATTGAAGGAAGGTGAAGATAATAATGATGATGTTGTAAGCATTTTAAGAGACGTGAATTGGTATTGGATAGGCCACATACTCAGAATAGATCCGAAACAATAAACGACACGCACTGAAGTCATAGAATGATGGCGGAGGAGAAACAGGACGACAAGATAGCAAGGAGAAGAACAGCGAAAGCAGGAAAGCACAGTGCGGGTTAATGTTTAGATATTCGAAAGATGACTGCTAAGTACAAGTAATGTGGATTATGTCTGTTTTCCTTGCTATGTGAGATGCTCCTTAATGCACCCGCCACTAATTGCTTTCAATCTAGAGATCATCGTCATCACTGAGTGATATCTCCGCATCGAAGGTCGACTACCATGGAGTCCCATTCTGCTGTCTCTTGCTTTGATGGTGCAGGTTGTCATAGGCTGACTTGTCCATCTTTTGATGTTAGTCGTCTTTGTTATTATTGGTCTGCCTCTGCCACCTTCTATTTTCCCTTCCAGATTACTTTTAATAGGCTGTAGATTCGTTTAACATGTCCCAAAAATGTCATTTGTCTTGTTTGAATTGTGTTTAGTTGTCTTTATTTTAGTTGTTGTAAAACTTCATCTTTTGTTTTCTTTTCTTTCCATCCATTTCTTGCTATTCTTCTATACATCCACATTTCAAAGACTTCATTTTTCTGTTCTGTTTTCTTGTCTAATTTCCATGTTTCTGCACCATACAAGGAAGTAGAGAAGATATAGCATTTTGTTATTCTTAGTATTTAGCCCCGGTGATTTTTGTTTTAATACTGGTATATTTTTCATGGCATTGCTATTACTTTTTGCCATTCCTATTCTTTTGTTTATTTCAGTTTTACATTTTCCATCACTGGTTACGGTATGTGCCAGCTAGTTGTAGCTTCGAACTGTTTCCAGATGTATTCATTCAACTTTGATATTTATTTGTAGGTCTTCAGAATTTTCTTTGTTTTTAATCATAGTTTTAGTCTTTTTGGTATTCATATCTAGTACATATTTTTTGTTTGTCATGTTATTACATTAAGCAAGGTCTTTAGGATTTTTTGCTAGTAGAACAGCATCATCAGCATATCTTAGGTTATTGATTATCTGTCCGTTAATGTTTAGGCCTGGCATCTCTGAGATGTTTTTAAAGATTTGCTCAGTGTATAGATTGAACAAGCTTGGTGATAGGATGCATCCTTGTCTTACTCCTCTTTTTATACCAATGGGTGTAGAGTTCTTTTTGTTATATTTTATTATTGCTGTTTGCTCCCAGTATTAATTACATATTAGTTGTATGTCTGTGTTGTCTAGATTTATATCTTTTTGGCAGTCTATAATTTGATTTTGGTGTATTCTATCAAAAGCGTTGGTGTAGTATATGAAGCAGGCATATATTGGTTTGTTTACTTCTGTGTACCTTTCGAATAATATCCTCATGCATAATATGGCTTCTTTGGTCCCACTGTTTTTCCTAAAACCAAATTGTTGTTCTTCTAATTTCATATATATTTTATTCTGAATCCTTCTTTGTATAACTTTTAGTAGGATTGGTCTACAGATAACGTGAAGATTTCAGCTTCTGATATCACTGCACGACAGTTGTTTTCAACATTCTCTAAAAGATTACCCCTACCATTTTCAGAGTCTGGATGTCCAATCCTACCCATTTTTTAAACAATAAAATTCCTTTGCAATTAAGAAAAGTGGTTCTGAAGGCGTTATTGAGATTGAGGGCAGCCAACCTTGAGAACACAATTTTTCGTTTTCCCAAATTTTGTACGCAGAATTGATTCTTGGTTTGATTTTTTTTCATTTTTCTTATCCGGAGCCAAACAAACAAACAAATAACAACAAACTCTGAACTGTAGACCACATGGTTTTTCCACTTGGGAAAACGGCCTTTGTACTCCAATTCCCACAAAAATCCCCTGCTAGATCAGAGAGAGTTGTGGTGAATGATGTAAAGATAACTATTTGAAACTATTGTGACGTGACACTCTTTACATAAAAAAAAAGTAAAGTACCCGCGTCACGCCAAGTGGCGTATAGGGAAATATGGTGTTAATGACCCTATATTTTACAGACCTTCAGCACATGATTTTTGGGGTAATGTGGTCAGTATTACGCCCGTGCTGCTTTACTTTCCCAGAAAAAAATCCGGTACCCATTTAAGGCTGGGTGAACCCGGTGCCGTCGGTTGGGATCGAACCCTACCCCTTGTCCGTGGTAGTCCAGTTCACTAACCACTGAGCTATCGCGGCTCCCACACTCTTTACATATTTTACATATATTGAACATAATTCTTACATGAAATTCAAACATCCTTAGAAAGATCATCAACGGTAACAATTAATCTATCTTTTTGTTACTTTACAAAAGTATATGTTAAAATTTATAATAATGCACACGTTCAATTACCATTCATGCACATGTAACACCAAACGAGTTTTGCATATAACTGTGGTTTCTTAATTTGGAAGTACTTTTTGTTAAATCTACTTTTTGCTAGCATAATTGACTTATTTTTTGCTTACTTTTTGCTTACATTCGATTATACCTTACGACGTCATATACTTCCTCTTCTTTCCTTCCTCATCTGCCTTTCAGCGTCGAGGGGAGATATAATTTGCGGTCTTTTGCTCTTCTGTTCGCTTCTACTGCTGTTATGTTTCCTAGTGCTTCTAATATTCCTCGACCCATCTTTTTCGTGGTCGACCCTTGGGTCTGGTGTTCTCACAACGTTTTTTGAAGACTCATTGTGCTTTGTTTTGTTCTTTCTGCCTTGTCACGTGGCCAAACCATTTTATCTGTTGTTTCCTTATATATTCTATGACGGGGCTATTCCTAGCTTTTTTCTCAGTTCTTCGTTTCTGATCTTATCTCTCAGACTGTTTCCTGTCATTCGTCTAACACATTTCATCTCTGTAGAGGTTATTTTACTTATTGTTCTTGCATCTAGTCATATACGGTGTGCGTCAATTAATGAAGTAAAGCACCCAACCTCCAAAGGAACAATATTCCAACATAAACCAATACATCAAGCTACATGGGTGTTACCAGATCATAGAACGGAGAATCAAATCAACCACATATGTATTAATTATAAGTTTAAAACATACTTATAGGATGTAAACGTATATAGAAGAGCAGATGTGGCTTCAGATCATCATCTTCTGCTAGCCAACTTAAACTAAAAGATATACAACAACGAATAAGGGTAGAAAGTATCTCAATGTAGGGTTTCTTAAGAACAAGGAATTAAAGATAAATGTGCAGTCACAATATAAAATAAATATCAAGTCCTGCAACAACTAGAAAATACAATAAATATAAAAGATCATTGGAAACAGGTAACGGATATATGGAAAGAGACATGCGAAGAAACGCTGAGGAAAAGAAAACGCCAGAATAAGGCATGGATAACAACATAGACACTGGATAAAATTAAAGAAAGAAAGAATAAGAAAGAAGACATAAATAAAAGCAAAACGAGAAGTAATAAAGCCAAGACATAGAAAGCTAACACAGACGGGAACAAAGGAGTGAGAAGATGCATTAAAAGGATAAGAGGAAATACATAGATGAGCTTGCTAAAGAGGCAGAGAAAGCAGGAAATGAAGGGAAAATGAAAGAACTGTACAACAGCACAAAAGAAATTAAGTGGAAAATACAAACAGATCAATACCTTCATTAAAGATAAGAAAATAAATCTGCTTAGTAATAGAAGGAAACAAATGGAAAGATGAAAAGAGCACTTTGAAGAACTTTCGAACAGACCCGACTCAAAAAATCCTCCACATTCACTACCAGCAGAGGAAGAGTTACACGTTAACTGGAAAACCAAGCAAGGAAGAAATAATGAAAGCCATCAAGCTATTAAAAAATGGTAAAGCCACAGGGCCAGATCAAATTCCATCGGAAGCCATCAAAGTAGATATTAACTCCTCTACCAAGATATTATATAATCTATTAATTTAAATTTGGGAGAAGGAAGAAATACATAACGACTGGAAAGAAAGTAATATGAACAAACTACCAAAGAAAGGAAGTTTACAGGAGTGCACAAATTATAGGAGAATTATCCAGCTATCAGTGCCAGGAAAAATATTATGGAGAATCATTCTGGAGAGACTAAAAGAGGCCATAGTGAAACATTTGAGAGATGAACAAGCAGGTTTTATGAAGAACAGATCATGTGCTGATAAAATAGCTACTCTACGTATAATAGTTGAACAAAGTTTAGAACTAAAATCCCCACTTTATATTGGATTAATAGATTACGAAAAGGCATTTGATAGTTTAGACGGATCAATGCTTTGGAAGTTGCTGAGTCATTACGGAATCCCCATAAAGTTTATTAAACTGAAAAGAACAATGTATGAAGGAATGAAATGTAGTGTGGTGCATGAAGAACAGCTTTCAGGTGCATTTGAAATAAGAACAGGAGTAAGACATGGATGCCTTCTGTCTCCATTTCTCTTTCTACTGGTCATAGATTGGATTATGGAAATAACTAAAAACAACAAAAATGGAATCCAGTGGTCACTGACCAAGCAACTTGATGCTTTAGACTTTGCTGATGACATAGCTCTCATATCACACAACCATCAACAGATGCAAGATAAAATGAGCATACTTTATGACAGATCACAACAACTAGGACTGAAAATTAATAGAGATAAGACAAAATTATGAGAATCAATGCAGCTGGCAATAACCAAATAAAATAGAAGAAATACCTCTATAAGACGTAGAATCTTACATATATCTGGGCAGTAATATAGACAAAGAGGGAGGAACAGAAAATGATACAAAATAAGGATATCAAAAGCAAGAGGAGCTTTTGTTGCACTGGGAAATATATGGAAGTCCAAATAAATTATGTGAAATACCAAAAAAATTTCAACTCCAATGTTAAGTCAGTCCTATTATATGGCTGTGAAACTATGAGAACAACAAAATTGACAATTATGAAGATACAGACTTTCGTAAAAGATGGATGCTTACGCAGAATAAAAGTATGAAAATGGCAGGACAAAATCATTAACATAGAATTATGGAAATGTACCAGTCAAATACCAGTGGATAAAGAGATACAGCGAAGACGATGGCGCTGGATAGGATACACACTGCGGAAGCCAACTAAGAGTATTATACAACAGGCCCTTTTTAGAATCCCCAAGGAAAAAAAACAAAGTTGAAGACCAAGGAATTCTTGGAGAAGACAGATAGAAGCAGAGCTGAAGATGATGGTGAAGACATGGAATGATCTTAAAAGAATGGCAAGAAACAGAACGACTTGGAAAGTGTTTATTGAAGACCTATGCTCCACAGGGAGCTGAAAGGTAGACGAAGAAGGAGACCCAGCTTCCAATTATTAGTGTCCACTTTTAATTAAACCGGTTTGAAGATAAAGGGGATTGAAAATATAAAGGATTGACTTAATCCCATTCAAGCGTGAACAGGTTTCTCTTTAGATGTCACGACTGCACATTATAGAAAGTTAAACATCCTTAAGTGCTAGGCATTCAACAAAAATAACATCTTAAAAAGTCTTTTCGGGGAACTGATTGATCTCGAGACAAGATGCCAGTCTCGAGACAGAGAGGTTGTGAGTTCAAATCCCGGCTGCAGTTGAAAATTTGTAATGTGATTTATCTCAGCGGGAAACCATCCCTGGTCTCAGCAGATAGGCCCAGCTTGAAACGTCAATTACTTATTGACGGAAAAAAATACCTCCCAAGACGGTAAGGTAAAAGGTAAAATACGAGACTTGAATCGGCGTCTTAGCACGCGAGTTTTCACCCATTTGTTCTCGGCCGCCTATCCAGAAGTATTCGGAGACTTCTGGATAGTGTCGCTTCAATCAACGAAACTCACGATGCGAGGCAGTATTCCTCACCTTCCCAGAGTACTATATCCTGGTACCCATTTCTGCCAGCGGCCCCAAAAACGGAATTATCTGCCTGTTCGGCGAGGGACCCCTATGCACACGACTGTCAGGAAAACGGATTAACACGCAAAATTCAGTTCCTGATCTGTAGGGACTTCGTCAGAGTTGAAGGTGGCGTTATTAAAACTATTATGGACATTTGTCCAAACTCGGAGTCCTTTGGGGTTACTGCAGCACTAGAAACATACAGCAGCAGCATCTAGTGCATTTGTCGTGAAGTGTTGAGGTCAGGGGTTTTATTTCATCCCTGAAAGAGCGAAACTCTTTGACCCTAATGATATTCAAACCAACGCTCCCCTAAATTGGAGCACGGCACATTATCCATTCGGCTACCAACGTTACCAAGAGCAACATTCAAGACAATTCATTGTGAGGAAGATGTTTCACATAGAAATGTGAAAGACGAAGAAAATTATATAAATATATATATATATATATATATATATATATATATATATATATATACATATGGCCTTTGGCGTCTTGACAGACGGTTGGTAGCAAGCAATCTAGATAAGTTAGTAGTTTGGTAAAGCATTAGGTCTCATACTGGGTGCTGCTTTAAGGAACATCTTCTCTCGTGGCTGAATTTGCCAATCCTGGACAGATAGATCCATCCACAAAACGAGCAAGGTGTATTTACGGTACCTGACCTTGTCTCTTTTCTCTTGCGCTTTTTGTCCTCTGAATTTGATATCAGCACTGACTCGAAAGCTGCTGTGCCATTTTTATTTTTGCTTTCCCATATAGAAAATTGCCTCAAGGAAGCCCTGCAAACATCCTTATATCTCAGCACAGGTCTGCCCTTTGGTCTCTTTCCGTTCTTAGTTCGCCATACAATATGTGTTTGGGAATACGATTGTTTGCCATTCTTCGAACATGATCCAGCTACTTTAGTCTTCGACTCCTCTAAGTGTTGCCATGACAGATGGGAGTTTACCCCGTTACATGAATTGGAGTTGGCTACTTTGTCCTGCCATGACAGATGGGAGTTTACCCCGTTACATGAATTGGAGTTGGCTACTTTGTCCTGCCATGACAGATGGGAGTTTACCCCGTTACATGAATTGGAGTTGGCTACTTTGTCCTGCCATGACAGATGGGAGTTTACCCCGTTACATGAATTGGAGTTGGCTACTTTGTCCTGCCATGACAGATGGGAGTTTACCCCGTTACATGAATTGGAGTTGGCTACTTTGTCCTGCCATGACAGATGGGAGTTTACCCCGTTACATGAATTGGAGTTGGCTACTTTGTCCTGCCATGACAGATGGGAGTTTACCCCTTACAAGACTTTGGAGTTGGATACTTTGCCCTGCCATGACAGATGGGAGTTTACCCCGTTACAAGACCTAGGAGTTGGTTACTTTGTCCTGTCATGTCAGATGGGAATTTACCCCGTTACAAGACCTTGGAGTTGATTACTTTGTCCTGCAATGACAGATGGGAGTTTATCCCGTACAAGATCTTGGAGTTGGCTACTTTGTCCTGCCATGACAGATGGGAGTTTACCTCGTTACAAGACCTTGGAGTTGGTTACTTTGTCCTGCCATGACAGATGGGAGTTTACCCCGATACAAGACCTTGGTGTTGGTTGCTTTGTCCTGCCATGACAGATGGGAGTTTACCCCGTTACAAGATCTTGGAGTTGGCTACTTTGTCCTGCCATGACAGATGGGAGTTTACCCCGTTACAAGACCTAGGAGTTGGTTACTTTGTCCTGCCATGACAGATGGGAGTTTACCCCGATACAAGACCTTGGAGTTGGTTGCTTTGTCCTGCCATGACAGATGGGAGTTTCCCCGTTACAAGACCTTGGAGTTGGTTACTTTGTTCTGCCATGACAGATGGGAGTTTACCTCGTTACAAGACCTAGTAGTTGGTTACTTTGTCCTGCCATGACAGATGGGAGTTTACCCCGTTACAAGACCTAGGAGTTGGTTACTTTGTCCTGCCATGACAGATGGGAGTTTACCTCGTTACAAGACCTAGTAGTTGGTTACTTTGTCCTGCCATGACAGATGGGAGTTTACCTCGTTACAAGACCTAGTAGTTGGTTACTTTGTCCTGCCATGACAGATGGGAGTTTACCCCGATACAAGACCTTGGAGTTGGTTGCTTTGTCCTGCCATGACAGATGGGAGTTTCCCCGTTACAAGACCTTGGAGTTGGCTACTTTGTCCTGCCATGACAGATGGGAGTTTACCTCGTTACAAGACCTAGTAGTTGGTTACTTTGTCCTGCCATGACAGATGGGAGTTTACCCCGTTACAAGACCTAGGAGTTGGTTACTTTGTCCTGCCATGACAGATGGGAGTTTACCTCGTTACAAGACCTAGTAGTTGGTTACTTTGTCCTGCCATGACAGATGGGAGTTTACCTCGTTACAAGACCTAGTAGTTGGTTACTTTGTCCTGCCATGACAGATGGGAGTTTACTCCGTTACAAGACCTAGGAGTTGGTTACTTTGCCCTGCCATGACAGATGGGAGTTTACCTCGTTACAAGACCTTGGAGTTGGTTACTTTGCTCTGCAATTTGATGCTCATTATCTTCCGAAGGCACATCAAAGCTGTTTAACCTTTTCTCTTACACTATATATGTAACCCACGTTTTGTGTTGCCCTGTATATGTAACCCACGTTTTGTGTTGCCCTGTATATGTAACCCACGTTTTGTGTTGCCCTGTATATGTAACCCACGTTTTGTGTTGCCCTGTATATGTAACCCACGTTTTGTGTTGCCCTGTATATGTAACCCACGTTTTGTGTTGCCCTGTATATGTAACAGACGTTTTCTCTTGCCCTGTATATGTAACCCACGTTTTGTGTTGCCCTGTATATGTAACCCACGTTTTGTGTTGCCCTGTATATGTAACCCACGTTTTGTGTTGCCCTGTATATGTAACCCACGTTTTGTGTTGCCCTGTATATGTAACCCACGTTTTGTGTTGCCCTGTATATGTAACTCACGTTTTGTGTTGCCCTGTATACGTCTAAGTTTAGGATGACAACAGGATGAAGAAACTAATACTGTAAAATTCTAAAACTTCTCCTCGTGTTCATGTCCAATAACATTCAGTGGTTGCCGCTAATTGTGGTGTCCTTTGGGATAATTTCACGAGAGTAAATATTTGAATATAGGACAAGTGTGACTGCTTTAATGAATATCGAACTTAATTAAGGTAGCCTAAGACTTAATGCATTCAAACATATATCCCCAGGTAATGCATGTGATCAAGTAAAATGTCCGAAACTGAAGGTCTGTGTGGTCAACATGCAAGTAAGTAAAAACAAACCATCATCAACATTATCATCATCATTGTTATTCACACTTCTCCTCATCAATTTTCAGCTCACAGTGCTCCTGTGACAAAGCTATCACTTTATTTTTGTTCGTGATCTCACATTTGTATCTTTAACTCTGAATAGTTTCGTTCAAAACATGCCTTCTCACATCGAACGTTAGTTCCGTAGGGTCTAGTGACGTAACCAGGCAATAAATCGTGCATGGGTTCATTTCCGGCTTTACGTTCCTCACTCGATCCAAGCGGTTGAAAAAAAATGCTCCTTGAATTGGAACGATATTAACTGCGAGAAAGACCGCCCCAGTCCTCTCCCCTCCATATACAATGGTCCAGTTAAGTGACTGGCTATAGGAAGATCGTTCTAGTCCCCTCATCTCCAAATACAGTGGTCTAGTTAAGTGACTGGCTATAGGAAGAGTGTTCTATTACCCTTCCTCTCCAAATACAGTGGTCTAGTTAAGTTACTGGCTATAGGAAGAGCGCTCTAGTCCTCTCACCTACAAATACAGTGGTCTACTTAAGTGACTGGCTATAGGAAGAGTGTTCTATTACCCTTCCTCTCCAAATACAGTGGTCTACTTAAGTGACTGGCTATAGGAAGAGTGTTCTATTACCCTTCCTCTCCAAATACAGTGGTCTAGTTAAGTGACTGGCTATAGGAAGAGTGTTCTATTACCCTTCCTCTCCAAATACAGTGGTCTAGTTAAGTTACTGGCTATAGGAAGAGCGCTCTAGTCCTCTCACCTACAAATACAGTGATCTACTTAAGTGACTGGCTATAGGAAGAGTGTTCTATTACCCTTCCTCTCCAAATACAGTGGTCTAGTTAAGTTACTGGCTATAGGAAGAGCAATGATTCAGCAGTTATAAATATATAAAGCTGGATGTCGCCAGAATGTAAAACTTTAAATCATATTTATTAATAATAAGTTTAGATCATTTTGTAAGGTGTCAAAGTGTACGAGGGAACAGATGATGCATCAGATCATCGTCCTCATTGTCAAAAACTATTTTGAAAGTTTAGAAAATGTAAACAAAAAAACATACCTGCAGAGAATGTTTTAATTTAGGGTTTATTAAAGACGAGGAAGTAAAGACGAAATGTGCAATCACGATATTCAGCAAATACTACGTCGTCCAACATTTAGAAGATACAGTGAATGCGCTAATCATGAATCAGGTTAAGAATGTTTGGAGGGTGACAAATGAAGAAACTGATTTTTTTTTTAAATAGAAGACATGAATAGCAACAGGTACCCTGGAGAAAATATATAAGAAAAAGAACAAGAAAGCATAAATAAATATAAAATAGAACGAGAAGTGCAAGAGGGGAAGCAAGTACACAGAAAACGAACACAAAGGTGAACCGAGAGGTGACAAGAAACAGAGGAAACGGCAAATAAAGGAAATATGAAAGAGGTGAACAACAATACATGAAAATAATAGGAAAATACAAACCGGTTAATACCTTTATCAAGAATAAGAGAGACAAGCTACTCAGCAATAAAACAGAACAAGAGAAAGGATGAAAAGAGCACTTTGAAGTACTTTTGAAGAGACAAGACCCACATATATTCTAGACATACAACCAGAAGAAAGGAGTTGTAAGTTAAACGTAGAAAGTCAAGCAAGGAAGGAATAATGAAAGCCATCAAGCTATTAAAAGATAGTAAAGCCACAGGACCGGATGGAATTCCTTCAGAAGTTATCAAAGCAGATATTAACACTTGTACCAGGCTTTAATATAATCTACTTACTAGATACAATATGGGAGAGAGAAGAAATACTACCAGACTCTTACATAATCTACTTACTATATAAAGTATGGAAGAGGGAAGAAATACCTAAATACTGGAAATAAGGTTATATGATTAAACCGTCAAATGGACATTTACAGATCATCATCATCATCATCATCGAGTGCCGTCTCCGCAACGAAGGTTGGCTACCATGGAGCGCCATTCTGCTCTGTTTCTTGCTTTGATGGTTCAGGTTGTCATAGGCTGATTTGGAGTTCGAATTCCTCTCCATGGCTTCCTCTGGACTAATACGTGATGAGGCTCCAATCTCTTTCACGGTGGTCAGCCATATCCGTCTTTCGTGTTCTGAATATGCCTCATGTGTACCACACACTTTGCTGTTTTCACTTTCTGGGCCGTTGATCATTTTTGATTCATCCGCCCCATCCACCGTCACAGACTTTTCACATACGGGTTGAACACACCCATGCCGGCGACATTTTTTGTCGAACCATGTGCTTGCCTATCGAACCGCGAACACACGACACAAAGAAGAATAAATACAGGTGCGCACAAATAAAACTGGAATGATATTGCTATCAGTACCAGGAACAATACAAAGTAGAATAATCCTGGACAGACTAAAAGCGACCTTAGAGTTAACCACATATAGTAAGGCAGTTTAACAAAATTGGTGCTACTGTGACCACTTTATATTAAATTTGTGGATTATGAAAAGAGTTTGAGAGTTTGGACGGAGGAATGTTAATTTGCGTTGTTCTTGACATAATGCTACGAGTTGATGTGAGCAGGATGCTCTTTGACTCATTGATGTGGAGGATCGTAAAGGCTTTATTGACTTTCCCTGCTTCTACTGGAGAAGAAGGTGTTCGTCTAGCCCAAGTTATGCTGGGAAACTACTAGTCCAGACTACAGATACTGCATCACTAGGCTTTCTATATCAGTAAGAGCCACCACTACAGGGAACACCTCGATTGCAGCTTCTTGACCAGCATGTTTTTTTACGCAGGCTGTAACCGAGGACAAACCACGAGGAGGTAGAACTGATAGGTTTTAGTCAGCTGATGGTCCGCCAACCCTGCTGTTGCTGCAATCGCTTATACTCCCCCAGAGCATGCGCAAAGAAGTTGCTGAGTCATTATGGAAATTTTACAAAGTTTATTAACATGATAAAAGCAATAAGTAAATTAATTAAATGTAATGTTGTACACGAAGGACACCATAAAAAGCCATATTATTTAGGAACAAGAGTGAGGCAAGGATGTCTACTCTTTCCATTTATTCTTCTCTTGGCCAGAGATTGTAGAATTACACAGAACAACATAAATTGAATAAAGTAGTCACTGACCAAGCAGCTTGATGACCTATACATTTATGACGACCTAGCTCTCCTCTCACATAATCTTAAACAAATGGAAATTAGACGACACACTTAACGAGAGATCACAACAGCTGGCACTGAACATAAATAGAGATAAGACCAAAATCATGGGAATTAATGCTTTCGGCCATAACTATATAGAAATTGCACTTTAAGATGTACACTTTTTTATGTATATATATATATATATATATATACACACACACATGTAAACACTAACAGGGAATATTAACACAAGGATTCACAAAACAAGAGAAGCTTTCATTGCACTAGATGTATGGAAATAAACATAAAATATGCTAAACGAAAATATGAAACATTTTTAACTCCAATGATAATTCAGTCTTACTGTTTGGTTGTGAAACATGGAGAATAAAAACGACGGTCATGAAGATACAGACTTGAACTAATGGATGATTGCATATAATAAAAGTATCGAATTGGCAGGGACAAAATACTAACATAGAACTATGGGATGTTACCAGACAAACACTAGTACACAAATTAAATGTCTCTAGATAGGACACATCCTGGGGAAACTGAGAATAATACAGGCAGGTCCTTTTGGGGAATCTCTAAAAGAGAGGACAAGAGAGAAGATCCACATATACCTGGGGATAACAGGTGGAAACAGCGCTGAAACAGATGGAAAATACATGGAATAATCTTAAGAGAATGGCACCAAACAGGGCGGCTTGGAAATAGTTTGATGACGAGAGCTCTACGGGGAGTTGAAAGGCGGAAGGGAAAGAAGAAGATGAAGAGGAGAAAAACGAAGAATAGGAGGAAGTAGAAGATAGAGGGAAAAGGTTGAATGACATTTATGACTTCATCACATTAAGTCAACTTCTCATAATTCCACAGACAGAGAAGTTGATATTTGTTCAACTGAAGTAAGGGATTATAAAAAAGTAAGGTACGAGATCCGTCATACCTTGTGGTGTATAGACAACGTGTTATTTATGCCCATATTTCATCAAGAGTAGTGTGGTCAGCGTCGTAGCAAGCTGCCAACTATAGTAGGTATGACCCTTTTCGTCTTGTCAGACGGTCTAGTAGAGGCTATTGTGTATTTTTCTGAGGTTTTTTTTTTGTCGAACAGCTTCTCTTGTGGCTAATTCTACCAATGTTTGACAAACACACACGGTCACAGAATGAACAAGTCAGGCCCACTGTTCCACAGCATTTTCCATCCTTTTTCATGAGACTTTTCATTTCTAAGTTTTGCCTTAGCACAGTCTCAAATAATGTTATACCTTTCCTTATACATGCTCTCCATGATGTGCGATCACTTGCGAGATGTTGCCAGTCAATTTCACATATGGAGAAGTCTTTCAGAGATGATATCTCTATATCGTAGTTTAGGTCTGCCGATTTGTCTTTTTCCATGTGTTATTTCGCCATATTGTATTTGCCTGGGAATGCGCTTTTCTTCTATTCGCTGGACATGCCCCAGCCATCTTAGTCTTCGACATCTGAGCATCGACATGATTGTTGGGGTCTTAGCACGTTGCAGGACAGTTAAGTTGGTTATTTTGTCTTGCCATTTGATGTGCATTATTCTGCGGAGATATCGCATGTGGAAGACATTTAGTCTTTTTTCCTGGTTTGAGTAGGGCAGCAATATCGACATGTAGCTTAATTAGTTCTTTATCTATTAAAAAAAAAGAGGTGAGATGCAGAATGGCTCAGGCAAAAGCAGCTTTCCAAAAAATGAGGAAGATACTATGCAATCCATTTTTGACTAGAGAAACAAGAAAAAGAGTTCTTAAATGTTATGCAGAGCCAGTCTTAACATACGAATGCGAATCATGGACAATAGGATAGCAGACAAGAAAATCACTGGAGTCTGTAGAAATGTGGTTTTACAGAAGAATATTGAGAGTACCATGGACAGCTAAGAAGAGTAATGAAGATGTTCTGAGAGGGGTCAAAGCAAAAGAGAACTAATTTCCAATATTAGGAAGAAACAATCATCATTTTTTGGCCATGTAATGAGAAGAGACCAGCTGGAGTATATTGTAACAACTGGAAAAATTGATGGACGAAGAGATAGAGGGAAGCAAAGAGAAAAAATAACAGACAGCTTAAGAGAATGGCTTGACAGAAGGTCAACAACAGAAATGATAAATAGCTGCCGAGATCGAAGGTTGTGGAGAGACATTATCACCTACGCCAGTAGGCCCGGTACTTGATAATGATGATGTTCTATGAGGACTGTTATTTTAATTTGCCCTTCTTTCAGTGTGTTTGCTTTAGCAAGTCCAGGGCACATGGTCATTACGTTCCATGTGCCAAGTTTAAACATTGCTACTTTCTTCCTCATTTCACTTTGCCTACTCTGCCTGGGCACGGAATATGGAGATAGTGCTTTACCCAGTCGCACTATCCCCCTCTCGACTTCGTTTCAAGGATTTCCGAAGGAGGGACAAAGTCCATACGTTCGAAATTGAAAGAAGATGCAGGGGATGCCAGAATAGACGGTTAACGCCGTCTACTGCTTTAGGGTCCCTCCCTCCGGATTTTGACTCTGGGTGTACTCCCATAACCTTTGATTCTAACTAGGATCTAGTCCACAAGGTAGTGGAGGGTTTTGTGGTCGAAGTTTCCCTTCATCTAGACGGGTTCCCAGCCAAAATAGCAGACGAATAGTAATAACTGAATAACAAATAACACAAAAAGTTGATAATCCAAATGAGAGCAGGACAACATTATGCAGAAAGATCAAATAACTCTGTAAAGATTAATGCACTATATTTTAAGTGCAGTAATAGTGCCACAAAAATAAAAAGCAGAATAGCTCGGGCCAAAATAACATTTCAGAACATGTACAACATCTTATGCAACAAATGTATGTCATAAGAAGTAAGAAGAGAGTTCTATGGAAGCGAATCATGGACAGTAGACAAACAAATGAAAAGACGATTAGAGGCCACATAGTTGGGAATTTTCAGAAAATTGTTGAAAGTTCCCTGGACAGCTAAAAGACCAATGAAGAAATTCCCAAAGAGACCAACACAAAAAGGGAGTTCCTAAAAACATCAGACAGAAACAATCAACATTTTTAGAGGACATCATGAGAAGAGGAAAGTTGGAATACTTGGTTACAACTGGCAAAATAAAAGGAAAGAGAGATAGCGGACGACAAAAAGAGAATATACTAGATAGCTCGGTGTCATGGCATGGAAAACAGTCAACAACAGAACTGATACGATGCACTGTAGATAGAAGATTGTGGAGGGACATGATCGCCTACGCACACCGGTATGGCACATGATGGTGATGACGATGAATAGTGCCACGCAAAGCTGTTGTGAGCGAAGGTGTTGGATGTTAAACTTCATAAGAGGAACGAGCTACTGCGTTATTTGTCACTTTCATATATCAAAGATTATGTAAACGGCAGGCAAGGCTTTTGGAGATTAATAGAAAATAATAAGTGAAGCTAAAAGCGAACTCCCTTACTTTATTAACGTGATAAATCAGTTTGTCGTTTGATCAATGTTTTTCTATTTCCCGTGTCTTCGACAGCTTGTTTTTACATGTTTCAAACGCGCATTCCTTTGAATGTTTGAGCATTTAAACTGTTTACAGCAGTCTTTTCCCGTTTAGTCACCATCTTTACATTCAGACATTTTCTGTCCTGTTTTAGACTCCCATACCCCGTTTACAAACTCTTTTGTAGATAAAGAAAGGGAAATAATCACGTTTTTTTTTTATTTCAAGTATTCTTTTGCTTAAACATATTATGTGGCAGTCTTTTTTCGTTTTAGGACTTCAAGAACACTAACGTTTGTGCTTCAAAGTTAACACTTTGGCATTTCTATTTTTCTACTACGTGGCAATGATTCAACACAAGCTAAAACTATTTCAGATTCATGTTCCAACTACTCAATTTTGTTACAACCCTGACAGCGCAGTAAATCGTTTCCTGCCATACAACACCTCCAGCCTACTGTTTGTTCTACACAGCTCCTCATCATACACATGATATTAACCGATGGATTTGTATTGTTTGCATATTCCAGGGGCTTCCTCTCTGCACGTGCCCCAACCCGTTTGTGTGTCGCGGCATCAAGAAGAGAGAAGTCTGCGGCACTGATGGCCAAACGTATGCATCTCGGTAAGTGATATTTCTTCTTTTCTTTCCTATTTTTCCTTCTCTTTCTTCCTCTTTTCTTTCTTCATTTTCTTCTTATTTTATCTTATTCTACTGTGTTAACACTAGCGATTATACCTCTTCATTGCCTGCACCTAAAAGGACGTTGACTGATCTATATGCATTGTTTTTGTTTAGTTTTAGAGGTATCTACTCTATCTACGTCTTTTGTTACTACGAATCCGACTTCAGCATAACGCTTTTGATTCTAGCTATCTATATATTGACCTTTCGAGTCGTAGCGGCCCATAGGGCATAGACCCAGATACTTTTTCTCTTATCTAAATTTGTGTCCTAACAGTTTTCAATTCTTGTAAAGATCTTTTATCAAATCTCGCCACTTGTCTCTGTTCTGTGCAAGCAACTTTATTTCAATGAGGGAGCCGATTTCTGCTGTTCTTGACTTTCTGATCAATGTTCTTGTCAGTGTCTCTCTGGTCTTTTCCTCTTACCTCTTGTTTCCCACATGAGGGCTTGCTTTGTTATTCGATTATTATCTCTCCTCATTACATGTCCAACATATGACCATCTTCTTTTCTTGATTACTGAAATATTAGTGGTTCATTTGCGATTTCTCTAATTTCCTAGTTTACTTTTTTGCTTTTATGTACTGAGTCGTATTTCCTCTTCCATCCCCGCCCTCTTAGTCAGATCTATTTTTTCTGTGTATTACTGACTAATCATCTGCAAATAGAAGCTGGTTAATCTCCTCTGTCACCGATAAAGTTAGTTAACTTACACATGTAGTCCATGTAGATAATAAACAAAAGAGGAGATAGAACGCACCCCTGCCTTCATCCTAATCTAACTTCGAAGTGATCTGTGTAACCTGCTGCTGTTCTGACTGTGCAGCTGCTGTTGATGCAGATACTTTTAATTAGGTTGGTTAGATGTTTGGTTACCGCGTATGTTGTTAGTATCTTCCTTAGTTGTTCCCTTTTGACTCTGTCAAATGCTTTTTCTTGATCTATGAAAGTCATGTACAAATTTGTGCACAAAATTAGGTTCTGTCATCTTTTCTGTTTTAGGTTGAATCGTGCGTATGTATGTCCTCTATTTTGATCTCAACCTTATTTGGGAATTGCTGATTTCTATTAAAGAACTATGGACTACATATGTAAGTTGCAGACGATTAGGTATTAATATACAGAAAATAGAAGACCTACAAGAACACTTAAATAGACTTAACAGCACAGGCACTCAAATCAACATGAAAATCAACATCAACAAACAGAAGTCATAATATCGCAAAAAAGAAACAGTATATCAATATATCTATCGGCGGCATACAACTAAAAGAAGTAGAGGAATTTAAATACATAGGAAGTCTAGTAACAAACAAAAATAAATTTGCAAGCCACAGAAGTAAACTCAAGATGCAACAAAGCTTGTAAAATCATAGGACAGCTATCGCCACTATTGTCCAACAAGAAATAACACTACAGGCAACACGAACATTCTACATTACAATGTTCATTCCTATGTGTTACCAATACTACACCTGGACCCTAGGCCATAGACTCAAGAACAATAAGAAAAAATAACTACTACCGAGATGAAATGTGTTAGGTGAATGAACGGAAGCAACCTGAGAGATAAGATCAGAAACGAAGAACTGATTAAAAGGCTAGGAATAATTTCACCCATAGAATACACAAAGAAACAAAAGATAAATAATCATTGTAATGGTTCCCTAAACCGGCTGTGCGCAAATTTTACGGTCTGCTGTTTGATGTGCGACGGGGATAATTTTACGACTGACTGTGTGTTTATATGATCGGAATTGGAGTCATCAACGATGGCCTAACATCATCTAGTGCTACGACGATCATCATTTTCAAGAGGACGTGACTTACCAGTATATGGGGATAGGCAGCAGGAACAATTGAAAGCTAAGCATGAAAAGCGTTCCTTGTTGCAGTTTCCTCACAGTACAAGTCGCATGGCTGTGTTAGTCACCTCTAGTGACTCGGGCAGACGGTGCTCGTAAACCTGGGAGGGCCGACCATCTAAGGGCAGAATCCCCCTACAGAAAAGATCATCTGCTGCCTTGCAGGAAGATTGGGGACAATCAAAGGCTAAGGAAAGCAAACCTGAATAAAATGCTGGCTGAAATCTGATGCACTGGCCACTGGTGCAGAACACAGTGCACCGTTTTAACGGGTGTTCAGTCGGAGTGGATATGGCAGACTCTAACTGTGATGTACTGTCTGTGGGGGTGATCAACACACTTAGCCTGACAGCTGACTTCATGTGAGAGTCTGGAATCCTACTCTGATTGAGTCTTGGTCGCAGAGAGAGAGATATCATTAGGTTAGGGTGGTCATCAGCATCATTATTTTGCATGTGAAAACGTTTAGTCTTTTTTCCTGGTTTGAATATGTTGTCCAGGTTCCAGATCCATATAATAGTGTGCTAAGCACACAAGTTTGATATATTAAGAGTTTAGTCTTTAGTGTTAGTTTTGTGTTGTTCCAGGCCCTTTCAGTGAGTTTGCCGAAGGTCTTAGCTGCCTTACCAATTCGACTGTTTATTTCTTCATCAAGAGAGATGGTTTGTGTAATTGTGGATCCAAGATATGTAAATTTCTGTACTGATTCTAGTGGACAATCTTTTAGAGTAATTGATAGAGGTTTGATGTCACCTTGTCTTAGTATTACTGTCTTCCGAGCATTAATTGACAGTGAAAAAAGGTCGCATGCTTTGTCCAGATTGTTGATCAGGGATTGTAGGGTGGCTTCACTATGAGCGACTAGGGCTACATCGTCAGCAAATACAAATTATTTAAGTAAGGCAACATTTGTTTTGGTTTTTGCTCTTAGTCGTGCTAGGTTGAACAGTGAGCCATCTGATCTTGTGCGAATGTAAATATCTCCTGAGCTGTTTTCGAAGGCGTAATTTAGGAGGGCAGCAATAAATATACCAAAAAGGGTGGGGACGAGGACACATCCCTGTTTCACTCCTTTGTTGACTTTGAAATTCTCTGATAAACTCCCATCAAAGTAGATTTTACTATTCATGTCTTCATGGAAGGACATGATCAGCCTAAGTAATTTAGGAGGGCAGCCTATGACTTCTAACACCCTGTAGAGCCCATCTCTATTTACTGAGTCGAAGGCCTTTGTTAGATCCACAAAGGCAATATAGAGCGGCATATTTTGTTCTCATTTTTCTCGCAGTTGTCTAAGTGTGAAAATCATGTCTATGGTTGATCTCCCGGCTCTGAATCCGCATTGAGACTCGGGAAGCACACGTTCTGCAAGTCTATGCAGGCGATTAAGTACGACCCTAGTAAAAGCCTTGCCGGCTGTGCTAAGGAGAGAAATGCCTCAGTAATTATTGCAGTCGCCCCTGTCTCCTTTGTTTTTGTACAACGTTACGATCTTGGCATTTCTCATATCATGAGGTATTTCTCCTTGTCTCCAGCATTTGATTAGCAATTTGTAAAGATGTGGAAGTAGTACGTTTAAGTTTTCCTTTAGTACATATGTGGAAATGTTGTCATTTCCTGCAGCTTTTCCTCATGAGAGGGCATTTATAGCGTCAGCAAGTTCGTTCATAATAGGCTCAACATCCAGCTGAGACATTGTAGGATATTTGGGTATTGATTGTGCTAGAGCTGTGTTTGCTGGTCTGTTATCATTGAATAGGTTAGAGTAGTGTTCAACCCATCTTTCCATTTGTTGTCCCTTATTAGTAATAGGTTCTCCAAACTTGGATTTTAGGGGGGGGGGCTAATTTGGTTATTTTTGGTCCAAGGGCTTTTTTATATTGTCATGCATGGTTTTTGAGTCCCCCTGTTTGGGGCATTCTGTATTTCAAAGCATAGATTGTTCCAATATTCATTTGCGCATCTTCTTGCTTCGCGTTGTAGAGTCGCTTGTGTATGTTTAAGCTGATCCTTGGTGATTTGATTGGGGTTATTTTTAAGTTCAGTAGTGCCTTTTTCTTATTAGCTATTAGTGGGTCTAGTCTTGCTACATTTTCTTCGACCCAGTCGTTCGTTGAGAACCGTTGTTGGCCGTAGGTAGATAGAGCGCAATTATAGATGTGTGTTTTCAGAGAGCACCAGTTGTCATCCACACTTAATGAATCTTCTGCTTCTTCTACAAGTTCTTCAAACTTAGATCTAAAAATGTCTTTTTTTAATGAGATTTTAGTCGCTGTGGTGTTGATCTTGGCTGCTGCAGGCTCTATTGATTTGTAGATACGACTACTTCTAGCTTTGATCTTACTGATGACTAGAGCGTGGTCTGTATTGCAGTCTGCACTGTGATATGTTCGTGTTATTCTGATGTTATTTAAAGACTGCCTACGTGTAAGAACTAGGTCTAGTTGGTGCCAGTGACCACTTCTAGCATGACGCCATGTTACTTTATGCTTGTGTTTTACATTAAAGTAGGTATTTGTTACATATCGATGATTATCTGAACATAATTCTAGGAGTCTCTGACCATTTTCGTTGATTTTTCCAATGCCGTGATGACCTAGGCATGTTGGCCAAGATTGTTGATCAGATCATGTGCGCGCGTTGAAATCACCGAGTATATATAATATCTCATCTTTTGGAAGTGAGTCAATGATCATTTGAAGTTGTTGGTAGAAATTGTCTTTCTCTTCGCCTGATGCAACCAACGTTGGTGCATAGGCACTAATGATATTTATTAATCCACTCTTCGTATGTAGCTGGAGTATCATTGAGCGTTCGGACAATCCTTTTGGTGTGATTATGGAGTTAATATGTTTGTTATGTACAGCGAAACCTACTCCATGTAGACGTGGCTTTTCGACACTTAGACCACGCCAGAAAAAAGTATAATTTTCTTCCTTTACAGAGCCACAATCTGAGAGTCTTGTTTCTTGTAGGGCAGCAATATCGACATGTAGCCTATTTAGTTCTTTATCTATGAGGGCTGTTGTTCCAATTTGCCCTTCTGTCGGTGTGTTTGCTTTAGCAAGTCCAGGGCACGTGGTCATTACGTTCCATGTGCCAAGTTTAAACATTGGTGCTTTCTTACTCATATCACTTTGCCTACTCTGCCTGGGCACGGAATATGGAGATAGTGCTTTACCCAGTCGCACTATCCCCCTCTCGACTTCGTTTCAAGGGTTTCCGAAGGAGGGACAAAGTCCATACGTTCGGAATTGAAAGAAGGTGCAGGGAATGCCAGAAAGACGGTTAACGCCGTTTACTGCCTTATACATAATACTACATGAAAGAGATAAAGATAGAACATTGTACATAATACTACATGAAAGAGATAAAGATAGAACATTGTGCAGAATACTACATGAAAGAAATAAAGGTAGAACATTGTACAGAATACTACATGAATGAGATAAAGGTAGAACATTGTACAGATTGGTTATTATTGGTTATTGGTTATGGAAGGCCTCGGTATCACTGCAAACGAATTAAAAATCCATAATTGCTCAACCGCCCGTGCCAGTGGAATCATCCGAATTACTAACACATCTCCAAAACAAAGAAAAGTAACTGTAGTCCTGGTCGTAGCAGTCTCAGCACACGCCAAAAGACATAAGGCGAAATCGCGCAGAAAGTGAACACTGCCAACTATTCCCTGTCATACGATATCATCATACATCGTAAACAACTGGAATATCGAAACATGATCAAAACGAATGAGACACACAGCTCACGGTGTGCACAGAGCACTTAACTCAGTAGCTCCTGCAACAAGCCGGACTTGGAATATGAGGAAACTGCAAGAAGGAACACTTTTCAGACATAGCCTTCAATGGTTCCTGCCGCCTATCCACCATATACCATGGAAGTTCGCGTCCTCCCGAAAATGATGATCGTTGTAGCACTTGATGATGTTAGGCCATCGTTGATGACTCCAATTCCAAACATATAGACACACTGTGGTGGTAAGTTATCATTTCCAATCCAACAGAAGCCACCTGACCTGTAGTTAGTAAAACCACAGAGAGAATATGATTTTGTGACCTTCACTGATTCACTCTTGGATGTGAATGTGTAGTTTACACAAGAGGAGAAGTTTTCAACTACAATGATCCCATTTAAGGCAATTCTGGGATAGCAAGGCAAGTCTCCTTTATAGCAGCAGAACTTGATGTTCTCTGCTCCCTTCTTGTAGCTGCTGCCACACGATTCTGATGTCTCATTAACTTGGACATCATTCTAGAACAATGTCAGATTAACATTCCATAGATCTGGCTCTGCTGATGAAGTGCTTGGTGCAACAGTTGTATCAATCATACAGGAGGCTCCTGGTTTGTGGTCATTAACATCACAGACGGCATATGATGTTATATTCAGTATTTCTTTCTGGGGTTTAAATATGTGGCACACACATGGAGAGTGGTTTGTGGTCACAGTAATCCCATTAAACTCAATTCTAGGGTAGCATGGCATAGCTGTTTCAGAACAGCACAATCCTATGATGTTTTCTGTGTTCGCTATAAAGCTGCTGCTGCTACACAATCCTGACCAATTATAGGTGTGGACATTATTCACTTGCAATGACAAAACTGCTTTGTTTACATCATAAACCTCTGGAAGCGAATCATTTATGGGACTAATAATACAATTTATTCTTCCATCGGGGATATTTTCCTTGAGTCCCAAAAAAAGGTCTTTGGTTAAAAAGCACATATGCTTTTGAGTTAAACACAAAATGAGCCCACTTCATAGATCCTTGCCAATGCCATCCGTTTGTACAAGTTAGGTCCTTAGCTACCAAGGTCCCAAACGAAGCCATCAAAATAAAGACTTTATCTACAGCGAAGGTTAACGAACTGTGAACAAACATTTATGTTCAAACCCTTGAATACATTTTCAAAAATCTGCCAACTCGCTGCAATAACAGATATCGTGGTGTTCAAAGTAAAAATTGCTTAGTCCATGGCTCGAATATAAATAAGCTGCCATTTTGGTGCGTCCCATGACGTCATTGTACAGAATACTACATGAACGAGATAAAGATAGAACATTGTACAGAATACTACATGAAAGAGATAAAGGTAGAACATTGTACAGAATACTACATGAAACAGATAAAGGTAGAACATTGTACAGAATACTACATGAAAGAGATAAAGCTAGAACATTGTACAGAATACTACATGAAAGAGATAGAATCATTGTAAAGCTGGAGCTCTAGCTTCTTGCTCATTTCTGGTTCGAACCCCCACATATGAGCAGTTTCCCAGTCTTCATTTAGATGATAACGAGTGCTTAATCTTATCGGGGGCGGGAGATAATAAAATGAAGATCATGTATTCAAGATAAGGATGTAAAAGAATTATTGACAGCTGAAAATATACAACAAAAATCAGTGTGCATGCCGCTGTCAGGACAGTGTTTCAAATAATAATTCCAATCATTTTTTTTCAAATTAAATATGTATTTTGTACACTCTATGTTGTGTTAAGGAAATCAAATGCACAGGCACCAGAGCAATTCAATGCATTCGTCAAAAAATGGCAAATTTCCAAAGACACTTACAACAATAACAAAACAATAAAGAAAAAGAAAATATTTGAGAGAATTGTGGAGGTGTGATAACTGTCTAGACACACACATGAAGCGAGCTTAAACCTGCAGTTTCTGCTACAATTCCATTATCTTATCAAGGATTTGACAACCATCGCAATAAGATAAAATTAATATTGGAACAGCTGGCTCCACTTCCGTGGCACAGAATAGTGTTTGTTAGCACACAAAGAAATATCTTATACGACTATACAAATCATTCTCATACCCGTGTTGTGCTACCAGACATGATCGTCATACACTAGTCAGTAGCGAAAGTTAGTCACCACAGAGAAATGTTAAGCAGAAAAGCTGGAGTGTCTAGATATTGATATTGCCCTTGATATTGATTCTTCCATCGCCGCTAGACGTCGCATATTGCTCGTCCATCTCTGTTTTGGGCAAGATGTTTAATCTTATTAAATGAGCCTATGCCTGCCAACTTTGCTTTTCCCATCAGTGGTCTTTTCAGTGTCTCTCCAGGTCTTCCTCTTTTTTTCTGTTTTTTAATTTCAGTATTTTACTTCGAACTTATTTGTTGCCTTCATAGCTTTGTGTATGTTGTTTACAATGTTATTTTAAATTGGAGGCAGACAGTTTAAAATACTCACACCGTAAATTGCGTTTTCGATAAAGATACCAGGTAACGTGCCCTCTGTCGTAGGTGATCATGTATCTCTACTGCTTTCTATCTCTACAGCTTTCTATCTTTTCAGCTGTTTATTAATCGCTGGCACGTGCAGTCAGTCTGACGTAGTCGTGTCGAGGTGAGCGTTAAACATGTTCCAGCATAACCTGCGGTCGTCTTACATTTCTCATAAACACAGGTAGGACATATCTTTCGTTTCATTTTGGCCTGTCTGGTTGATTTAAACTGACACTTTCGGGCCTGCCTTCTAGCGGGACACGCTGTACATCTGCCACCAGACATTAACATACTTCCTAGATAATATGAACACACACACACTAAAATAACTTAATTTGAAATGACAATTAACTGCGACAATTGTAGCTATTTTAATTCTTTCTCTCTTTCTTCTTTCTTCACTTCGTCTTGTACCAATTTAAGTGTCGTGGGAGATACAAAATTCTAGTTTTCGCCATTTTGGCGGCTTTATTCATTGCCACATGATGTTCTTGTAACATTTCTTTGATGCTGTCTGATCTTTATTCCAACGTTGTAAAACAATGACAACGTTAGACTCAAGAACAATAACCACTACCGAAATGAGGTGTTTTAGACCCTAGGGGATTAACCTGGGATATGAGATCAGAAGTAAGGATTTAAGAAAACAAGCTATTTCAACCATTGAATACATGAAGACGGGGATAAAATGGCTTGGTTACAAGAGAAACGGAAATTTCAAAACATGATAAAACGGGCCATTAACAAACGTTATATTAATACTAGAACCAAAGGTCGGCCGCCAAAAAAAAAGAAAAAGAAAGAAAAGATTCCGTATAGGAATCTTATAAATACTAGAAAACATAATAGCAGGATGGATCACTAGAAGAGAAGACCGCATACTATATGTTCCTTTCCGACCGACCGACGTTGAAATACAATTAGGAAAGGAAAAAAAACAAGACAAAGAATTTGCATTCACAGAATGTTTGTAGATTTCTGAGTATAATTCATATTCACGTATTGTTCTCCCGAAGAGTATATTACAAATGATAATTCTCAAACAGCAGAGATAGAATCAAGATGCAACAAAGCTTGTCAAATCATTGGACGCTTATCACCATTAATATCCAACAAGGATATAACTCTGGAGGCAAAACAAGCACTATACAATACAATCTTCATCCCAACGTTGTGCTACCAATGCCAGACCTGGACCCTAGATGCAAGAACAATAAGAAAAAATAACCTCTACAGAGATGAAATGTGTTAGACGAATGATAGGAAACAGTCTGAGAGAGAAGATCAGAAAAGGAGAATTGAGAAAAAATCTAGGAATAGCCCCCGCCATAGAATATATAAGGAAACAACAGATAAAATGGTTTGGCCACGTGATAAGGCAGAAAGATCAAAACACAACACAACGAGCCTTCAGCAAACGTTGTGAGAACACCAGACCCAAGGGTTTACCACGAAAAAGATGGATCGATGGAATATTAGAAGCACTAGGAAACATAACAGCAGCGGAGGCGAACAGAATAGCAAAAAAATGCAAATTACATGTATATCTTCCTTCGACGCTGAAAGGCAGATGAGGAAGGAAAGAAGAAGAGTATATTTTCCTTGTACTGTTGGTTTCTTATATTTGTGTTCCTTCCACATAAATGATCTGATTGTATTCGATTGTTCATATTTCCTCATAAATACTTCACTCTGTATTCTGTCGGTTAATCAATCTGATCTCCACTTCTCGTTTCTCCGCAGGTGCCATATGAGGATCGCTTCCTGTGACGAGGGAGCTCCTGTCAGGAAGAAGCACAACGGCCCCTGTAGTGAGCAGAGCATGGAATCCCTCGGTGCTTCTGACAGAAAGAAAGTGAAAACAACTAAAAAGAGAAGAAGAAGACGTAAGGAAGAAAATGAAGCTGAGACGGAGGGTACTCAGCAAAAGAAGAAGAAGAAAGACAAGAAAAGAAAAAGAAGAAAGAGTGGAAAGAACCGAGGAAAAAGTAGGGCGAGAAGACACAGAGGAAAGAAACAAGAAGCTGGAAAGACATTCGAGGAGACCTTCTCTGAATATACCTGGACTGCTTGATGACGTATTTTGCCAGATTGAATAACCATATTTGTATTACACCTCTAGATTCAGCCTAATCATTGTTCATCTCAGATTCAATATCAAAGTCAAGAAGAGAACTACATTTTTTCAATCAAGTCTTACAAACTAATATCATTGTTCGAATAAATGTATACACAATAATCCAGATCAGGAGAAACATTCTTCACTCTAGTGCACAGTCAGGGTACTAATTTTTCTTTTCAAATTCTGTATCAAAGTCATTAATTGAACAACTACGTGTGTATTTTTCTTCTCTACTGATTTCTCAGCTCAATTTTTACACGAAAATAGAAAAATGCTTTCCAAGATTTGTTCTACCTGTTCTATATTTGCTATGTCAGACTATATCTCAAAGCTATCTTACTTATTATGTACTGCAGTTCTCTAAGTATTCTTTTTTTTCGTTTCCAAATTTAGTTTAATTTTTTTTTACTGATAGCTTTTTTTTTAAAATTATAACTTCAACTATAGAATGAGTACTTTGAGAGAAAGCGATGTGTGTGTGTGTGTGTGTGTGTGTGTGTGTGTACAGATTATTTACACGGTTATGTGTAAGCACAGATTCTTTACACGACTATGTGTAAGCACATTTTCTTTACGCAGGTATGTGTAAGCACAGGAAGTTTTTGTTTGCAAACCTTTTCTAGGGTGCGCTTAATAATTGAAACAAATTGTAAGTTATTCCAGAGATATATGACATACACAAGACCGGAAATTATTGACAGTGCTTCTACCTGTCAGTAACTCATTAAAACTGATCTTAAACTGTTTGTATAGCAAATTAGGCGAATTCTCATGGTAGTTTTCCTTTTACCCGATTCTCTCTTTCTATCATGCAAGATGGAGTAGACGGTTTTTCTCTCCACAGCGATTTTATTTTAAAATGGTTTATCGGTTTCGTTATTTACTTTCTATCATGTCATTATCTCAAGCTTCCGGTGTTTTTGTTTTCTCTTTTTCTTTCCCATCTATCATATATATATGTATATACATATTATATATATATATATATATATATATATATATATATATATATAATTTCATGGCCAAGCAATAATGATTATTTCCTTCTCTCTCTCACTCTCTCTTCATGATCAATCAATACTGATTCCTTGCTTCTCTCTCTCTCTCTCATCTCATAGCAATTCAACACTGATTCCTTCCTTCACTCTCTCTCTATCTTTTATTTCATGGCCAATCAACACCGATTCCTTCTTTCACACTCTTTCTCTCTCATTTCATGGCCAATCAACACCGATTCCTTCTTTCACACTCTTTCTCTCTCATTTCATGGCCAAACAACACTGATTCCTTCTTTCACACTCTTTCTCTCTCATTTCATGGCCAATCAACACTGATTCCTTCTTTCACACTCTTTCTCTCTCATTTCATGGCCAAACAACACTGATTCCTTCTTTCACACTCTTTCTCTCTCATTTCATGGCCAAACAACACTGATTCCTTCTTTCACACTCTTTCTCTCTCATTTCATGGCCAAACAACACTGATTCCTTCCTTCTGATGTTAGAAGCTTGTTTTATCTTGGCCTTTACCTCTTTCAGAACATCCAAATTACTTGATTTAACCAGCCACGACATTCTTAGCAATTTTCTCGGAAACAAAACGTGTGTGGCATCCATTGATGTTCATGCATATTGCCAGATTGCACATTATTCACTTACATGTGTCGTGACTGATACAACATAACATTGCATAATTTATTTGTGTACGTTCCTTCGGTAGAAATAGCTTGTATAAAACCATTTCTCTTGTTCTGAAGTGCAGACTTCTGCTGTTCTCTTAGTGATAAGAAACTTCATACAGATCTTCGCAAAAGGAGGTAATCTGATCATCACAAGAGGGCTCCCCGTCGAGCAAGTGTTTCAGCCCTTTAGATTCTTGGTCCTTTAGACGGTGGGAGGGGCCACCTGGGTCATGACTCGCAAGCGACCGCCTCCTGTTGCATTGAACCAAGCAACTGATGTGCACATACAATATTATGGTACTAGCGTTGCTAGGTAACATTTTGAATAAGAATGTTGAGAATGCCACGGACAGCTAAGAAGAGTAATGAAAACGTTATGAAAAAGGCTAAAGCAAAAAGAGAGCTAATTTCAAATATAAGGAAGAAACAAACAGCTGGAAAAATCGAGGGACGAAGTGATAGAGGGAAGCAAAGAGAAAAAATACCAGGCAGCTTAAGAGAATGGCTTGGCAGAAGGTCAACAATGCAAATGATAAATAACTGTAGAGATCGAAAGTTGTGGAGAGATATGATCGATCACCTAAGCCAGCAGTAATGTTTAAAACATAAGTGATGGTAACAACAAAGAAAAAGACATCACCTCAGTGCAAAATAACAAGGGGAACAAAATTAAAACAGTTGAATGAATTTAAATATTTGGGAACTTTGTTAACCTGAAACGGAAGATGTACAAAAGGGGTGAGATGCAGAATGGCTCAGGCAAAAGCAGCTTTCCAAAAATGAGGAAGATACTATGCAGTCCATTTTTGACAATAGAAACAAGAAAAAGAGTTCTTAAATGTTATGTAGAGCCAGTCTTAACATATGGATGTGAATCATAGACAATAGGACAACAGACAAGAAAATCACTGGAGTCTGTAGAAATGTGGTTTTACAGAAGAATGTTGAGAATACCATGGACATATAAGAAGAGTAATGAAAATGTTCTGAAAGAGGTCAAAGCAAAAGAGAGCTAATTTCCAATATTAGGAAGAAACAATCATCATTTTTTGGCCATGTAATAAGAAGAGAACAGCTGGAATATATTGTAACAACTGGAAAAATTGAGGAACGAAGAGATAGATGGGAAGCAAAGAGAAAAAATAACAGACAGCTTATGAATAATCGGTAGCTTAGTTGGGAAAACCACCCGACTGGACTACCGACGTTCCGACAATCCGTGTTCGATTCCCGCTGGGAGCAGTGTGAGTTGTACTCGTGTTTGGAAAAAAAAATACCCCCCACGGTCGACCCAGCCGTTGGCAGAAATGGGTACCAGGGTATTACCCTGGGAAGGTGAGGAATGTCGCTTCGCATCTGAGTTTCGATGCTTGAGGCGACACTATACAGAAATCTCAGAACATTCCTGGATAGGCGGCCGAGCATATATGGGTGTAAACTCGCGTGCTAAGATAGGCAGCCGAGCACATGTGGGTGTAAACTCGCGTGCTAAGAGAGTCGGCCGAGCACATATGGGTGTAAACTCGCGTGCTAAGATAGGCGGCCGAGCACATGTGGGTGTAAACTCGCGTGCTAAGATAGGCGGCCGAGCACATGTGGGTGTAAACTCGCGTGCTAAGATAGGCGGCCGAGCACATGTGGGTGTAAACTCGCGTGCTAAGATAGGCGGCCGAGCACATGTGGGTGTAAACTCGCGTGCCAAGACGCCGGTTCAAGTGTCGTACTTTAGTTTTTACTTTACCAACAGTAGAAATGATAAATAGCTGTCGAGATCGAAAGTTGTGGAGAGACATGATCACCTACGCCAGCAGGCCCGGTACTTGATGATGATGATGTTGATACACCACAAACATTACTATATAAACAAATGTTTATTCTTCTTTTTATAATTTGGGCTCTTATTGACTATATAAAATGGTAGCAACAAAACCCTGCCAAGAATTTATAGAACAACAACTTAAATGGTTTGGCCACCTGGTCAGAATGAATCCTCACCAATCACCATCAAGGGCGTTCTTCTAGAGAATGCATGGGAAAAGATCAAGGGGAAGACCCAGAAAAAGATGGATAGGTGCAGTGACAGATACATGTAACAACAAAGGAAAATCACTAATTCAGACAGTTCGAGCAGCTCAAGAACGACAAATGATATAAACCACACCTTTCAGGTATCAGTGAAAAGAGAAAAGAAGAAGTTTGACAATATAGAGAGAACACTTCCATGTCCAGTGTGAGTCATAAATACGAATTCCCACATGAAACTCTCTAGTCAGCAGAAACGGTTGGCGGTGGTTGTGATAGCCTTAATATACATGATTGAGCTGAATTTATGAGTGCACATGTGATAGTTGACATGTGATACTTCCAGAATGCTTATCGGAGACTGCAGTTTAAAAATAGACACATCAGACAAGGAAGAAAGAGTCCTGTCATGCCTCGAGTTTGACATCTTGAGAACTTGATATTTGTGCTTCTCCTTTTGTTATGTTTTTTTTTTTTATGTGAATAACATAACGCTTCAATATCTTTATTTGTAAGAATTTTTAAATTCTCAGGTACAGATGTAAGATTGAGTGAACCTAGAAACGCAGGGAGGTGTGCACTCGATCTCTTGCCCTGACCAGTTCACTGCGATTCAATCAAAATTTAAAGTTAAACTTGTAAAGTTGTCTTAATGTATACTTCTTATGATGATGATACAGATATGCGATGTAATTTAAAAACAATAAATGGATGTGATGGTCTGTTATATGCGATAACAGAACAGCAAAATTAAGAGATAGAATTGAAGTTTACATAAACACTTGAAAATAAGCGTACTATCTTCAACATTAGATGCTAACAATTCTGCTAAATGTATGATACTGTTTTCAAACTGGAATGTAATAAATGCGGGAAGAGATAAACCAGGAATGACGTGTCTTAATTTTTATATCAAGTAAAAGAAGAGATTGACATACTATGGACAATATTTTAGGTTGATCAAGCACTGAATCCAAATCAAGTGTTCCATTAGACGTTGGACGACAATGAGAAAGAGGGGGTGGTAGAGGGGAGAACTACACAGAACCGTCAGTAGGGATGAGACAGTAATCATGAGTTTTTAAAATTTACGATTCCTGCAAAAACAAACAATAAAACGCATGAGATGAAGTATACGGTTTCTTCCCGACGCGCTGTCTTTCCCCCGAAGGCGAGATGAATGTTTGACTAAATACAGGAGAAAATAACTTCTGGTGACAAACTTAAATGTCCAGCATTCTGAAAGTAGAAGTTTCAAGTTGACAGTAAAACAAACACAACGATATGCGTTAGGTTTGTTATTGGGATAGCAGGAACCAATCACAACGAGCCCTCTATAAACGTTGCGAGAATACCAGACCCAAAGGTCGACCACGAAAAAGATGGGTCGATGGAATATTAGAAGCACTAGGAAACATAACAGCAGTAGAGGCGAACAGAAGAGCAAAAAACCACAGATTGTATCTCCCCTCGACGCTGAAAGGCAAACGAGGAAGGAAAAAAGCAGAAGAAGTAACCAATCAAAACATGACTTATATTCCGCCCGTTTGCTAATATTAATAACATACCAAGACTTCAACATTTCACTCGTAAAATACAAAAATGTTGCGAATGTCCCCTCCAAAACTAATAATCTACCGTAATTTAAAATAGAAGATTTCTTTGCATTACATCTTCTATACTCAAGGACAATCACTCTTTTGTACTAGTTTTTTGTGAATTGTTTATAAAATCCATAATTTATTGTCATCCCATGTACCGAACACACAGGTTGTGTTTCTTTGAATGTGTAATATCATGTGTAGTATTATTACCATATATATCCTTCTACGTAAATATATGTATATTGTGCACAAATGTAAATGGTCCATAGATGTAGTATAAGTCAAAGCCATATAACATAGTTGATGTACATTATTATAATACAATTTAACTTCTATACACCGTATCTATAATAGTTAAATATGGTATGATTCTAATGTAGTTATATGTATTATTGTTCCTATGTAGTTAATTTATTGTTCGTTGTAATGCGGTTTATGTACAGTTACTCAAAAGTAGCTGCCTATTCTTCAATAATCTCCCAAACGGCTACTGTAGTATAGTTCACATGATGTCGTTGCCCTGTCTCACCGTTGCTTCAAATAAAACTAACATGGGAAACTCCAAAGCTGGTGAGTTAAATATTTTAGCCAACCCTTATATTTATATCAGCATTCGGAGAACATATGAACCAAATAACAGACAAAAAAATAGAGTAATAAGGATTCCGGTTATTACTTGGAACGCCCATTTAACAACAATACCATAATATAAACTGACATCACGAGAGTAAATATTCTTTTTTATATTAACAATTAATCTCTCCATTATACTGATAGTTAATCTTTTTATTATGCCGTCAGTTAATTTTGAGTATTTTGCTGACAATTAATCTTCTTTCTTATACTGACAGTTAAATCTTTATTATCTTTTTCTTCTTCTACCTTTCAGCTCCCTGTGGTGCATAGGTCTTCAACAAACACTTCCCAAGCCGTTGTGTTTCTTGCCATTCTTTTAATTAAGATCATTCCATGTCTTCCCCATCATCTTTATCTCTGCTTCCATCTGTCTTCTCCAAGAATATTTTTATCTTCCTCTTTGTCTTTTACCCTGGGGATTCCGAAAAGGGCCTGTTGTGTAATACTATCAGTTGGCTTCCGCAGTGTGTGTCCTATCCAGTACCATCGTCTTCGCTGTATCTCTTTATCCATATTGACTGTTAATACTCTTTAGTATACGGACATACTTCTTTCAGAAGCCTTGAAAAGTTGTGGAAATCAAAACTCATTAGCACAAACACAAAACTTAGGCTATTCAAATCAAATGTACTATCAACCCTTACGTATGCGTGTGAAAGCTGGAAAACAACAAGAGATATAGAAACAAAGTTGAACGCATTCGAAAATAAATGTCTAAGGAAAATACTTGGTATAGAATGGAACGAATTCAAAACAAACGAGGAAATTAGAGAAATCGCCAATCAACCACTAATATCTTCAGTAATAAAGAAAAGACGATGGTCATACGTTGGACATGTGATGAGAAGAGATAATAATCGAATAGCAAAGCAAGCCCTCATATGGGAAACAACAGGTAAAAGAAAAAGAGGAAGACCCAGGGAGACACTGAGAAGAACATTGATGAGAGAGGCAAGAGCAGCAGGAATCGGCTCCCTCAATGAGATAGAACTGCTTGCACAGAACAGAGACAGATGGCGAGATTTGATAAAATATCTTTAAAAGAAAACTGCTAGAACAAAAATTCATATAGGAGAAGGTGTATCTTGGTCTACGCCCTATGGGCCGGTTACGGCTCGAAAGGTCAATAGATAGATACGGACAGCTACACATTACCTTATTGACAAGATGTGTTAATGGCAAAGTAAATAGTTTAATACAATCTTTCTCTTTCATCCAAGTAACTTTACGCAAGGTTCCAGAACATCGTGACATCTGCTGTAATGAGAGGGTTTGAGAGCACTTGCTATGGAAATGTCATTAAAACGTCATCTTATCAAAGATGTTGAACAAGAAGCCATTAGACAGAAGCTTAAAACTAACTCGAAAAAGTAGCTAAAATGTTGAACACAAGGGTTATCAAGCTAAAATGTTGAACACCAGGGCTAACAAGCTAAAATGTTGAACACCAGGGCTATCAAGCTAAAATGAAAGTCCTGAAATAAACGCACCAAGATTTAATGATAGTATAAACCTGCAAAAAGAATATATCAAATCAATGTGTGGCAACTAAGAAAGAGTAGTTCGTTGTTTGGTTTGCTAGTGTTCACATCCTGTAGCCGTTAAATCGTCATCTATTGAATTCTATAGATGGTGATGGTCTTTGACTACTGCAGCTAAGAACTGAGCATATTGTGTGTCTGATAAATAGGATCAAATCTAACCATCCATCTCGGAGCAGAAACTTTCCTCATCGTTTCGGAACTGTGTAGTAGATGACTTGATCAGTGAATACCATGGTCTCAAAATGAAAAACAAAATCTCTTCCTGCCACAGCCATCCTCCGTCAGCAAAACCTTATATGGGAAATTATCCCACCTTAAAAAAAAAAAATCTTTGCTGGTTGGTTTTATGGACAAAGAGTGATAACAGCTTTCAATATCTAATTAATACATTTACAAGTATATACAGCGATGACTGGGGAGCCGTGATAGCTCAGTGGTTAGTGAACTGGACTACAAAGGACAAGGGGCAGGGTTCGATCCCAACCGACGGCTTCCGGGTTCACCCAGCCTTAAATGGGTAAAGGATTTTTTTTCTGGGAAAGTAAAGCAGCACGGGCGTAATACCGATCACATTACCCCAAAAATCATGTGCTGAAGGTCTGTAGAATATAGGGTCACTAACACCATATTTCCCTATACGCCACTTGGCGTGAGGGGGGTACTTTACTTACAGCGATGACTGCGCATTGTGAATTGATAAGTCGTACAGGAAGCAGCAAGCTGTGTCACCCACCCTATGAATGGTTTAACCGCCCATCTCTAAGTTTTTTGGGGAAAAAAGTATCTATCCATCCACAAATCTATTGTCCTTTCCAACCAAAATTGTATATTCCCGGATAATCGTTGTAATCAAGTGTCAGACCTTGCACAGGACCCGCATTGTATCTCACAACACGTCCATATTCTGGACCAGCCGCTCAGTCTCGACAAAAGAGCTAATGTCTGCTGCTTTTACCTCTAAAATAAAATCATGCTTAATAAAATAAACGGTTCAACTTTCTTATCTTCATCTTGACTACTCATGTGGTGCGAGATACCAGAGAACTAGGTGCAACCTTACTGCCCGTATTCAATATTGTGATGTTCATGAAAAATACCCTAAGTGATCTTTAGAATGACACTGATCTGAATAGTACAGACAGATGGAGTTCACGTGTTCAGTTTAGCCTGCAATACTTCATGCTCTTTGCCACGCTATCGACGAGCTATGTCTTCTTTTTCTTCTGAGTGGAATGGCAGAAGGTCTATCCACATCTCGTTACAGCATCTCGTTACAATATCTCGCTACAGCATCTCTTTACAACATCTCGTTACAGCATCTCGTTACAGCGTCTCGTTACAACTGGAGAAAAGTTTGAGGGAGATGTCTCATGAGGTATTAGGTGTGTGTATGGTGACAAAAATAACACATAAAACGAACCTCGTGGCATACAAACAATAATGTACTTTTTTGTAGATGTTGGGGACATTAACAATCTAGCTTGCCACATCAAGGTACAGAAGAATTGGGATTAAACAACATCAGCCTGTAATAAATCTCTTATTTCTAATTACGTATTCTACCCATTTACAAAATGTGCCTATAGTTAAAAAAGGTTACTTAACTTCAGTGTTCTACTTTTACGTAAGCCGAACAATTACTCTATTTTGTCGTCCACCCTTAAATGGCGCTAAATGCGTTGTAGTGGCTCTCAGTCGAGCTTTACAATAGACTGTGATATCTTTGCTATTCGGTTCAATATGTCCTAGTTCACAGCAGTACTTCGAAGACCCGAGTTTGCCTTCCCTATATCTACTCGCTTGTCTGGACTAGTTTCTATGTTTACAGACCCACCACGGTGTAGCTGGAGTCAGAGCCTCATCAGTTATGGTTCAGTGATCAAACGTCAGTTATAACTCACTTAAATAGAATATTCATCTCGTTTCTTTCTTGCAATGTTCAGTTGATCTAATTGACAACCATTTCTCATTCATTTAGAGTGGCCATTTATACTCAATGGCCGAGTTAGATTTAATAATGATAATGATACTTAACAAGTGCCAATTGTTTTTTTTTTCTGAAGTTTGCTAATATGTATTCGGAATGCTATTAAAAATATATGATGTCTCGATGTTTTCTTTGCATTTAATAATCAAGTAAATGTTTGTGTGATCACATCCTAAAAAAAAATGTATAACGTAATAAACAAATTGTAAAAATTTAACTTGAATTAGCCATATAATGTATGCAGAAAGCTTTAGCATTCGGAAGTAACTGGAGGATGGAGGCTTAGAGGACTATTTTTCTTCCTCTTTCCTTCCTCATTTGCTTTTCAGCATCGAGGGAAGATATACTTTGCGGTCTTTCGCTCTTCTGTTAACCTTTGCTGCTGCTAGGTTTCCTAGTGCTGCTAATATTCCGCCAATCCAATTTTTTTTAAATCGGCCCTTGGGTCTGGTAGTCTCGTAACGTTTTTTTTTTGAAGGTTCGTTGTTTTGTGTTTTGATCATTCTGCCTTGTCATGTGACCAAACCATTGGTTAAAGGACTATGGATTAATGAAACGGTACATATCACGATGAGTACCTTGTAGGAGACGTCGAGCCTTTATGAACAGTAGATAAGTAAACGCGACAAACGTGCATCACGAGCATACGGCATGAAAATCTAAGAGACGACTGTAGAAAAGTTGAGTAGATGAAATCAAAGAGTTGCCACATAAATTCAAAGATAAAAACAACGCAGGCCAGTCGTACCTATCCTCTGCAACAACTCGCAGCACAAGAGACAGAACAAAAGAAGATGTTTTGTTTATTTAATAAACGTATGTTTTGTGTGAACTACCTTTTATCTGATTGCGTATATAATTTTACTATTTGTTGTAAGCATGGGACCACGAACGTAGTCACATTTGCAAATAAATATTTATATATGACTCTTTTACACCAAAGAGAAGCAACTGCAGATAAAAAATGGGCTTGGGGTGGGTGGAAAGAGCGTCTATCGTGCAATGTGTGGGAACCACGGTAGAACAGGGGTTAAAAGATGTGGCTGGTAAGCTTTTCTATTCTATTCAAGGAATCATTTCTTTGCATCGGGATATCTCCATATCCGCTCCACCGCCCTCCCAGCATTTTTCGAAGTGTATCCAGACTGATTGTTAGTGTAAGATGTTGATTGTAGATACATCTGCTTTTCCCTCAAGCACTCCGGATCGACCAGATCCCTTTTCCACCTTAAGACTCCTCAGTCTCTCAGTGTATACATCATTGTCCCACCCATTCTCCTCCTTTTCTCATAAAGAGTAAAGAACCAACTAGGCGATGGCCTCTTTGTCCAGTGTCAAGCCACATATAATGCCAAAGTTCGCAGCGACCTTATCGGCTATTGTATTGTCCTGTACACCAGCGTGCCCTGGACTGTATATCCATGTTAACGCGCTCACTGTAGAGCCATCCAAGAGCTGCATTCATTCCCGTCGCAGGTACTGTCTGTCAATCTTCTGCATCACACTTTGCCAGTCAGTCAGACTGTGTGAATCACGTTCTGTGCAACCAACCAGCTTGTTATTGCCGCTGTTGCTACTTTTATCTCTATTCTCATACTGGACACCGTAATGCTACACTTGCCAGATTTCCTAACCACTTCTCTGCCATGTTGATATGCCCAAAAACACCAACCACTTCGCTGTCAGCAGGATACAAAACCATCCGTGCAGATGACGGGGTCCTGAGGTGACGACACATTTTCGATTAATTCCATTATTACAACCTCTGTAGCTCCGTAAGCCCAGTGGTGACATTCCCTGTCGAGATGAATGATTACTTTCGTAAACCTCTTTTTTTCCGCTGTTGCTTCTATCCAGTCCTTGCCAGCTCTAATGTCAATCAGATCACATACTTACCCTATAGACCCCTCCGCTTGACTTCCGTTTTCAAAATGGCGGAACTAAGTCACGTTCTCTCTATCGCTGCAGAAATTGCTTTGGAACCTTATCAATTTCGGGTTGCCGTTACAATTTTCTGCATTCCAGTTGAAATGATGTTCTACTTGTCATATCTGCGCCATTGAATTGGCGTTGCACGCACGACAATACTCCGTTTTGACAAATCAAGTGTTGTGAATGCGCCTTGCACCGTATAATGTTGATCTGCGTTTTACGTCACACTGAGTGCTGTTCAATGACCGTTTGATGGAGATGCTTGCCGCAAGTTATTTACAATTTCCAACACATTAATGTGGTGGGCTCCGTCAAATCAGCCGAAGTTTTATCTCTTTGGGAAGTTTGCACCATGTTTCGTTCGTTGTAGACTGCATTCACTAGAGTAATCATGAATACATGGGCGCAGCCATATTGTGCGTGCTACATCATCATAATGGATCATCGTGTGTCCCAAGCCCGACCATGCGCTAATCTTGCGATCTGTTGTTTGGTGTGCAACGAGGATAATCTGACGACGAACTGTGTTTTGTAGGTTCGGTGTTGGAGTCAAACACGATGTCCTAACATCATCAAGCACTATACATTTAAATACTATGACGATCATCATTTGCAGGAGGGCGTGATCTTCCGGGCAATGTGGTGGATAGGCGGCAGGAACCAGTGAAGGCTATGTCTGAAAAGTGTTCCTTCTTGCAGTTTCCTCATATTCCAAGTCCGGCTTGTTGCAGGAGCTACTGAGTTAAGTGCTCCGTGCACACCGTGAGCTGTGAGTTTCATCCGTTTTGATCATGTTTTAATATTCCAGTTGTTTACGATGTATGATGATATCGTATGACAGGGAACAGTTGGCTGTGTTAACTTTCTGTGCGGTTTCGCATTATGTCTATTGTGGCGTGTGCTGAGACTGCTATGATGGGGACTACAGCTACCTTTCTTTGTTTGGGAGATGAGTTAGTAATTTGGATGATTCCGCTGGCACGGGCGGTTGAGCAATTATGGATTTTAATTCGTTTGCAGCGATACCGGGGCCTTCCATAACCAAATAACCCCTCCGCCTCAGCCATCCAGGATTTTCCACGCTTCTTGGTCTCACCCAATTATGAATGCAAGGGATGGTTTATGTTCCTTGCCACATTCAAATAACTCTCGGTAAGTCAAGCAAGTACTTCATTGAACGGACAGGTATATCTCTTGTGCAACCGAAAACAGCCCGTAGGCACTCATTCTGAACCCTATCCAACCTTGCGATCTGAGTTGACGAGATATTGAGCATACCCAAACCATAATCCAGTACTGAGAGCACCACAGCCTGCATGAACGAGAATAATAACGGTTGCTGGAGGTTCGCCCTGGCCATGATCTTGATCCTGCTGACACCCCTCCTTGCCTTTTAAATGATATTGCTCTCGTGTTGATTGAAAGAAAGGGAAATATAAAATGCTATTCCCAAATACTTAATAGTCGGACTCCTCGCGCTGGTTGCACCACTGCAGTTTATGACTAAGAGGGTGTCTTTAATTTAACTATTCTGTTGTCTAGCGAACAGCACATTACAGAAACCTTGTTTGAGTTAATAAGTGCTTTTAGTTATTGCACCAAATTGTTATTTGATCGACACTTTCTTGCAATTGCCAGCCAATTCTGCTCCATCGCGATCGTGTATATAGACCATAATGTCATCTGCAAAGGTGAGAGTGCTACCCGGTCCGACACTATTCAGTTGCGCTACCCTGGCAGTGTATATATTGAACAAAGCAGGCGATAACGGCGATCCTTGAGGCAACCCCAACGATATATATCTCGGCTCAAATATCCAGGTGCTGAAACGTAGCGCCACTTTTCTTTGCACCAGCACCGACGCCACCCAGCACACGAGCCGTGTGTCAAGCCTGTCTCACTAAGTAAGTGAACGAGTGTGTTATTGTCCACTCGATTCTATGCATCCTCAAGACCGAAGGCTGTAAACGCCGAATCATCTTTCTTGTTAAAGGATCAGAAAACGTCGTAAGCAAAGATGGGAACATTGGGAGCAGTTTCCCTGCCCGCCTATATTCACCTGGTGTGTGTGGAAAAATCCTTTGATCTCAAGATGTGCCACTGGCCCTTTGAAGATGACTGTTTCGAGAACCTTTCCTTAGACATTATGCATAGTAACTTAGACATTATGCATAGTAACTTAGACATTATGCATAGTAATAATGCTACATCCGCTCTTTGTGGACTTTTCTTTGCCCGGTTTTTAAAGCGGAACCAGACGCTTACCACGAAATAACCACTCTTCTGGGACGTCCCCGGTCCTGATGCTCTGATTAAAGTCTGCTGTAATTCTCTTTACAATGTCAGGATCTGCCTCTTTTAAAAGACTGTATCTTATATCATCCGTCCCTGGGACGTTGTCTGTGGCATTCTTGATCGTACGAACTACATCCTCAAAACTGATTTGGTCCTCAGGAAGTATTTGTTCCAATGGCGTTGAAAGTGTGTTTCTAGTTATCTGGCGCGAATCCATGTCGCTCTGATCTGCTTGTAAGAAATATGTTGGAGCTATGGTAGAGCAGGGGTTAAAAGATAGACAGATTTTTCGACACTGTTAAGCAATATGTGGGAGCTGTGGTAGAACAGGGGTTAAGAGATGGGCAGATTTTTCGACACTGTTAAGCAATATGTGGGAGCTCCGGCTTGTTGCAGGAGCTACTGAGTTAAGTGTTCTGTGCACACTGTGAGCTGTGTGTCTCATCCGTTTTGATCATGTTTCGATATTCCAGTTGTTTACGATGAGTGATGATATCGTATGACAGGGAACAGTTGGTTGTGTTCACTTTCTGCGCGGATTCGCCTTATGTCTTTTGGCGTGTGCTGAGACTGCTACGATGTGGACTACAGTTACCTTTCTTTATTTGGGAGATGAGATATTCGGATGATTACGCTGGCACGGGCGGTTGAGCAATTATGGATTTTTAATTCGTTTGCAGTGATATCGGGGCCTTCCATAACCAAAATGTGGGAGTTATGGTAGAGCAGAGGTTAAAAGATAGACAGATTTTTCGACACTGGTAAGCAATATGTGGGAGCGGCGGCAGAGGTGGGCCGAGTGAACTGGTCAACAGAGGACACGATGTCGAGTTTAATCTCGATTCACACAGCCTTAAACAGCTACTGAATTCTTCTGACGTATTGCATTTAGTGTTTTCCATGTTCCCCACTATGTGCCGATGGCTAAATAAATAAGAACACTAGCACCATTATCCTAAACGCCACTTGACGGACCTGCTTCTTTCTTATTTTCCTCATTTCATTAACTGAAGTCTGCACATGGACGTTAAACATAACGTTTTTGGATTTACAAAACAAAAACCAAGAACATCATGACAGATCCAAACACAAAAAGCTTCATCATGTTAATTGTAATACTTTCTCTGTTACTAACATTCAAACAGTGTAAACCAATATGTGGGACACTGTATTCAACGCAATAAGTTCTATAATGTGCTTAATATAATAAACACGGGTCTTTTTTTCAAAAATTACCCAGCTTCGATAGTGTTTATATTACTTGATCTTAGCTATCGTGACTTATAGGGCAGATAACGAATTTATGGCGAAAAAAAAAAGATAGTTCCAAATATTTTTTTGGTCATGGTACCCACCGTTTGTAGGGCGGACACCTTAACCTTGTTGCTATAGCTGTTGAAAACTAGAATGGAATATTTACCAATGTTTACCTACAACCTGCCAAGAACATACGTCGGCAAGATAATAAAACCACTATCTATCATAATCACACGTTCTCCAGACTGAAGCGCTGTTTGTACTTCTCTAAGGAGAAGAGGATCCGTCTCAAATGAATAACCAGATAGGTACTTCTTTTTTAGGTCACGTGGCCATAGATGATACTTGGCCCCAGGCACAGAAGCGCTGAGATAAGTCACAAGTGTGAAGTGGAGCGACAAGATAAAGTTGACTAACGATGCTTCAAGTTCGTGTCAGCAGAAATAAATGGTCGTACCAAACATGACAAGATTCACATTAACTGTTTCTGTGTGTGTGTGTGGTGTGTGTGTGTGTGTGGTGTGTCGTGTGCGTGCGTGCGTGCGTGTTTGTGTGTGTGTGTCAGGTGGAATAGGAAGATCAGGGTGAACGCGACCCGTCCTGTGAAATAGTTAAAAACAAAAGAGATGCAAACCATAGGTTTGACTTTAAACACTAGCAAAAGAAGCCACGTAGAAATTTGTCCCTCAGAGTTAAGCTTTTAACTTCATAGCGATGAGTCTCACAGTTGACAGCAGATCGTACAATCCTCGCCGTTATTACGTTTTTGTATCTTATCTTTTCTTCATTTTATTATTATTACTATTACTGTTATCATTATTATTATTATTATTATTATTATTATTATTATTAGCGGACTGCGTTTCATCGTGTTTTCCACCTTACGGCCACTGCACAAGTTACCCACATTAAAAAAAAAACTTGAGTCAACATAAAGGAAACAAAGATTGCTGCAATACATAATATGAGAATGTATGTAAACTGAGAGAACATCTACCTGGTTGTCTAGAGATACGAAGTCGGTCTTTGAACAAGAAAGTATTGGGTTCAATCCCGCCAGAGGCGGTTGGAATTTTTTGCTTCGAATCCGTAGTTTCTTCGTGGCTGGTCGTTCGGTAGTGGGATCTGATGTCTTGCCCTGTCGGTAAACGGAAAAAAACAGGAGGTCACGTGTGCAATCTGCGCATGTTAAAAAACCACTTGACAGTTGGAAATGACAAAAATAGTAGGTCAAAATAGCCGCTGTCCGGGCACAATGTATGGGGAAGAACCTACACAACGAAACGAAAACTCTCGATGATTACAACAACATTTACAGCACCTCTGAAGTTGGAGAATATCTGCCTGTAATGCGAGGGATACATGAACACGCGGCTGTCGGTGTGAAACTGAGAAAAGGTGATATTCAAGCAAAGTTTAGTCAGTCGGAACTTCGCTAGAGATATAAAACTGGCTTAAGCAAAACAAGAAAATTAAATTTAGCAAAGTGGATGACATAAGATCTTCTGTTAAATTCTAAAAATAAAGTCATGTAATTTTGTTACAGCAACACAAAGCTTGCTAATGGTGTGTGTTATTGTATTATTATACCATTAACTGTGTGTTGGCATTTAAAGATATATTATGTAAGGGAACTGAAAGGTCATATTACTAAAGGAGATATGTATCACTACTTCTAAAGGAAAGGGTAGACACATAAAGGATAGATACCTAAAGGGTAGACACCCAAAAGATAGACACTAAAGGATAGACACCTAAAGGATAGACATCTGAAGGATAGACACTATAGGGTAGACAGCAAAAAGATAGACACTAAATGATAAACACCTAAAGGATAGACAGCTAAAAGATAGACACCTAAAGGATAGACACTATAGTACAGACACCTAAAGGTAGACACCTAAAGGATAGACACTATAGTATAGACACCTAAAGGTAGATACCTAAAAGATAGACACTTAAAGGATAGACATCTAAAGGACAGACACAATAGTATAGACACCTAAAGGTAGACACCTAAAAGATAGACACCTAAAGGATAGACATCTAAAGGATAGACACTATAGTATAGACACCTAAAAGATAGACACCTAAAAGATAGACACCTAAAGGATAGACACCAAAGGATAAACACCTAAAGTATATACACCTAAAGGACAGACACCTAAAGGATAGACACCTAAAATATAGACACCCAAATGATAGAGACTAAAGGATAAACACCTAAAGGATAAACACCTAAAGGAAAAACACCTAAAAGATAAACACCTAAAGGATAGACACCTAAATGATAGACACTAAAGGATAGACACCTAAAGGATAGACACCCAAATGATAAACACTAAAAGAAAAACGCCTAAAGGATAGACACCCAAATGATAGATACCAAAGGATAAACACCTAAAGGATAGACACCAAAAGGATAAAAACCTAAAGGATTGGCACCTAAAAGATAGACACCTAAAAGATAGAGACTAAAGGATAGACACTAAAAGATAGACACCTAAAGGATAGACACCAAAAAGATAGGCACTAAAGGATAGACACCTAATGGATGGATACTAAAGGATAGACATCAAAAGGATAGACACCTGAAGAACAGACACTAAAGAACATATACCTAAAAGATAGACACCTAAAGGAGAGACACCTAAATGATAGAGACTAAAGAATAGACACCTAAAGGATAGACACTAAAGGATGGATACCTAAAAGATACGCACTAAAGGATAGACACCTAAAACACAGACACTAAAGGATAGACACCTAAGAGATGGACACCTAAAAGATACACACCTAAAGGATAGACACCTAAAGGATAGACACCTAAAAGAAAGACACCTAAAGGACAGACACCTAAAGAATAGACACCTAAAGGATAGACACCTAAAAGATAGACATTAAAGGATAGACACCTAAAAGATAGACACCTAAAAGATAGAAACCTAAAAGATAGACACTAAAGGATAGACACCTAAAAGATAGACATTAAAGGATAGACACCTAAAAGATAGACACTTAAAAGATAGAAACCTAAAAGATAGACATTAAAGGATAGACACCTAAAAGATAGACACTTAAAAGATAGACACCTAAAAGATAGACACTAAAGGATAGACACCTAAAAGATAGACACTTAAAAGATAGACACCTAAAAGATGGACACTTAAAGATAGAAACCTAAAAGATATACACCTAAAGGATAGACACTAAAGAATAGACACTTAAGAATAGACACCTAGAAGATAGACACCTAAAAGATAGACACCTAAAAGATAGACACTAAAGGATAGACACCGAAAAGATAGACACCGAAAAGATAGACACCTAAAAAATAGACACTAAAGGATAGACACCTAAAAGATAATCACTAAAGGATAGACACCTAAAGGATAGACAGTAAATGATAGACACCTAAAAGAAGACTCCTAAAAGATAGACACTACAGGAAGACACTAAAGGAGAGACACCTAAAGGATAGACACCTAAAGGATTGACACCTAAAGGATAGACACCTAAAGGATAGACACCTAATGGATAGACAACTAAAGGATAGACACCTAAAGGATTGACACCTAAAAAATAGACACATAAAGGATAGACACCCTAAGGATAGACACTAAAGGATAGACACCTAAAGGATAGACACCTAAAAATAGACACCTAAAGGATAGACACTAAAGGATAGATACCTAAAGAATAGACACCTAAAGAATAGACACCTAAAAGATAGACATTGAAGGACAGACACCTACAAGATAGACACCTAAAGGATAGGCACCTAAAAGATAAACAATTAAAAGATAGACACCTAAAAGATAGACACTAAAGGATAGACACTAAAGGATAGACACCTAAAAGATAGACACCTAAAAGATAGACACCTATAAGATAGACACTAAAGGATAGACACCTAAAAGATAGACACTTAAAGATAGAAACCTAAAAGATATACACCTAAAGGAAAGACACTAAAGGATAGACACCTAGAAGATAGACACCTAAAAGATAGACACCTAAAAAAAAGACACTTAAAGATAAAAACCTAAAAGATAGACACCTAAAAGATAGACAATTAAAGATAGAAACCTAAAAGATAGACACCTAGAAGATAGACACCTAGAAGATAGGCACCTAAAAGATAGACACTTAAAGATAGACACTTAAAGATAGACACTTAAAGATAGAAACCTAAAAGATAGACACCTAAAAGATAGACACTTAAAGATAGAAACCTAAAAGATAAACACCTAAAAGATAGACACTTAAAGATAGAAACCTAAAAGATATATAACCTAAAGGATAGACACTAAAGGATATAAACCTAGAAGATAGACACCTAAGAGATAGACACCTGAAAGATAGACACTAAAGGATAGACACCTAGAAGATAGACACCTAAAAGATAGACACCTAAAAGATAGACACTAAAGGATAGACACCTAGCAGATAGACACCTAAAAGATATACACCTAAAGGATAGACAATAAAGGATAGACACCTAGAAGATAGACACCTAAAAGATAGACACCTAAAAGATAGACACCTAAAAGATAGACACTAAAGGATAGACACCTAGCAGATAGACACCTAAAAGATATACACCTAAAGGATAGACAATAAAGGATAGACACCTAGAAGATAGACACCTAAAAGATAGACACCTAAAAGATAGACACTTAAAGATAGACACCTAAAAGATAGACACCTAAAAGATAGACACTAAAGGATAGACACCTAGAAGATAGACACCTAAAAGATAGACACTTAAAGATAGAAACCTAAAAGATAGACACCTAAAAGATAGACACTTAAAGATAGAAACCTAAAAGATATACACCTAAAGGATAGACACTAACGAATAGACACCTAGAAGATAGACACCTAAAAGATAGACACCTAAAAGATAGACAAATAAAAAATAGACACTAAAGGATAGACACCTAAAAGATAATCACTAAAGGATAGACACCTAAATGATAGACAGTAAAGGATAGACACCTAAAAGAAGACTCCTAAAAGATAGACACTACAGGAAGACACTAAAGGATAGACACCTAAAGGATAGACACCTAAAGGATTGACACCTAAAGGATAGACACCTAAAGTATAGACACCTAATGGATAGACACCTAAAGGATAGACACCTAAAGGATTGACACCTAAAAAATAGACACCTAAAGGATAGACACCCTAAGGATAGACACTAAAGGATAGACACCTAAAGGATAGACACCTAAAAATAGACACCTAAAGGATAGACACTAAAGGATAGATACCTAAAGAATAGACACCTAAAGAATAGTCACCTAAAAGATAAACACTGAAGGACAGACACCTACAAGATAGACACCTAAAGGATAGACACTAAAGGATAGACACTAAAGGATAGACACCTAAAAGATAGACAATTAAAAGATAGACACCTAAAAGATAGACACTAAAGGATAGACACTAAAGGATAGACACCTAAAAGATAGACACCTAAAAGATAGACACCTATAAGATAGTCACTAAAGGATAGACACCTAAAAGATAGACACTTAAAGATAGAAACCTAAAAGACATACACCGAAAAGATAGACACCTAAAAGATAGACACCTAAAAGATTGACAAATAAAAAATAGACACTAAAGGATAGACACCTAAAAGATAATCACTAAAGGATAGACACCTAAATGATAGACAGTAAAGGATAGACACCTAAAAGAAGACTCCTAAAAGATAGACACTACAGGAAGACACTAAAGGATAGACACCTAAAGGATAGACACCAAAAGGATTGACACCTAAAGGATAGACACCTAAAGGATTGACACCTAATGGATAGACACCTAAAGGATAGACACCTAAAGGATTGACACCTAAAAAATAGACACCTAAAGGATAGACACCCTAAGGATAGACACTAAAGGATAGACACCTAAAGGATAGACACCTAAAAATAGACACCTAAAGGATAGACACTAAAGGATAGATACCTAAAGAATAGACACCTAAAGAATAGACACCTAAAAGATAAACACTGAAGGACAGACATCTACAAGATAGACACCTAAAGGATAGACACTAATGGATAGACACTAAAGGATAGACACCTAAAAGATAGACAATTAAAAGATAGATACCTAAAAGATAGACACTAAAGGATAGACACTAAAGGATAGACACCTAAAAGATAGACATCTAAAAGATAGACACCTATAAGATAGACACTAAATGATAGACACCTAAAAGATAGACACTTAAAGATAGAAACCTAAAAGATATACACCTAAAGGATAGACACTAAAGGATAGACACCAAGAAGATAGACACCTAAAAGATAGACACCTAAAAGATAGACACTTAAAGATAGAAACCTAAAAGATAGAGACTAAAGGATAGACACTAAAAGATAGACACCTAAAGGATAGACACCAAAAAGATAGGCACTAAAGGATAGACACCTAATGGATGGATACTAAAGGATAGACATCTAAAGGATAGACACCTGAAGAACAGACACTAAAGAACATATACCTAAAAGATAGACACCTAAAGGAGAGACACCTAAATGATAGAGACTAAAGAATAGACACCTAAAGGATAGACACTAAAGGAAGGATACCTAAAAGATACGCACTAAAGGATAGACACCTAAAACATAGACACTAAAGGATAGACACCTAAGAGATGGACACCTAAAAGATACACACCTAAAGGATAGACACCTAAAGGATAGAAACCTAAAAGAAAGACACCTAAAGGACAGACACCTAAAGGATAAACACATAAAATATAGACACCTAAAGGATAGACACCTAAAAGATAGACATTAAAGGATAGACACCTAAAAGATAGACACCTAAAAGATAGAAACCTAAAAGATAGATACTAAAGGATAGACACCTAAAAGATAGACATTAAAGGATAGACACCTAAAAGATAGACAATTAAAAGATAGACACCTAAAAGATAGACATTAAAGGATAGACACCTAAAAGATAGACACTTAAAAGATAGACACCTAAAAGATAGACACTAAAGGATAGACACCTAAATGATAGACACTTAAAAGATAGACACCTAAAAGATGGACACTTAAAGATAGAAACCTAAAAGATATACACCTAAAGGATAGATACTAAAGAATATACACTAAAGAATAGACACCTAGAAGATAGACACCTAAAAGATAGAAACCTAAAAGATAGACACTAAAGGATAGACATCGAAAAGATAGACACCGAAAAGATAGACACCTAAAAGATAGACACCTAAAAGATAGACACCTAAAAAATAGACACTAAAGGATAGACACCTAAAAGAGTGACACCTAAAGGATAGACACCTAAAGGATTGACACCTAAAAGATGGACACTTAAAGATAGAAACCTAAAAGATATACACCTAAAGGATAGACACTAAAGAATAGACACTAAAGGATAGACACCTAAATGATAGACACTTAAACGATAGACACCTAAAAGATGGACACTTAAAGATAGAAACCTAAAAGATATACACCTAAAGGATAGACACTAAAGAATAGACACTAAAGAATAGACACCTAGAAGATAGACACCTAAAAGATAGAAACCTGAAAGATAGACACTAAAGGATAGACACCGAAAAGATAGACACCGAAAAGATAGACACCTAAAAGATTGACACCTAAAGGATAGACACTTAAAAGATAGACACCTAAAAGATGGACACTTAAAGATAGAAACCTAAAAGATATACACCTAAAGGATAGACACTAAAGAATAGACACTAAAGAATAGACACCTAGAAGATAGACACCTAAAAGATAGAAACCTAAAAGATAGACACTAAAGGATAGACATCGAAAAGATAGACACCGAAAAGATAGACACCTAAAAGATAGACACCTAAAAGATAGACACCTAAAAAATAGACACTAAAGGATAGACACCTAAAAGATTGACACCTAAAGGATAGACACCTAAAGGATTGACACCTAAAAAATAGACACCTAAAGGATAGACACCCTAAGGATAGACACTAAAGGATAGACACCTAAAGGATAGACACCTAAAAATAGACACCTAAAGGATAGACACTAAAGGATAGATACCTAAAGAATAGACACCTAAAGAATAGACACCTAAAAGATAAACACTGAAGGACAGACACCTACAAGATAGACACCTAAAGGATAGACACTAAAGGATAGACACTAAAGGATAGACACCTAAAAGATAGACAATTAAAAGATAGACACCTAAAAGATAGACACTAAAGGATAGACACTAAAGGATAGACACCTAAAAGATAGACACCTAAAAGATACACACCTATAAGATAGACACCTAAAGGATAGACACTAAAGGATAGACACCTAGAAGATAGACACCTAAAAGATAGACACCTAAAAGATAGACACTTAAAGATAGAAACCTAAAAGATAGACACCTAGAAGATAGACACCTAGAAGATAGACACTTAAAGATAGAAACCTAAAAGAAAGACACCTAAAAGATAGACACTTAAAGATAGAAAACTAAAAGATATACACCTAAAACATAGACACTTAAAGATAGAAACCTAAAAGATATACGCCTAAAAGATAGACACTTAAAGATAGAAACCTAAAAGATAGACACCTAAAAGATAGACACTTCAAGATAGAAACCTAAAAGATAGACACCTAAAAGATAGACACATAAAGATAGAAACCTAAAAGATAGACACCTAAAAGATAGACACTTAAAGATAGAAACCTAAAAGATATATACCTAAAGGATAGACACTAAAGGATAGACACCTAGAAGATAGACACCTGAAAGATAGACACCTGAAAGATAGACACTAAAGGATAGACACCTAAAAGATAGACACCTAAAAGATAGACACTAAAGGATAGACACCTAGAAGATAGACACCTAAAAGATATACACCTAAAGGATAGACACTAAAGGATAGACACCTAGAAGATAGACACCTAAAAGATAGACACCTAAAAGATAGACACTAAAGGATAGACACATAGAAGATAGCACCTAAAAGATAGACACTTAAAGATAGAAACCTAAAAGATAGACACCTAAAAGATAGACACCTAAAAGATAGACACTTAAAGATAGACACCTAAAAGATAGACACATAAAAGATAAACACTAAAGGACAGACACCTAGAAGATAGACACCTAAAAGATATACACCTAAAGGATAGACACTAAAGGATAGACACCTAGAAGATAGACACCTAAAAGATAGACACCTAAAAGATAGACACTAAAGAATAGACACCTAGAAGATAGACACCTAAAAGATAGACACTTAAAGTTAGAAACCTAAAAGATAGACACCTAAAAGATAGACACCATAAAGATAGAAACCTAAAAGATATACACCTAAAGGATAGACACTAAAGAATAGACACCAAGAAGATAGACACCTAAAAGATAGACACCTAAAAGATAGACACTAAAGGATAGACACCGAAAAGATAGACACCTAAAATATAGACACCTAAAAGATAGACACCTAAAAATAGACACTAAACGATAGACACCAAAAAGATAGTCACTAAAGGATAGACACCTAAAGGATAGACAGTAAAGGATAGACACCTAAAAGAAGACTCCTAAAAGATAGACACTACAGGAAGACACTAAAGGATAGACACCTAAAGGATAGACACCTAAAGGATTGGCACCTCAAGGATAGACACCTAAAGGATAGACACCTAATGGATAGACACCTAAAGGATAGACACCTAAAGGATTGACACCTAAAAAATAGACACCTAAAGGATAGACACCCTAAGGATAGACACTAAAGGATAGACACCTAAAGGATAGACACCTAAAAATAGACACCTAAAGGATAGACACTAAAGGATAGATACCTAAAGAATAGACACCTAAAGAATAGACACCTAAAAGATAGACACTGAAGGACAGACACCTACATGATAGACACCTAAAGGATAGGCACCTAAAAGATAGACACTAAAGGACAGACATTTAAAAGATATACACTAAAGGATAGACACCTAGAAGATAGACACTAAAGGATTGACACCTAAAGGAAAGGCACCTAAAAGATAGACACTAAAGGACAGACATTTAAAAGATATACACTAAAGGATAGACACCTAGAAGATAGACACTAAAGGATAGACACCTAAAGGATAGACACCTAAAAGATAGACACTTAAAAGATAGACACCTAAAGGATAGACACTAACGGATATATTGCCAAATTAAGAATTCAGCCTAGGTGCCCATGAAGGATATTAATTTTGGTTTTATATGAAATATCTTCCCAAGTGAATGGAGGAAAAGGTTCTGGACCAGATTAAAGAGCTAAAGAAGAGATTGAAGCCATTGGTGATTCTGGAATTGAAATAATAACAAAAATATTGGACATCTACAAACACCGGATATATACCAGGCGACCCGCTCAAATTAATATTCATAGCCCTACCAAAGAAATCTGGTGCGATTGAATGCGATAATCATCACCCAATAAGCCTTATGGGTCACGTGACTAAGATATTACTTAGAATCATCATGCGAAGAGTGCAAAACAAAGTCAGTCCAGAAATTAGCGATGAACAGTGTGATTTTGTTACAGATAATGGAACAAGCAATACAATTTATATCATAAGATCTTTAGTAGAAAGAGCCATAGGGTGAAAACAAATCTATACCTATGTTTCATAGATTGTACCAAAGCATTTAACAAAGTAAAGCACCAAGAAATAATCAAATTTTTAGAAAACATAAACGTAGACAGCAAAGATCTAAGAATAATAAAGAACATGTACAACAAACAGTGGCCATAAAAACTGAAAACAATAGGGAATGTTTCAACAAATAAAACAGGGTGTTAGAAGGTTTGTGTGCTGTCACCAGATTTGTTTAATATTTAAAGTAAGAATATTTTAAGATTCATAAGGGGCATACCTGGAATAACAAACGGAGGTATTAATATAAATAATCTAATGTATGCTGATGATACAGTCTTAAGCGCTAAGAGTGAAAATGAGTTACAAGAAACGTTAGACATTATAGTAAAAGAAAACAAAAATAAAGGATTCAGCTTGAATAGCACAGAAAGACAGAAGTAATGGTAACAACAAAGGAAAAGACATCACCTCAGTGCAAAATAAAGACAAGACCGCTGGGAGCAGTGTGAATTGTACTCGTGGTTGGAAAAAGAAAAAAATACCCGCACGGTCGACCCAGCCCTTGGCAGAAATGGGTACAAGGGTATTACCCTGGGAAGGTGAGGTATGTCGCCTCACATCGTGAGTATCGATGCTTGAAGCGACACTATCCAGAAATCTCCGAACATTTCTGGATAGGCGGCCGAGCACATATGTGTGGAAACTCGCGTGCGACGAAAGACGAAAAGACGCCGGTTCAAGTCTCGTACTTTACCTTACCTTACCTTAAAGACAAGTGGAACATTATTAAAATAGGTAAAGGAATTTAAATATTTGGGAACTTTGTTAACCTCAGACGCAAGATGTACAAAAGAGGTGAGATGCAGAATGGCTCAGGCAAAAGCAGCTTTCCAAAAAATGAGGAAGATACTATGCAATCCATTTTTGACAATAGAAACAAGAAAAAGAGTTCTTAAATGTTATGTAGAGCCAGTCTTAACATATGGATGTGACTCATGGACAATAGAACAAATGATAAGAAAATCACTTGAGTCTGTAGAAATGTGGTTTTACAGAAGAATGTTGAGAACACCATGCACAGCTAAGAATAGTAATGAAAACATTGTGAGAGAGGCCAAAGCAAAAAGAGAGCTAATTTCCAATATTAGGAAGAAACAATCATCATTTTTGGCCATGTAATGAGAAGAGAACAGTTGGAATATATTGTAACAACTTGGAAAATTGATGGACGAAGAGATAGAGGGAAGCAAAGAGAAAAGATACCAGACAGCTTAAGAGATTGACTTGGCAGAAGGTCAACAACAGAAATGATAAATAACTGTCGTGATCTAAAGTTGTGGCGAGGAATGATCACCTACGTCAGCAGGCACGGTACTTGATGATGATGATAATCTTCTCAAGTGACAAAAGAAGAATTCACCTCTTAATACAAATGATTGTCCACACTTGGTGTCAAGTATATGTGCTCTCTGGTGCTTCCGGAAATGTCCATTCATATACCAGAGAAAGGTTTCTTCTGTTATTCAAACGACTCAAAAAAAAAAACACCTAATTCGTACCATTTCATCATTATAGTATTGACTCGCAAAATCACTTCGATAACTTATATCCAAATATCAATGACTTTCATGGAAATGCCAGTGATTCATATGTAAATCTCAATCACTTGCATTCTTAAGCCACTAACACATATACAAATGGTTGGAAGACATTCTCACTGGGATACGAACTGACAAGGACTCACTTCTATATGTCAATGTGTCAAATCTGTATGTCAATGTGTCGTATCAACATGTCAATGTGACGAATCTATATGTAAATGATTCACAAAATTATTGCATTTAATCGGGCATCATTTTAATGACACGTGCCCACAAGTTCACAATATGGCTCTCGTTCTTATATCAATAACCAACTTCTACTTGTTAATGATTGACGTTTTTGTAATAATTACTCTTATCCGTGTATAAATACTGGTTCAACGTGGCATTAATTATATATGGGAAGATAACATATAAGAATGGAGACAAATAATAATAAATGAATATTTTACAGAGGGAAAATTCCGAGGCGATAATTCGGCGAATCATAGGAGGAACATGTATGTTTTACAGCACTCACAAAAATGACAAATAAATAAACGACAGCAGAAAAAAACAAAGAACAATATATGGTCCGAAGCAGGATCGAACCCGTATTCCTTGGCAGTGCGCCTTGCCACTAGAAGCCGAACGCTAGGGAACACTGCCACTCAGCTAAAATTAGCTATCGTGCACGATGTCTTTTACGCAGGTGTTGTCATGACTATAGCATAGGGTTACGATCACAGTTTCGGAATAAAATGTATTTCTGTACTTTCTTATTAAGACAAGTATCTCTCGGTAGGGCTGAATACTTGTGTTGCAGACAAACATTTATAGGACGAAACTGCACGAATAGTTGTTTCCAGTGGCGTTTATCATCATCATCATTCCTGTGCCATACCGGTTGGGGTAGGCAATCATTTTCTTCCAGAATCTTCTATCCACAGTGCATCGTATCAGTTCTGTTGTTGACAGTTTTCCATGCCACGACACCAATTTATACAGTATTTTCTCTCTTTGTCGTCCGCGATCTCTCTTTCCTTTTTTTTTTTTGCCAGTTGTAACCAAGTATTCCAACTTTCCTCTTCTCATGATGTGACCAAAAAATGTTGATTGTTTCTTTCTGACGTTTTTTTATTAGTTCCCTTTTTGTGTTTGCATCTTTGAGAACTTCCTCATTGGAATATCAAGGAAGGAAGGAAGGAAGGAAGGAAGGAAGGAAGGAAGGAAGGAAGGAAGGAAGGAAGGAAGGAAGGAAGGAAGGAAGGAAGGAAGGAAGGAAGGAAGGAAGGAAGGAAGGAAGGAAGGAAGGAAGGAAGGAAGGAAGGAAGGAAGGAAGGAAGGAAGGAAGGAAGGAAGGAAGGAAGGATATAAGATACAAACCAACATTATCAGCCTTTATTATATCTTCTACGATTAACGTGAATGTATCAATTAGACTGTTTGCCCACCTTCTGGAACGCAGTTTTGTCTTTTATATTAAAAAAAAAAACAATCCACTAATTGCACATGTTTAATCAGTAGTCCTTATGAAAACGTCAAGGATGTTATCTTTCTGTGTCTTATCTGCGGTAAAACTTTGAGTGTTTTGGCCAACAACAAAAAATCGACGAAGAGAGC